>VRYO01000406.1:2355998-2393199 GCA_009812075.1 Sialia sialis
CACTTCCAGGATCAGCTCGATTCTTCACTGAAATAGGTGCAGCTTATCATTGTGAAATTACTGTATATATTTTTTAACTAAATCAAACATTGGTTACATTCCATTTTATTTAATGTAGTGTTTTTCAAGTCCTTTCTCTAGGAACCTTAGAAAAATGAGTGAAGACTACTGCAAAAATAGGAAAATAGTAATTTTACTTTGCAGTTCAGGGAATGGGTGTAGAGTCATATGTAAATTTTTTCCAGAGTTGGTGTCTCTTTCTCTCCAAAATTGCACTCTTTCTTTGCCAGTTGTATCCTGAACTTGTAAAAAGAAGCAGGTGATTCTCATCCTCTGTTTTGCTCTCTGGTAACCCTACCTGGAGCACTGCATCCAACTCTGTGGTGCCCAGCACAAGAAGGATATGCACCTATTGGAGCAGATCCAGGGAAGGGCTTCAGAAGTGATCAAAGTGATGGAGCACTTCTCCCATAGCTGAGACAGTTGGCCTTGTTCAACCTGGAGAAGAGAAGATTCCAGGGTGACCTAAACTGAGGCCTTCATTTGATGTATAAAGGGGGATTATGAGAAAGATGGAGAGAGACTTTTTGCTTAGGTCTGTGGTGACAGGACAAAGGACATAAATTTTAAATGGTAAGATTTAGATTGGTTATAATGACAGAATTTACTCAGATGGCTGGTGAGGCATTGGAATAGGTTAACCAGAGAAGTTGTGGATGCCCCTTTTCTGGCAGTGTTCAAGGCCAGGTTGGATGGGGCTTTGAGCATCCTGATCTAGTCAAAGATGCTTGGGCTGAGGGGTGTTTGATGTTTAAAGGTGCCTTTCAACCTCATCATGGCTCTTGAATAAGCAGTGTAACTTCAATGTGATGTTCTTCCAAAATTCCTTTGGATTGTTCTAGTTTTGCAGTCAAAAGATTCTCTGCTTTAATTTGGTCTAGTGGATACAAGTCATTGTTTGACAGCAGGACCAAGAATAAAGGATGAAAAAATATATTTTCTCTGACATCTTTGTAGTTATGCACTAGATTTGAATATCAGTTTAATACCATTGACTTCTGTTTTTCTTTAAATTAGAAGTACTTAAAGGTGATATAAATTCTCATTGTCTTTGGATTTCATTAGATTTGCTATAATTTATGTTGCTGTGTGTCTTGAGCTTGGTATTATTGTGCAGAAGAAATGGATTTACGTGTAGGATAGTGAGGATCATGATGGAAGGTTTCTGCAGTGC
Organism: Sialia sialis; assembly: GCA_009812075.1. Classification (NCBI taxonomy): domain Eukaryota; kingdom Metazoa; phylum Chordata; class Aves; order Passeriformes; family Turdidae; genus Sialia; species Sialia sialis. The sequence goes on from VRYO01000406.1 coordinate 2,357,233, forward strand.
AGGGAGCTTCTCACTCTGGTTTGGTACTTACCTTTTGAAGATATGCACATGTGTCTTCCATTTTATTGGAAACAGGTGGCTTTGCTACTGGGATCCAGATGTATTTGATTCATTAATATACAAGGTAGACAAAAGTGAGGTTTTTAAATTTGTAGCAGTGACCTACAAAGATTTGTGTTATTAGTAAGGCAATTTCAGCCATAACTGAACTCAGAAACTGCAATTTTAATATTCATTTGATGTAACTTGGCTTTTTGTTGGTGTTTTAGGTTGGACAATATCTTAATATGGATTAGAGTTCAGAACTAAGGCTGGTGGTGTGACCTTAGTTCACCGTGTTTTGCTCTGTAATTCAAACTTAATTTCATATGTAAATTTGCAAGCTCCTCTAGTCTCACAGACAGTGAAGACTGTCACTTGGAAGTTTTATTTAAAGTTTGGAGGACTGAATTAGGGAAAAAAGAGGATTTTAGGAACTAGTTCTTTGTTTGTTAGCTGTTAGTCTTTTCATCTTGCTTTTCATGGTAATAATTTCATGGGCAAATGCTCTGCTTGCTGTTCAGTAGCCAAAGGATAAACTTTTCACTGTACAATTGAAAATGCATTTTTAGAATGTTTGCATTTTCTCATTTTCTTAAGAAAACAGACTGTTCTATTACTCCCTATTTTATTTTTTTTTTTTTGTTATTTATGAAAGTGTGCCTGTGCTAGGATGCCATCACTAATAGCAGTTGTTTAAAATCAAAGCTTATATCCTTAAGTAGTTGCATTGATTTTGTTAGATTGTAATGCAGGCTTAGCTTTAAAACTTAATGGTGCAAGCTTAATCAACAAGAATGAGGATTTAAATGTGGGTATTAGGGATGTGTGACAATTTTAACTTTTACAAAATCAAGTTAAATTTTTTCACTTCTATACCAAGAGTGCTTGCTGCAGTTATTAGAGCTTAAAACTGATTAAAAATTTGCTTAAAATGATACTGAATTTAAGCAGAACTAACTTTTGTGAGGTATAAATTCTTTGCTGTAAGTTAAGACTGCTAGAACTCAGACTTTGAACCAGAAAAATTACATATAAATCCCTTTCTAGATTTTTAATGAGAAAGTTCTCATTCTTTTTGGGGCTGACTGTATTTAGGCATCTGAAATTAAATATATGAGAGGTGTACAGTTCATCGCCAACACTTTTTGCACCATTACACCACAGTATGAATCAAGATCACTAGCACATATATCTGTGCACTCAATGTAGACACTATTTAAAAGGAAAATAAGAAAATAAAGAGGGAACAGCTTTCACGGGTCGTGATTTTGTCACATGCAGGAAATTAATGTAAGTAACTGCAACAGCCCTTGATTTATCCATTATTTGTCACTTCAGAATGAAACATTAGTATGAACGTGAATATGGGAGGAAGCTCTTCAGTATTTAAGCTGTGCTCTTGTGGTACATTCAAATGTCTGAAAGTATCAGACTGTCAAGATCAGTCAGTGTGACTATCACCTTTATTTATAAATTTAAGTGTCAAACTGGATTGCCTTGATCAATTGAGCTCTTGCACAAGTAATAAGAGGGAAGAAGTCATAAAATTAGCAAGCTGTTGGGAAGAGATTCCAGCCAGATTTGTTTTTCTCTTGTTAGCAACATGTTAGTGGTCATCTTAAAGTTATTGATAAGAACTGCTGCCTTCCAAGAGCGTGGAAAAAACTCTGTGTTGAAATATTATTGCAGGTGAAAATTCCTGGGCAGTATGAAAGTGTATGTTGTGGTGCACTGAGTGCTGTTATAATGTTGGGGGATTTGTGTTAGGGTTCAGAGGCTTGCTCTGGATGTTCTGGTGGAGGTCATGCTGTGTCTGAAGCAAACTATTAGACAACACTAATGTTTTCTTGGTGGAGATCAGCAGGATTATGGCGTTTTAGCTTATTAAGATGGATTTAGTTGAAGTTTTGTTGTCTGGTAAGATCTTTTGGGAAAACAGTTACATGGAAGAATTGTCTTTGCGGGATCATTAAGGTCTCTAAACTGGCCCAAGGTATTTAACTTTTTTCCTTTCTAAGAAAACAAGGTATATTACTCTGTCTTCTCCTTGACACTTTGGGTATCTAGCAATTTTCATGGCTTTTCCTCCTTCATTTTCCTTTCCTGCAACTTCCTAATTGGTTTAAGAAGTGCATCTTCATGTACATTATCCTTCATTATTTATGTTTATTTTAATTTTGTGGGCTTTGTTTAATCTTTTACTTTCTTGTTTGTTTTGATTTTTGTTTGGGTTTATTATGCAGGTTGTATCATATATGTGATTTAAGCCAGAGAGAAAGTGGGACTACTCAAGGCTCTTTATCTTATTGTGGTGGTTTGACCCTGGCTGGATGCCAGGTATCCACCAAAGCCCACCCATCACACAAGCAGACAAAGGAGGAGAAGTACAATTAAAGGCTTATGAGTTGAGACAAGGACAGGAACAGATCTCTCATTGATTTTACTGTCATGGGCAAAACAGACTGGACTTGGTCAAATTAATTGAATTTGTTATTAATCAGAATCTGCGCAGGTGAATGAAAAGTAAAACAAAATTTTAAAACATCTTCCCTCCACCTCTCCCTGCTTCTTGGGTTCTACCTCCTCCCCACCAGCAGCACTGGGAGACAGGGGCTGAGGTATGGTGAGTTCACCACGGGCTCTTTCTATTGCTGCTCAGGGAGAAGAGTCTCTCTGCTGCTCTGACATACTCTGCTCCCACAGGAGACAGTTCTCCACAAATTTATCTTGCACCAGTCCTTCCCATGGGCTACAGTGCTTCATGGACTGCTTTGATGTGGGCCTCTTTCCACAGGGTGCACAGCCTGCTCCAGCTTGGGTTCCCCAAAGGGTCATAAGTCTTGCCAGGAAATCTGCTCCAGCATAGCCTCCTCTCTGTGGGTCTGCAGGTCAGAAGCCTGCCCCAGCATAGGATTGCCATGGGCTCACAGCCTCCTTTCAGGCATCCACCTGCTCTGACATGGGTCTCCTTCATGGGCTGCAGGTGGAAATTTCCATCCCTGTGAACTTCCATGGTCTGCGAGTGAGTCTCTGCATGCCTGTGGTCCTCCATGGGCTGCAAGAGTGCAGCTGTTTCACCATGGTCTTCACACAGGCTGCAGAGGAATCTCCACTCCGGTGCCTCATCCTCCACTGACCTTGGTGTCTGCAGAGTTTCTCTCACATATTCTCATTCCTCTTTTCTCTGAGTGCAATTACATCTCTGCAATAATTTATTTACCTTCTGAAATATGTACTCACAGAGATGTTACTGCCATCTCTGGTTGGCACAGCCTTGGCCAGTGGCAGATCTATCCTGGAGCCAGCTGGCATTGGCTCTCTTGGACTTGGGGGAAGCTACACCCAGCTTTTTACAGAAGTCTCCCCTGTAGCCCTCTCCTACCACTACCAAAAGCTGTCACACAAACCCACTACACTTCTGTAAAATTTTATTCCTTCTCTTTGGTGTACCCATACGTGGAGTTGACTCTCTTTGTTGTTCTAATCTGCAGCATTCTTTTTCCCAAAGTGTAAAACCTGAGCATAATCAGTGTTGGAAGAAGCTGTGAAACACTTTAAGTGCAGGCTCAGTTAATAAATACTCTAGGGTCTCCCTTCTGTTTTTGACACAGGAATATACAAGACCTTAGAGTCAAAAGGGTATTTCAGTTTAAGAGCAATCTACAAATTTTGTGCATAAGAATGACTTCATCAATAGCAAAATGAACTCTCCGAAGATGGCCAAACAGAACTTGAAAAGTTTTACCTATATAGTACTTAAGGATGTAGTCCCTTGCACTGTTTTCCAAATTGATGTTGATGCAGTAAAACGACCATGAAAATTATTGTTGGTGAGATTCTAAATATTGGCCAGGGTTTACTTTGGTTGGAATTGCAGAAGGGAGAGTTTACTTGTGTAGAATACAGTAGCAAACCTTGCTGAGTCTAGATCTAGCCTTTGTTTATGAGGCAGGATGTGTATGTTGGGGTTTGGTATGGGTTGTTGTTTTTTGTATTAGTTATGGCCTTAGCATAGGGAGATAACTGTCAGCAGATGCTGAAATTGTTCAAAGAAGACAAAGAAAAAGCTGAAAGAAAGAAATGAAGGAATTCAGGAGCTGGTAAAAGAATAGGCAAAGACAAGGGAAAAAGTGGTACACTCCACATTTCTTGGCTTTGTTCTGAGGAATAGTTACTGATATTTTTAAAAAATCCTTGTATTCAGGCTTACAGATAAACTACATCAGGCTTTTAGTGAACACAGTCATGGATAATTTAGGTAAATAAGAAAACAGCAATTCCAAGTAACTGCCATATATTGTGTTTAAATTTGAATGTGAAAGTGCATTTTAGTCTTTCTATCTGTGAAGAACATGTCCAGGCTTTGTTTTATTTTTTCAGATGGCAACTTATCATTGGCACATTAAGTAATGTAGGAGTGTATTAATTACAGTGCTTTAGATATCATTGATCGGAGCTGTAAAACACAGAGGAGGAAGTGTAGGGAGAAGTGAAGTCATTGTTAGGAAGGTATGGTACTAACCACCCAAAATTTACACCAAATGTACACAATTTGGTCTTAAATGTGGAAGCAAGTATGTGTAATTCGGCAGTAATTTATTTTTAATGCTGCACAGAATATTTTACCACCCAAAGACAGCTTCTGGAAGGGAGGAATGCATGCATACATCTCTGCCTTTTCTCAAAATGAACTGAATTTAACTCCCTTGAAAATGAGATGAGCTAAAGCTTTTCACACTACATGTAGCTCTGTGTTACGCAATAATACAGAGGAACTGAACATTGTAATTTTTGTAATTTGTCTCTTAAATATCTTTACTCAAAAGAGAGAAAAGATTCTAGTATTTCTCTTCTGGTACTGATTTCTGGAATAACCATTTTTTGCAATAGTTGTCATTTTGCTGGGACACAGTGAAAATGTCTGCTATAGGCAGATTCTCCAGATGTTGATTAATTGCACATTTGCAGCATGTGAAGTGCTAAGGACATTGTGCTTACTTTAAGGATTATGTCATGTGAATTGCATACACTGTCTACCTAGCTTATAGCCTTTATATTTAGTGGCCTAAAATAATTCTGGACAGAAATGTGAGTGCTATATAATGTTGCATGCAGGAGCATGGCTCAACTAAGCAGTGTTACAGTTAGATTTCATAATGCTACCCTCAGCTGAGTCAAGTAAATACAAAATTAATTTGCAGGTACATGGATATGAAAGGTGTGTTAGAAATCATAAACTGTGAGTGCAAGTGATTATAGGGACAAAATAGAAATACTTCTCTTGTCTCTTTCCATTCCAGCAAATATGTGCTAGAATGGAGGTTGCATCCTTTCGGAGTCAAGAGGCATTTTTTAACCTGGAAAAACAATTCTAAGAAATAGCTTATAAATTGTAAAGGCAAAGAAGTAAAAGGTGAAAATAAACATTTTAAATCTCTACCTGCCTTATACTTAAATACTTACATAAGTATACACCTATATAAGTATACAAATATATACTTATATGAGGCTCCCAGCATTTATATCTAATAATCAGGTAGATTGTATCTTACAGGCTAACTCCACAGCAGTGGAGGAAGGTATATTGTTCTTAGCTCTGTACTTAGTATTTGCATGCCTTTTTCAAAAGGTGTTTGCATTACTTCAAGAAGAATCTTGAGCACGGTTTGTAGGCTGGATCATTGTCAATTTTCTTCTTATCTCTGAAACTGTCCATGTTTGGTAAGAGAGAGGATATACAAATATTGAATAGACTTCTTTATTTGTACGTTTTGTATCAAGATTAATGCTGAAAAAATAGGTGCACCTTTGGATGGGTATTGCAAGGCAGAAGTTGCCAAATATTTTTATATGGTAATACCTAAGGGGCACTTCAACTACAGCTGTTTTGAAATTTATGTCAGCTAGAGTATAAACTAGCATGAAATATTTTAAGTCATTTTTAAAATAGTATAAGAACAAGCATGCAGCTTGTACTAGACTAAAGGTAGTGTTTAGTGTGCTTCTGTTTCAGTTTTTTTAAAATGCTTGTGTCATATACTGTTCAATAAGTATTGAGTATCTTGGGTAACCTGAGTAGTTGCCTTGGCTCCGTGAAGAGACTTTGAGGGAGTAAAACTGATCAGGAGCCTTACTGAGTGTTGCAGTTTGGTGAGCACAGGAGCATCTGTTGAGTTTCTGATCAGACTTGCTGAAATACAGCAACAGCAGAGCAGAATAAAGTAAGTTACAGGAGTTGGACTGGAAAAATGTGGAGAAAAAAGTTTTCCAAGAAGAATCTCATTCTACATTTTGAAGAGAGTGACTGTACTAAATTTTATCATTTTCCTTGATTTTTTAAAGCAAAGATTAAACTTTTATTATGCTTTATTCTTTCAGCCCAGAGGGGATATTTTGCTTTTAGTAGCCATTAAAGCGAGCGTGGTCACTGCACCAATTTTTACGCAAGATACCAATCTGCAGCTGCTGTCCAATTGAGCTAACACTGTACTCTTGTTACTGGAGAATCAATTTTAGAAAAGGGATTTGAGGCAGTGTACAGAGGTGAAATTCTTACTTTTAATGCATATACCTGTGAACTTTGAGAAATTCATAATGCTGAAGGCTTTTGAACTTATTTTTAGTGATATTCATTCCACCATAGCTTATTAGTGAAATTTGCTTCTCTTCCCCATTGGGTTTGAGTTTAGTATGATTAAATCCAGTTACTTAAACTCATGCTATTAGACATGGCAAGACTATTCTCCTCATATTTGAAATTAGAAAAGAGATAAAATAAGTCCAGAGGTTGTGCCTCTTTACTGTGTCTTTAAAACAGTGCTGTCTGGGCTCTGTGGTCGGCTGGGAAGCCTTTCTCTGGACCTTGAAGTTCTTACTATGCAAGAAGCTGACAAGTTCAGATTCTATCTGTAATTACTGAAATAAACTATTTTGAAGTATGTAATTTAGAAATAAGGAGTTGTGGGAGAACAGATGATGCTCATGCCTTGGAGCTGTAAAGCGGAAAGTTGTATTATGTTAAGATGTAAAAATTAGGTATTTGCTCCAGCAGATGGCTTGGGATACTGAAAATCTGATGGGGTTTATTATGTCTTTTAGATAAAAGCATGATTAACTTTCACATTTTCCTGAAGGCCTCTTCCAGCATACACATAATTTTCCAAAGAGGTGGGATATCTAAAGAAATAGCCTTTATTATTAGATTATCAATAAAAACAAACCCAGTGTTTTCTAATGCAATGTGTGTCTTTGCATATGAGGTTTATCTATCCTGATGTGTTTCCCCAAGTAATGAAAAAGAGAGCGTAACATTTCTTTTAAGTCCTTGGAGGCTGTTTTAAAGTTTTGGCAGAAGTGTTACCTCTTTTTGTTTGGACTGTTTTAATTGCAGTATTTGAGTGCAGGGTTGAAAGATTTGCTGGCATTGAATACTGTCATCCTGCATCAGATTGTGCATATATTGCCTGGAAACTGCAGAGGTGATATTTCTCATACAAATATAGCTGCTCCTGCTGCTATAATGAAGTTTGGGTCCTCTGGTCCAAAGCTATAGAGTGGACATTGCAACTCCAGCAGCTGGTTTTATCCTTGAAGCAGGTCAGCAGCAAGTCTGATCTGTTTGGGCAAGAAAGCACAGTGATGGTCGTTTCAAGACCAGCTTGTGCATAGTCCTGCCAAGAGCACTTTGCAGGAGAGAGATCTCACTGATTTAAAGGTCATGACTTAATGGTGAAGTTTTAATTCAGACAGTTGCACACAGCCTGGGCATTGACAAATCTGGCTTAAGAACTCTCTCCTTCTTTTTAGCAATTGGGATGTTGGGTGAACAGATGCAGCATAACTACTGTGGCCTTGATTCGGCCTTCAAGATTGATTGCCTAGGAAAGGTTTTTTTATGCATGTGAATCAGAATAATAGCACTTTTCACATGAAATAGAATTTCACATGTTTGTGTGTAATAACTGTGCCAAGTAACAAAGCCTTGTGTTACCCCTGCTCTTAATACCATAGTTGAGTTTAATCATTAAGTATGAATGTATCTTTTCCTAAATATGCTTTTGTAATTAAAGTATTCTTATGTATTGAAATTTTGTTCTTGTTAAAGTAATATATTAATATCTGTCTTTTTATTTTTCTGTACATGACTAAATCTGGAAAAAAAATTGATAGTAGCTTATAGAATTAGTCATCTGCTCTTTTGTTGCTCTGTTTTCTGATTGTTAACCAGTAATTAACTGGAAGTAGTACAGTAATTTCACGATTATAAGCCGCACCTTTTTCACTGAAGAATCCAGCCTACCCCAGTAGTGCAGCTTATATTCAGGTGCGGCTTATCTATGGACAAATCCCAGTGAAATGCCAACCCGGAAGTGAGAGCCGGCTGGGAGGGTGCCTGGGGCTGCCTTTAAAGGCTTGGCTGGTCTATGAAAACTGTTGCAACTTGAGCACCTGACACCAAACCCCCTACTGTCTCGATTCTGTTACTAATTTACTAATTTGTTACTTTGTTACACATGGATCCTTGCGGGTTTGGGTTTTTTTTGGGTTTTTTTTTTTTTTTTTAGGTGCGGCTTATATTCAGGTGCGGCTTATATATGGACAAATCCCATGGTCTACCCAGCTACCGGGAGGTGCGGCTTATAATTGTGAAATTACTGTAAATTGTTTTGAGTCCAGGAAGTTAGTGAGATGGTACTATCATTCTGTATTTTTGTGTTTAATTGTAACATTCGAGTTGGAAGCCAACCAAAGGATAGTGAGGTAGTGTCAAATACAGTGGAATTATAAAGAATATTTTTATATAGTGGACTGCGTGGGAAAATAAAACTAAAATTAAGTTGTTAGTGTTGTTTTTAATAGCCACATCCTGACTTAAATATAGAGGTTTACTGTAGGGAAAGGAGAGGGCAAAATGAATAAGTGTAAATGAGGAACACCTTGAGTTGAAAAGATTCCGGGAAAAACATAGTATTCGTAGATCGACTGGGGTTCATAAAAACAAGATATTTAATTAGAGAGGAGAGTTAAATATTGCCATCATCATCAAGGGGGAAACTCAACATCTGCTAGTTATGCTTTCTGCTAGTTAGCGAGGGGTTGGCCTTTTGTTAGCTCTTATACAGCAATTTAATATTTTGTATTAGGTACACCAAAACATTTTTACACAAATGCACTGTAACCCCAGGCTCCTTGCTGTTGGCAGAATAGTGACTGACAGTCAGTTAATTCTTGCACATGCTGCTATTATCATGGGGCTGCAGATTCAGAACCACATACTAGACTTAAGAAACCAAAATGTTTCTGCTCTCCTGGATTGTAGACATGGAATTAATTTTCTTGCCTTTATTACAGTAGTGACTTAGGATCACAGTCCAAGACTGTTGAGTGTGTAACATGCACGGAGTATTTCCTTCACAGTGGAGGTGAATGACCTTTGTTCTTCCTGGCTTTTGTTGCTCAGTCCTGAAAGTCCATTAACAGTTGTAATGCAGCAGGTTTGATTTCCAGAAGTTAAAGCAGTTTAATTACAAGCAAGGTATCATCTAGATTGCACTTCAGCGTTATGATGCATGATTGTCATGTGTTTTTAATAAGTAGCTTGCTGTAATTAGAGAAACGAAAATGACAGGGTTGAATTTTTAGGCATGTGTTTTCTAAGATGTATATTGATTGAAATCCTGCTTTTCTGCCTAATCCTCTAAGTAACTGTTTCCCCTGTAAGAAAGAAAACAAGCTACACAATGAGTTGTATGTCAGATTAAAATAAGGCAGTACTTCCTTGTCGAGACTCACATAATGAAAATACTTCTTGGTATTTTTACTTAGACCTTGAGATTTAAATGTGTATGGTGATGGGAAAGCAAAGGACTGTGAGGAATGGTAATTTATGTGTTACTGTAGTAAGTCAGGGACTGAAAAGAATGAAAAAATATCTCTATCTCAGCTGGTCTTGTTAGGATCCAGTAGAAAAGGCAGAAGAGAACTTCAGGTAATTGGATGGAGGTCAGGGTATAACAGAACACTTAATCTTCAAAACTCTGTGAAACCTGGAGTGGAACATAGAATAGCGTAGAGGTATGACTTAATGGTAGGTCCTGAAGGAATATATTTTATTTTCTGTTGCTCAGAGATCACGAACAAATAATAGGATTTATTTGGTCGCAGCCTAGACTATTCTTGAAATGACAGAAAGATTCATATGAACCTTGGATGACAGATTTATCATAAAGCTGTATTGTCTGTAGAAAAATGGAAAGCCATAATGTTTCACTGTTTGGTTAGAGTATTCCAGTCAGTGAGTGGGTGTAGAATGACAGAGTGGTTTGGGCTGGAAGGGATCATCTAGTCTCCTTGTCTTGGGCAGGACACCTTCCACTAGATCAGGTTGCTCCAAGCTCCTTTCAACATGGCCTTAAACACTGCCAGAGTCAGGCATCTACAGCTTCTCTCCTGTTCCAGTGTTTCACCACCAATCTCACAGTAAAGAATTTCCTCCTTATATCCACTCTGAATCTCTTTTTTGAATGCTCTTTTAACTTAAAACCATTGACCCTTCTCCTGTAACTACAGTTGCTAGCAGTCTTTCTCCATCTTTATTGTAAGCTCTCTATGTAAATGGAAAGACTTCAGTAAGATTAAGTTGGTCCTGACTTGGTACAACTCTCTCATTTGTGGTCTAATTTTTTACATTGTCATTTTCTGATGCGTTCTTAATTTTGTTGCTGTGGTGGATAAGACATGTTAAAATTGCAAATATATTTTTATGGACTTGTGTAAAAATGAATCTTCTCTGCTTGATGTTTTCAGTGGGCCTTTCTAGGTGAACGTGTTCCTTCTCTGTAATATCATGAGGCTGATTTATTGGTAGCCATCTTTTCACTATGCCCTGAACTTTGTGCATCTAAAACTCATGGGAGTAATGCATTTACTGACTTTCTGATTGTTTCATTCACGATTCATTCAATATTTGTTCTGTGTACTTCTATTAGTAGCTCTTTCTTCCTGCTATTATTGAAGGTATGTTCTCTTGCTGGTCAAGTGACATTGAAGGAAGTGGTGTTTTTCTGCTTAGCAAAGAAATTAACATAAAGTATGTGCTTGCCAGATAGAAAAATTCACTGCTACCAAAACACCTTGGCCTTTCAGGCTACCTGTAATAGAATCTCAAGTCTGGAATAGTTATTGATAACTGAAGAAAAAGTTACTTGTAGTATCTTCTACAAATAGAAGATCTTTGATACCCATAAGGATGTTTGTTAAACAGTGAGCTACCATAGAACCCTGTGTAGCTCCGAAGTATAGTTTTTCTGTTGAATGGGAAGGAACTATTTACACTTGCTGGTCAGTAGTGTTTTTGTTGTTAGCATTAGGGTTTTGTTGTCAGCTGTGCTCATCTAAGTACCTACAGTCTTTGGATAACTCTAGGTACTAAATGTCTCATTTTGTAGTAAATTGCTGAATTGCAAAATTATGTTCCTTGGCTTTGGAATTTCACATTTTATGATGGATTTCTCACCCGTGTCAATGACAATATTTCAATGAAATAATAAATTTCATATCTTCAGTGTTGATAAATTTGGACTGTCATGTAACATGCATGTTTTCTTTTCCTATTGCAGGCTATCTTCCTCGGAAACATCATTTTTTGTGTGTAAAGAATATCTTGCTGAGTTGCTGCAACTGAGTTTAGAATGGTACTTGACTTGTGATTCTGATGGAGGAATAACAAGAGTTCAGTCTGTTGCACTGGAAGATTTTACAGGAAATACAAAATGTCATCGAATAGGAGTCAGAACCCGCATGGACTTAAACAGATTGGTCTCGACCAGATATGGGATGACCTAAGAGCTGGAATTCAACAGGTTTACACCAGACAAAGTATGGCAAAATCCAGATACATGGAACTCTACACGTATCCTAGTACCAATGATGATTAATGCTTTCACTGCTGGTAGATTAGAGATAGCTTTTTACTTTTTTAGACACAAAATTTATCCAAAACTAGTTCACTTAATAGTTTTTAAGAATGCATGGTTTTGTTTTGAAGATTGGCCTTTTCTATTTAATATTACTGGCAAATAGCAGGAGCATTCTGTTGTCTGGAAAACTGGCTTCCATAATTATTAAGGCTATCTCTGTATTTCAAGTTTGATTACTATTATCTTTAGTAGAGCTCATGTTTAAAGAGATTTTATTAGTAGGTCAAATTTTGAGTCCACAATGTGCACAAAGAAAACAATTTTTTCTTTTTTCTGTTAGTCTTTGGCATTATGCTTCAGGTCTTACTGATAATCATGTCCAGTTACCTGGAAATTTTTCAGTTGTCATTCTCTATGTAATACTTCACTTTTGACTTGATGGTGTAATTTTCCAACAGAAGTTAGAATGTCTCCAGTGGGTTTTGCTTTACTTCTTCCTAGCTTGCATGGGAGAGCTGTTTTCCAGCATCTCCCCATTCTGAAAGTTTTTGTAAGATGCTGGAAGGGAGTTAACCTCCTACAAATGTGCTGAGATACTGTTTGGAAGATTGTAGCAAACTTGTTTCTGTCAGGAAGTGAATAAGGATTTTAAAAACTAATTTGAAGGAGAGGTGTGTCTCTTCTTGTATTACAGTGTTTGATTTTAGGACGTTATTGAGGAAGTTCATTGTTTTTTATTTCACCTAGAGGGTGTCATCTAAATGGATTCAATGGCCTTTGTTTTGCATCTTGTGTTCTGCCTTTACTGTTGTAACCTTGTATTGCTCATCACAGTTTAAGAAGGTGGTGGTTCTACACACTTTGCTATACATGTGATAGAAATTATGACTGAATATATTTCCTATCATTCAGTAGTTCTGCTGTTTTTCTGTATCAGTATTTAGAGTTGGGTTTTTTTAATGAGGTTTTTATTGTGGATTAGTGTCTATAGCTGTTGTTGGCACTGATTTGGAATTGCATATTAAAAATTGCATATAAAATTTTAGTCTGTATTTTTTTGAAAGGACAGAACTTTTAAGAACAGCTTGAAGGCTGTAAACCAGTCAATTCTGTAGTTCCCTGGACTTTCTAAGGAGGTAGAAAAGTTTTTCTGTACATGTAACCTTAGCATTAACGTGTAATCTTTGCTATCTGTGCCATGCTGCAGGGCATAGTGGGAGAAGCCCTGAGCAGCCTAAGTATTTCTAGGATACTTCTTTAATAGTGATGGAAAGATGAAATAACATTTGTTTAGGGTCAGAACTTTTCCTAAGATTTAAAATTAGTGATTTCTTCCAGCACTAGGTTCAACGTTGGTTTTGACTCAGTGAAACAAGTCTGTAAAAGTTGAATGTCTGATAGAAATTTGACATATAGTAGAACCTCAGTTTTTTCTTCTGAGTGCCTTTAATGTGTTCTTGTTCATGAGGTCTGTTAAGCAGGGCAGCTGAAGACTAAGTACTGACTATATTGTTAATGGTAAAACTGGCTTTTGCCCTCTCCTGATGTTCTCAAAGATGCTCAGAACGAAGCTGTAAAAGGGATGTGCTGTCTGTTAATTACTCATTTCCTTCTTGCTTCTGCTTCAAGGAGTTGATTCAGAAATAAGGACTGTTTTTGTTAATTTCATGGGTGAATTAATTTAGGGGGTGATTTTGGTGGTAAACTTGGATTAATACAATAGTTCAAGAACGCAATTTTTGATACTGGTTAGGCTGAGTATTTAACCTATTATGAAGATTGTGTATTTTGCATCCTGTACCAAGTACATGTGTTTAGCAATTGTCCTTAAAAGATTACACCCCTTTCAAAGCAGTAACTGTGACGTATTTGCACAGCAAGTGCTTTGTGTTCAGCAAGTCTTGTAGTCTGGTACACTTTTATTTCAGGAAGCTTTGCTTATCAACCAGCTTAGGTTGGAGGGCAGAACAGCTAAAGATGAGTTTCAGCTGCAGCTGTAATTGGTCTGAAGATCAGACCAATACTTACAAGAATGTCTTGACAATTGACAGTTTAGTCTTTCCTCATCCTTTTTTGTCCTCTTTCTCTCTTTCCCTACCCAACCTCCTTTGTTTTTCTTCTCGAGATATTGCTCCTGAAGCGAATTTCATTTCACCCCTCTAATTTATGAGGGGAATTGTCCATACAAGCAAAACTTCAGTCCTATATGTGCTATCAGCTTGCCAATCAAAATTGATTTGAGATGTAGATGATTTTGTGCTTCGGTCAAGTCCCTCTGGAAAAGAATTAGAATAGTTACGCAATTCAAGCAGTTCAGACCTCTGTCACACCTGCAATCGTTTTCTTTTGTTTAGAAGGTCTCTTTGTGAAACTCTAGATTCAGTCTCTTCAGTACAGGCTGGAGCCTGTGCTTAAAGTGGGGTATTTTCCCCCTTCATTTCAGTGGGAGCAGAAACAAGTTGATTATTCCAAGAGTTTTCTAGACCTGAGAATACTGAAGACATTAATGAAAATACTTTTTTGTGAATGGTGGTTACCAAGCTTCTTATCCATACTCTAGATTTATTTGTACTTTTAATTGCAAGGTAACTTTTATTGTGAGACCAGATGAACACATTTTTTTTTCTAGTGTGGTTTGTTGTTTTGGTGTTTCATTTTTTTCCCTCCACATGTGAGATTCTTGAAAATGAAATCTAGATGTTTTTCTGTTCCTTACTGAGATATGTAATTTCTAGTACTGAAGAGCCTAGTCATTCATACAACAGTAATTAACATCAACTGACCACCAGCTAGCCACAAATTATATGCCAAGCATTAACTTTATGCCAAAAAGACAAATAGTGAATAAAATTAACTAGATTTCTAGGAACAGTGGACATAACAGCACTACTAATAGTGTGAGGGAAAGGCCTGTTTACCCTGTTTTCCTTTTAGTGGTTATTAATTTGGAGGCTGTGATCCACAGGACTTCCTTGTCAAAGTCGGTGTTAGTGGTATATGTATACAAAACATCTCCTGGTGGCAATTGGCCCATTTGGAGGAAACTACAATTAGTCCGTCCAATGGAGAACTGTACTTTCGTGTAGCAAGTTTTGAGTTTCTGTTTTCAACAGATGGTAGAAAACCTATTACTTGTTGACTGGAATTTTTCTTACTCAATTTACATTGCTGTAGGCCACTTGTCTTTATAGCCACCTCTTCATAATTCCATTTCGCAGTGATAAAATATTCATACATCTTATGCTATTTTCTTCTCTTTTGGCAGAAAGTGATGTCCATTTTTCAAACTAATTGTATGGTGAGCCTGCAATTTATTTTCTTCAGACCTCATGGTATGAGAGGATGTCTTGGGGTTTACTCAACATTTGTATTGAAACTCAATGGAGACAATGAAAGGGTTTTGTTACTTTTCTTGTTTTATGTATCTTAACAAGATTCTCACACCAAGTACTGAAATGTCAGGAAACTTTACTGCACTGTATCAAAACAGTGTAGTATTTCACAGTGACTTAGACAAAGAGGTGAGTAACTTTGCTAAAATGCTAACCTTTTTCCAGTAACATTAGTGAATGGGAAGATTAGGGTGTGCTTCTCTGTATGTGTGCACTGTTACTTGAAATGCCAAAATTTTGACATAAACTCATGCTTTCACTGCCCTGATTTACAAACCATAGCCTAAAAAGCATTTTTAGGGATTCTTTTAAACAATGTAGTTATTTTATGCCCATACACAACAGATTAACCTTTTTATCCAAGTTTAATATTTAAAGAAAATTTGAGAAAAATGACAAGTTAAAGATTCTAATTGCTATTAATTTATAGCAAATAAGATTTATATCTACATGAAGAGATCTTAAAATGTTCACTTTGATAAGAGCAGTTTATAATACAGTGGAAGGTGTGATGTGGTTGTTTAACTAGGATATAAGTTGCAATGTTCAGATTGGCTTTCAAAGCTTTTCAAATGTTATATATGTAAAAATTACACTGTTGATTTTAACAGGTTCCTAGAATACATTTGAGTAATTGATTGGTAGCATGATCATATAGGTCTTATGTGGAAATTTGAAGAAAATTACTGAATTTATTATGACTTAAAATTTGCTCAAGTCTTACACTAGTAAATTGGATCTTAAAAATATTTTTCTTACATTATTCCATTATTGGCCATCATTAGTAAATATTTTCAAAATAATCGCTCAAAGTTTGTCAAGGATAGGTAAAGGATAGGCTCTTCTGTCACATTTAATTATTTTATGGAAAATCCTTGCTTATTGTAATTCAGTTTTGTCCATTTATTTTAACAAAGTGATGTCTACTGAATATCCATTGGATCAAATGCAAGTAACTGTGTATCAGAAAAGGTTACTGTAATCATTTTATAAAATGGGAATTTTTTCTCACATATTATCAAGTGATACAAGAAAATTCAGTGTTGAACATTAAATAACTAAGTGTAGTATGTTTACATTTTAAAAATACCAGATGACTCAGGATAATCTGTCTGTTCATAAAATAGAAAGTGTAAATATATTTAACTTTTATTTTCCTGTGTGTAGATTCAGCACCAATAGAGTATGTTGACCAAGCAAAACCATGAAGCCCTTTTCCTGGCATCCGTTTGCCAAGGTCTTTTGTAGTTGCTTCTATTGCAATCTTTTTTCTTGTTGAATTCCTGTATTTTAGTTGGAGTTTAGATCAGCAGATGCATATTAAAACTGTGAAAATATTTTATTTTCTAATCACATGAATCTGTTGTTACCAGGCAGCACAATATGTTCTTGTCTTTTCTTTCTGAGCAGATTATTACGCTGTTTCTGTGCAGGAAAGATACTGAGGTGTTAGGGCATGCACTTTTTATTTACATCTCAGACACTGTTCCACTTTCTCTTAAGATTCTGTCATTCTAAGCCATCCTTTCATTTCAATGTCAAATTGTTTAAGGTGATTTCGGATACATCAAGGCAGCCTCTTCTGTCTGCTAGTATTAGTCCTGCACATATTCAGTATCCTATTTCATAGGACTTCTCATGTTCCAGTTAGTGCTTATTATGAAACATGAAGGTAGAAGTAAATGTATTTGTTGACATGTTTGAGGGGTACATAATATACTTTTTATTGTGTGGAAAGGTACATGTAATTGTATGCATTTGTGTGTATTTACAAAGATTGCATCTTCAGTTGGAAAGAACGACAGAATATGTTTATATTTGTGCAATCATTTCCTTTCTTTATGCACTCTGCCACAATGATTTCTGTTCCACTTGCTTTTTGTAGTAACCAATAAGTCTGTTCAGAACCAACCTCTGTCAATGCAAAGAAATAAATTTAAAATCAACCTCAGATAGGAAGGTTCTTACACTCCCTGGCATAAAGATTGTACACTTTATTTATGCATTTAGCTTTCAAATTTTGTGTTTGCCTTGTAACTCCGTGCTTCTCTGTGATTCTCTTGAGTTTATGCTGTGGAGAAAGAAACAAGAAGTTACCTATTAGTCTTCAGATGGCTTTTGCTGGAAGTGTCACTGTTCTCAGACTTGTAGAAACATGTTTGAGCTGAGTTATGCCTGGATTTTCATAGCAGCTGCATAGTTCATGCTGTAATAGCTCCTCAATCTCTTGCTGCACTCCTTCCTGACTAAAATGGTTTGCCCAAAATGGAGTGATTTAGCAGAGCAATTGTATCAAAACTAAAGACTTAAATGTATCAATTAAAACTTAATTTTTTAGCATTAATGGTGAATGAGTGGGGTTGGGTACAGGATCTTAATTTTGTTTGTTTGTTTTCTCTGAATTTCTTGTAACCCATACTTACTGGATGATGAACTGAGCATACATTAAATCTCTTGCTGATACCTCCCTGAAAATAATGAAGGCTTCTGGGGTGTTTGTTTTACTGCTGCTCCTCACAAAGCTAAAGTGAGTGTTCAAAGCACTTGTTCTGAAAAGCAAATGGTTTTTGACAATCTTATGATTTCAAAAACTCACGCAAAATTCCTTCATCCGTTTGACTCACCAAGGCATGTTCACTTCTCTTGGCAGCTTCTCTTATGTTCTGGGGTAATCCAGCCTAGCTTTCTGGATTTCAACAAGACTTGAATGGCTTTAATTTTGAAGAAAATACGTAAAGCTGTTCTTTAGTAAATATATTAATCTGTGTTGGTTGTGTTAGAAGTGGCTCTACAATAATACAAAATTTCTGTAATCTTCCCTAGCAGTTTTCCTATCAGTGTTTTCAGTAACTATATTCTGTTCTTGCACGTGTGGTGTAATCTAGGAAAATACAGTTTTTTGACAGAAGTGGAACTAATCAGTCTAGTCCTGTAGGCCAGCTACTGAGCATGTAGTTAATTACTGCTTAAGGCCTGTTAAGTGAAACAGCAAATTTATGCCTAAAACTGATCTTTATAATAAAGAAACTGAAAGTCAGAGAAGGCAATTGTGATTGGATAGTTGTTTGGCTTGTGTTGTTGTGGGCATCTCTGTGCTATATAATTTTCTACTGTGTTGTGCTAATTCTTCTTCCTTTCAGTTCCTTTAATTTTACATATCTGTTCCTCACACAGACTTCTTCCAGTTATGTTTATTTTTCATAGCAAAGTGGAAGAACTCTGGGGACCTGGCTGTGCTGGTGAAAGGTGAATCAGTTATTACCTCAGCAGAACTGTTTTCTTTTAAAAATTTCAAGACCTATGCAAAACTGAGTGATTTATACTCATCAATATAGAGTCTGAGTGCTTTTTTGTGTTCTAAATTACAAAACTGATAATTTTTCTTGTATGACTTTGGCTTCCACTTGCTTCCAGAGGAAAAAGCCTGAATTGATTACTTTGGTACTTCTCAAGGGAAAAGGGTAGATTAGAGTTGACCATGGTGTGCTCAAGCTTGTGTTTTGTTGGCATACTTGCTCAAAAAGTGAAAGAGCCTGTTGCACTTCCCCTGTGTGAACACAGCAGTTCAGATCTGCTCACCAAAGGGTCTGGAGGCAGGGGCCACGGTTGTAGTATTGGTTACTTCTCCAGTCCCACATGACTGACTGCCTGCATGAATTCCTATGCTACTGGAAACCAGGTGGCAAGCAAGTCTCCAGCTGGATTGTGTGTTAAGACCATTTCCTTCAGTGAAAGCGATTTTATACAAGGCCTTAAATCCATTTGGGTGTGGCAGCACAGGATGATTTTTCTTTTTCTCTGTTGCCCATCTTAGAAACTGAGCCAAAGCTGTCAAAACTAATGTAAATTATATTGATGACAGTGGTGGTAAAATTAATTTGTCTTTGGCTACTTTTTGTTTTGAGGACTTTTGAAGGAGAATAAAGTTCTGAAAAGGATTTTTTTATCTTGAACAGCAAAATACTGAATTATTTTACAAACTTCCTTGCAGTTTTCTACCTCAGATTTATTCTAGACAAGTAAATTCAATTTCTCCTTCACTGTAGGGAAGGTGTTGAGGTTAGAGGAGACTGATCTGTGCCTCCTGTAGGTGGTTTGTCTACTGGGCCAAATCTGAAGTTCAGCAGCCTGAAGCTTAGGGATCAGCATAGCTTCACTGTGGTTGAAACTTTTCTATTGATGAATTAACTTCTCTACTTGTTGTGGTATGCAAATTGCTATACAGAATTGTGCAAATGCACCAAAAAATGTTTTCTGATAGCTGTTTGCATATGTATATAGCTTCCAGCATGCAAAGCATTGAGGGGTTTATTTTGCCTTCTGCAATTAAGAATTTTTTTCATAGCATTCCCCTTGTGATTCTCAGATGGACTGTCATACACTTTGTTGTAGCAGTAAAAATATGATTTTGTTTTGAATATGTCTCTTTCTGTCAGTGACTGGCTCTAGCAGATGGAGGGGACAGATTGTAAACAGTGTGAGAGAGCATGCTTTATGTAGAAATGTCAGTTACACTTGCAAATTGCCCTCTGTATGGGCAAACTAACTTCAGTTTGACTTGTGTGGAACAATGAAACTAGAGCACTTCGAAAGTGCTGTCTTGGACTCTTTGGCTAGCAAATCTCAAGCCAGACAAAAAGGCAAAGATGAGCATTACTAGAATTATTTTTGTTGCAGCTCTGAGGTGATTACTGTCAGTTATGGACAAAAGGTCTCAGTCTGTTTACTTTACAAGGAATCCTGGGTTTAATAGTAAAAGTTTTATAGGTTACAGAAAAGCTTTTGTCTTCTAATCTTGGCCTTTTATTTTTCTGAAGGCTATTGTGATTGTTTGTACAGATTAATAGAGTGTCTTTGTCAGACACTACTCTCAAAACTGCAAGAATTACCTTTCATCTGGACAGTCTTCATATTTTCAGCTTGCTCAAAGCCACTTGGGGTAAGAGAGTTAGGGGAAGAAGGAGGCAAGACTGTCAAGGGGATACTTATGAATCAGCCCTAAATTCCTAGTATCATGATGGAGAGATTTTTCCATGAACAATTTAAAGAAATATATATATTAGCTATTACGAAATTAACCTTTGGGGTAAACCTGCTTTTCTTGTTTGTGGCAAGAAAGTAAGTTGGATATCTAAAGGAAAATGGTTGTGCTGTGTGGTGTTCTTCACTTGAACAGGGAATTCTGAAATCAAAGTTTACATAGTAAAAGTAGCAACCGTGCCTGGGAATCTGAACACACAAATGACTAGGAGGTGGAAGTAATCATTCATGTCCAGGAAATCAGTGACTGATAGAGATAAGAGTCTGATTAAAAGTTCAATTGCTTCAATTCAATACGAATGAAGACTTTATGTTATTTGTTGATATAGTGGGAAATGTAGTTATTTGGCATCTGGATGGGGGGACGGATAAGAAATAAATGTACACTGTGTATTTTCAAAAAGGGTTAATCTTAGGTGAAGAGCACTTCTTTGCACAGAATGCAATGACTTTCTGAACAAGCATGTAAATATAGACTGTGAGCAGGCTTTCCTTGCAGTTTGATGTGAAGACCCTGAGCCTTTCTCCTGGTGGCATACAAGATACTCTGAGCATTAAACCCTGTTTAAGGGTACATTTTATCTATGAAGATTTTTATAAAATTAATTACAAGAAAGTTAACTGGATATTTGGAGATATTTCTTCTTGAGCTTTACTACTTAGCAGATCTGTTTATAATGACTGTAATGCACCATATATTTGTGGTTTATAATTCTTTTGATATTTATTTGTGCTGATGTCTTCCCATTTTATTGTGCTGGACTTTGTGAAGGGAAAGATAAAAGTCAAGTCTCTGCAATGTATTAATTTCCTAATATATGGTGTGCTCTGGAGGAAACCTGTCTAGTGGTTAAAGGCTGAGTCCACTTCTTTTGAGTGATAAAGAGTACTGGAATGGTCTGCCTGGGGAGCTGGTAGAGTCATCATCCCTGGATGTCTTTAAAAAAAGACTGACTATGTCACTTGGTGGCATGGTTTAGTTGAGGTGTTAGGGCAAGGGCTGGACTCAATGATCTTGAAGGTCTCTTCCAACCTTGGGTTTCTGTGAAAACACAAAGCCAAATTAAACCTTCTAGATTGGTTAGTATGGTGTTTTCCAACAAGGAATGTGACTCAAAAGCTTTCCTTGGACTGTCAGTGGAAGAGTGCTCAGTAGCTTCATTCCTGTTGGCTGATTGTTGTTTGTGTGAGTCATTTGGGTGATTTTTGTTGTCAGATCTGAGTCCTTATTGAGTTCAATTTGGGTGGTACATATCTAGTTTATTTTTCTTGCTTGTGAAATGCAGCTTCTTTAAGGATGCCTTCTTAATTGAAGTGTTTGGGGCAATGTGACTTCTGCTTATTGCTTTGGAAGAACTCTGAATATTTGGGGATTTTAGATCAGAAAACAGAATGTGTTCTTGAAATGTTACACTAACAGTTACAAGTCTTCCAGGCTTCCAGTAGTGCAAGAGGAAAAAAAATTGCTGCCACTTGCTAAGGATGTCTGCTGCCTCTCTGATACCTCCCTTAAAGATGTAAAGAGGAAACTTCCTACCCTGGGATAGTTCTCAGATTTTTCAGGTAGACAGCAGTGAGGTTGCAAAAAGGACTCTGAAGGTAATCAAGAGACACTTCTGGGACTTGACATGACTGGTTAAGAGATCAGAAGATGAAGTCATTTTCACCTTTCTCTTTCCAGTTGCAAGAAGTGATGAAAGAAGAAACAGCAAGAGCTGGCAGATCAGTACTTGGGTCTGAGCCTGGTGTCAGTGGCAGAATTTTTTTTGGGGGTTTTGTTTGTTTTTTTTAATCTGCATTGGGTTTATATGATACCAGACCTACTGGTGACAGACATGGTACACCTGTCTCAGAAAGGGAGAAGTATCTTTGCAGATACCAGAGTCACCAGGTCTTCTAGAGAAATCTTTAAACTAGATTTGAAAAGGAAAAGGGGTAAATAACCAGGGGGCAGCATGCCAATGTTTGAGGAATGGTGTGCTAGTGAGGTCCTTTAGTCCGGTATCTCAGTGGAGGTAGGCGATGGAGATCCATGGCAGAAAAAGAAAAATGGGTCACTGTGTTAGAAACCACAGAATTGCCTTGTCACACAGGAATTAGGCTTCTAGCAAAACACTGAGTTGTGTGAGAGTGCTGATCTGGTGGAGTGCGGGTAGACTCTTCAGAGGGATCCAAAGAGGCAGACCAGTAAGCTGAGGCCCGTTCAGCAAGGCAGAATGCTTGGTCCTGCACTTCACCCACAACAAGCCCAGGCAGTGCTCCAGGTTGGGGGAAGAGTGGCTGGAAGGCTGCCCCATGGTAAAGGAGCTGGTGGTGCTGTTTGACAGCTGCCTGAACATGAGTCAGTGTGTGCTCAGGTGGCCAAGAAGGCAAATGGCATCCTGGCCAGAATCAGCAATAGTGTGGCCAGCAGGACAAGGGCTGTGATGGTCCTGCTATACTCAGCACCTTGACTCCTATGTCCAGTTCTGGGCTTCTCACAACAGGAAAGACATTGAGTTGCTGGAGTGTGTTCAGATAACTGCAGTGAAGCTGGTGAAGGGGCTGGAGCACAAGGGTGATGAGGAGAGGCTGAGGGAACTGGGGATGTTTAGCCTGGGGAAAAGAAGGCTTGAGGGGGACCTCATTGCTCTATGCAGTTACCTGAAAGGAGACTGTAGCCAGGTGAAGGTCATCCCTTTCTCCTATGCAATAAGCAGCAGGACAAGAGGAAATGACCCTAAGTTGTATCAGGGGAGATGTAGGTTGGATATTTGGAACACTTTCTTTACTGTAAGCATTGTCCTGCATTGGAATGATATGCCCAGGTAGGTGGTAAAATCAACGTCTCTGAAGGTATTTAAAAGATCCTTAGATATGGTGATTAGGGAGATGGTTTAGTGGTGGACTTGGTGGTGCTATATTAATGGTTGGACTCAGAAGCCTTTTCTTATCTGAATAATTCTGTGACTCTGTGACTTTACACTGAAATTTTGGGATTAACCTACAGTTGGTAGCCTACAATTGGGTTTTAGTGAATCTCATCTTACAGTGTGCATTTAAATATTTGTGTCTTACCATTACTGCTTTCCAGGTTCATCTAGTGTGCCAATCTTAAGTGGCCAAATCATTGGTGGAGGATGGTACTTGAAAAAACACAAAAATATTCTCTTGTGTTTTCAACTACTGAATGTTGCTTGAGGCTAGTATTGAAATTTCTTTCAGTTCAAATGAAAGCTAATATATTTGTAGAAGACAAATGTAATAGATCTAATAAATTTCATTTATATAATCTTATCAGCAAATTTCCCTGCTTTGTTTTCTTGGTGGTCTTGTTAAGTAAGCATTGAATAAATTTAATGTTGGGGTCAGTATTTGCAGTGCCATCAGCAGTCTGACACAATTTTGCTGCAGGTAATTCTGCTGAAAATAGCTTCATTTTCTTAGCTGTGTGCATCATTCTTTGATGTGTGCATCTTGCAGTGTATTATGTGTAGGTCATTCACAGCTGTATAAATAATAGCTCATTGAAATTAACATTGTTTTTAATTGTATTTTTAATGTCTTACGGTGGCAAATGTATTCCTTAACTTTCCTGTCAGTCATGTTTATAACTACTGTACCAGTGTACACCAGTCTAATCAAGCACGGGGAGCTGGAGTACCTCCTTCTAAATCAAAAAAGGGCCAGACACCTGGAGGTGCTCAGTTTGTTGGCTTGGAATTGTACAAACGGCTAAAAGAATTTCTGAAGAACTACTTGACAAATCTTCTTAAGGTAAGATGGGGTATGAGATCGATCTGTGCTTGTAGTAGGGATGAAAAGAAAAGCTTTATCAACAAGTCTAGAGGTATATACAGCCACTGGAAGTAAACAGAATTATTTTAAAATATGCTTTTGTCTCTGTACCCATTAGAATATTTTGTTGGCTTTACCTCAGACATAGATTGGTCCCTAAGCTTGTACCTGTGTGCTGCTTTTCCTCTTCGAGCCAAAACAAACATTCCTGTGTTTTATGGAAGTAATGTTACATCACATCTTAACCTGTCCTGGAGCAAGAATAACTAGACTTTCCAAGCATATTAGGAACGCTGAAAAAATGAATGTCTATCATTTTGAAAATGCCTGATGGTAGCCTTTACTTTAGTTTAGTAAATAAACTGCTAACAGAGCTCGATGTTACCTTGCATCCAGAGGAACAGGGATGTCTTCTGGAGTTTCATCTGTGCTGTGCATTTTTTTCCCAGCCTTTTAATTTCAAAATCTCATATTGGCTTTGTTTTATTAATGTAGAACTAAATGTGTTAGCAGCATGTGTCCTGTAAATAAATTGCATCGTGTAGGTTTATTACACAGTCATTTTGTATACCCTGATATATCTTGGTTGTATCTTACAATTGCACAACAGTACTGACAAACTTGTAATTTCAGGATGGTGAAGATTTAATGGATGAGAGTGTGCTGAAATTCTACACTCAACAGTGGGAAGATTATAGGTTTTCAAGCAAAGTATTGAATGGGATATGTGCCTACCTCAATCGACATTGGGTTCGTCGTGAGTGCGATGAGGGTCGTAAAGGAATATATGAAATTTATTCAGTAAGTAGCTTTCCCAAGTGAGCAATTTGTCCATTCCATCTGCCATGTTTGCATTATCATCCTATAGATACCTCCTTGAATCTTGTCGGAGTTTTGAAGGAGTGGGCAAAGTGACATTCTCCCTCCTTTCCCTACTCCTACCCCAGTATATTTGTAAAAATTCCAAGGGTCTAAGCCTGTGGGATGTTTAATCTGCCTTGTATGTATTGGGACTTACAATAGTAGACTGTTGAGGGTGTCTGTTTCTGAATATTTGCTACTTAGTGTCACCTGTGTGCCTCAGTGTGGCCTTGTCATCCCACTTAGAATTCAGCCTAACACCAAATGAAGAAGTTACAGTAATTTCACGATTATAAGCCGCACCTTTTTCATTGAAGAATCCAGCCTTCACCAGTAGTGCGGCTTATATTCAGGTGCGGCTTATCTGTGGACAAATTCCAGTGAAATGCCAACCCGGAAGTGAGAGCCGGCTGGGAGGGTGCCTGGGGCTGCCTTTAAAGGCTTCCCTGTCTATGAAAACTGTTGCAACTTGAGCACCTGACACCAAACCCCATGCTATCTGGTTTCTGTTACTAATTTGTTACTTTGTTACACATGGATCCTTGCTTTTTTAAAAAAAGTGCGGCTTATAATCAGATGCAGCTTATAATTGTGAAATTACTGTATTTTTTTCCTGATGACTTCAATACATTTCCACAATTTTTTTTAGCGTCCAAGCTGCTAAGATTCAGACAACATTTGGTTGGTAGTGTAAGTTATTTTGGTACAGTTCTGAAAGATTGATATGTGATCTTGATACTTTTTTTAATGTGAAGTAGTATAAATAAGAACTTCACAGAACTTCTGTATTTCAGATAACTAAAAGGTCTTTTTTTTAAAATAAAAGATAATTACTGCCCTTACTAGTGAAGCATTAGGTACATGCTGTACTATTTTCCTGCTTTACTAAAATAATTTTGCATATGGTAGAAAAACAGTTGGTATCCTTACTTTCTCTTAACTTTAGTAGCCTAATGCTGAGGGACTATGTCAGCTTGGAAATTGCCAACAAAAAAAGCTGTATATTTTCAAAGTAACTCAAAGTGGGTTTTGTTAGTTTCCAGAGTTGGCAGTGGATCCCCTGGTAGAAAAAGGAACAACTTAGTAAAGTTAGTGGTAAAGCTGGTTGTAATACTAGTGTGAAACAGTCTCATTGCTTAAGAAATGTGTGTGCCAAAATACAGTTTTAGAAGTTCTGATTAGTTAGCCTACTACATCAGCTTTCCTTAAAGGGGGGAAGTACCATATGTGTATATGTAAATATTTTCTTTATTCCATCTTTCTTCTCCCTTCTTTTACTTCTAGCTTGCCTTGGTGACCTGGAGAGACTGCTTATTCAGGCCATTAAATAAGCAGGTATATGCATTAATATATTACAACTATAGTTTTATTTTATAGGGTTAATTTCATATATTGTTACTGACTACTTGAAGGAGTTGTGATGAGGGGGGTGTGCACAGACCTGAAAAATAAAATGGAGCCTTCTGTTTCTCCTTTGTGATACTAAAAAAATGTAAATGTTTGAAGGAATAAGCCTTTGTGTATGTGATTGAACTGTGATACCAAGACTATTCTGTTATTTCTCTGCTGAGAGGACCCTTGGCTTTTTTTAAATAAAAAGCGAAGGGGACTTGAAGTAGTGATTTCGGTGCAATTTAATAAGTTAGGCAGGAGTACAGACTGACCACAGTCATGACTTAAGGTTTAGGAGTCAAGATCAGACAGGAGCAGATAGTGGCAGGCTGGGATTTTGGTCTCTCCTAATGTTAGAGTGAGTTGTTACATTTAGACTGATGCCTGGGAGACTCAGATCAGTCAAATGTTTAAAATTAGTGAATTGACATAATATAAAGCAACGTATTCCATCGCAATTTTTAGGTACACATGTATGTTGATTTCACTTCTTACCAGTACTTCATGATGAAGTAGTTGCAGCAGATGATTTATCCAAAGAACAGGTGGTTAGTTCAGCTCTTGCTACAGTGCTTTGTATTTCAGGTATAAAACAAAGACAAGTTTCTTAGACAGTGTTTTTTTTAAAATTAAATAGAAAAAAAACCAGCTAAGCACTTTAATACCCATATACACCTTGCCACTAATCAGACTGTAAATATGTTGAATGACTTAAAAGGTGTATCATTCTCTGTAGGAACTTTATATGTTCAGATCTCCTTAAATGTTGTTCTCAAGGTGCCTGACTTTTCTTGAATATGGAAATACACTCCTAATTAAATATGGTGCTTGATCTACCAGCTGCTTTCTCTGTGCTTGACTTAACTTTTAATCCCTGTTTTCTAAGGTAACAAATGCAGTGTTGAAATTGATTGAAAAGGAAAGAAATGGTGAAACTATCAATACAAGGCTGATCAGTGGAGTTGTACAATCCTATGGTAAATGTGATTTATTTAAGATACTGTTACTTTCTTAAAAATAAATAAATTTATGTACCCTATCAGAGTCCAAAAGTAACATCCCACCTCTTCACATGTCCGGTAAAGACTTTTATGTATTGTTTGACTTCACATTTGTACTGATACTTTATAAAATAGCAGTTGATTATAGCATATTTGTAAAACTTGAGAGTGCAACTGATAGACAAGAGTGTTCATCATTTACAAATCAGTTATTAAGGAGCTAAATCTGGAAGCGAGGAAGGATGATAGTACGCATAGCAGAGTGGGGTTGCTTTATTCCTTTTGCATAATATTGAGAGCATTGTCATCCAAATTACTGACTGGTTTCCTTAATAAAAGGAAAAGCATGTAATAACTCTTAAGAGGGGAAAATGAAAGGAGAATTTGAGTTAGCATTTGATAGTAAAGTTTTCCAAATTACATAATCCTACATTTAATACATGTATCTAAAAGTGTAGTTGACATTAGTCATGTCTTGTACTGATATTTTTAAATGCAAAATCAATGTATTTTTTTTAAAGTGGTGCTGATACAGTCCCAATTGATTGCTTTCATCTAATTTAGGAGTGTCCTTGTTTATTTGCTGGAGACCACTTCATAAAAAACAATTTTGTCATTTCTTGGTCTTTTTTGTTTGGTTGTGGTTTTTTTCCTTTAGTGGAGCTGGGGCTGAATGAAGATGATGCATTTGCAAAAGGACCGACACTAACTGTCTATAAAGAATCTTTTGAATCTCAGTTTCTTGCTGACACAGAGAGATTTTATACGCGAGAAAGTACTGAATTCTTGCAACAGAACCCAGTCACAGAGTACATGAAGAAGGTAAATTACTTAATCTGCTTTGTGATTTTTATTTTTCTGGATACAGGTGTTTTTAGAGATGAAGGAATATAAATTCTAGGCTTGTATTATCAGTTTCTTAAAATGATGGTTATTTTACAGAAACAGCTGGTTTTCCCTATAGTGATTCGTTTCTGATTTTTATCTGGTCTGAAGTTTGTCTCCTTACTGCAGTGAAAGTATGGAGCTTTCTGAACAGTCAAAACAGAAGATTAAGTTAAAATAAATTCAGATTTTTTTTAGGCTTAAGACACCCAAGCAATAATTCTGCTTGAATATCACAAGTTTACCATTCCTGTACAAGGAACAGTGTGTTGACACATTTATTGAAATACCTTCCTGAGCAAGCTGGCTAAGGTAATAAATCATTAATTAGCCTTAATTCTCTCAAAATATTTTAGTGTCATGAACCCCTGCACAGTACGTCTCATCAACAGAGGCCAGATTTAAATTCTTAACTTGTCTCTGGTTTTGGGGATCCCAGACAGGACAACTAAGAGCAAGCAGGGATAAACACTGGCTATTCTAGCCTGGTTATTGGGTCAGTTTTATTGACCCAGTAATGGATAGGTCATCTTCCATCTTGGGCAGGTGTGCTTTATATATTTTTTCTCAGCACACTTCTTCACTTTCTGATTTGCTGCTTGTGTATTCCCTTTCAGCTTAGTTTAAATGTAAGAGCTTTTCAAGTATGTAGTATGCAGATACACATCCCTTGCAGTATTCTTTGCGTAATGCTTTTTACCAAACAACACATCCTTCTTAACTCTTGGCATTAAAGTCAATGAATTACCCCAAAAGAAAAAAAATGTAGGAGGGGAAGATCTAGAAATAACACAGTTAAAGGAATTGTGCCTTTAGTAGTTTTCCAATAATTACCGGACCAACTGATGTTTACTTTTCTGTTGTTGAATTAATTCTTTTTTGCTACTTCCCTTTCAAGTTCTTGTTTTAACTTTCATCCTAATATGTGTATAAAGAGAAAGTAAGGAAATTTCAGTCATTCAGAACCTGAATGGCTAGCTTACTCAGACTTCCTTGGTCCAAGACAGTAAGAAGCTGTCTGAAGGCCATTGCTATTTCAAGAACTAGAGATTACGGACAAGTAGAAATAACTGATTAGTACCCCAAACAATCCTGAAGGCTTCAGAAATCCGCAAAACAGCAACTTGCTTTGCTTGAAGATGATGTTAAAGCTGAAAGCACGTAAAAAGTTAGCAGACAGCAGGGGAAATGTTCAGCAGAGAAGTGTGTAGCCTTATGTATCTGCTGAAATTAATGTATTATAGATGTATACAAGCCATTTGGGCACTCTTGGCATTTCCTTACAGCTATAAGATCTCACAAGTTATCTGATGGAAGCATGAACTGTGAAGGAAATAATCTGCTGTTAGTTCACTTGACATTCTCACCAGAGCACTGTATTTTGAGTTCTAGCTGGCGATAAATAGCATTGCAAAATCAAAAGAAACCTTGGAGTACCCTAGAGCACACCCACATAGGCTGATTGTTACCATGTTACAGTAGAATTGTGGTAGTATCTTGTAGAATAGTCAATAAAATCTTAACTAGAACTAGGATTTGTGTATATAGTTATATAGACAGACTTACTGAGTTTAGAAGGATTGTGAATTTTTCTTCTCAGGCCAGAACTCATGAGTAAAGCTGGCATAGCCTGATGTGCTGTAGGGAAAAAGGTCAGTATTTCTTATGACTGTCCCTTGCATTATAGTTTTACACTGAACTTTTCATCTTTGTAGTTGAAACAAGTGAAGATACTGTTGTGTGAACTAATTATTTTTCCCTTGTTTCTGCAATGTGACTTTAAATGGAAAATGGGAGTATAAGATCACCAAAAAAAAAAAGAGTATAAGGAAACATGAAGTTAGGGTAAATATTTCTTTTTGTAAAAGAGCTCACAATGAGAGTTGACTGCTAACATTAAAAGCAAAGGTCTAAGGATATTCTAAGAAGCAGCATTAGAAGTGGCAGAATTTCCTGAACTACAGAAATACAGAATTGATTAAATGCAGGATAAGTAGTTCCTATGTTCATAAGAAAGATTTGCTGCTGCTATTGTCAGTAAAGAAGTTGATTGTTATTCCTTACTGGTAAGAGACTGGCAAGTACTCTGGAGATTATATCCCTTCTCAAACTGCTGATTACATTTCTTGTATTTTGATCAGTGCTGGTTTACATCTAGGAGACAGTAATCCAGGACCATTTCACAAGACTTAAGTGCAAAATCATTACAGAATGAGTGAAGCTAACAGTGGCTGAGATGATTTAAAGCTGTCTATATATCATGCAGTGCACTTGCAGTGTAACTGTTGCTTTTTTATTGTCCAGAATATGATCTGTCATGCTTACTTGTTACTCTGGCATCCTAGGAAAATTAATTACCTAATTCCATTTTCTTGACGACGTTGTTAATTTAAATAATTTGGGCTCATAAAGAGGACATACACCCTTTATCCCTAATAATGTGCTGCAGTTACAAATGGTTTGTAATGAGAGTCCTTAACACTTTTGCAAGCGAAATAGGTGTAATTGTTATGTAAACAATTTCTTGTAAGTTCTATTCCTTGAGTGACATTTAGAATTTTGGTTTGCCAGGAAGGTATGCATATGTAGCATTTCATATGCCAGATAATTCATATGCTAGTATAATTTAAATGAGTGTAGTTTATTGGGAAGTTTTCAGTGTAAGAATGTAGATGAGAATATTCAAATAAATTTGTCATGGGCATTAAATTGTCATAGCATTAAATTGTAGTTTCCTGCCTTTTACTTCTGTGGAGCCATGATATACATTCATGTTTGTCTTAAACAAAACTACCTCTGTAGCTGGAGAGCTTGCTGGTCCTAAAATTTCCAGCATCTCCTGTCAGCAAAAACAGTCTTGCTGTGATTCTCCCCCGCCATTTAAGCAGCACATATTTTCATCAATGTAAATATCAATTCCAAATGTATGTTATGATTCCTGGAAAAATAACTGCTAAAGTAGGTGGTCCATAACACCAAATGAGAGAGGTTTGCTTGTTGTTGCTGTTTTCTAGAAGAATTTACTGAACAGTCACCTGTTTTCTGGTGTTGGATCTGTATTCTGCCTTCCCTGTAGGTTTCATGTTTATCTCTGTGTTTCTGTAGGCCGAAGCTCGCCTTCTTGAGGAACAGCGTAGAGTTCAGGTGTATCTCCATGAGAGTACACAAGACGAGTTAGCACGAAAGTGTGAGCAAGTACTTATTGAAAAGCACCTGGAGATATTTCATACAGAATTTCAGAATTTGTTGGATGCTGACAAAAATGAAGGTAAGGAGTTTCAAACAGTGGCTTTATGCTTGGAGCTGTCCTCCTTGATGATTTGCAAGCAGTGTAAATTCTGGTGCTAACTAAATGTCATTTGTTCAGGAATTAGATTAAGAGAGAATATAGTCATTAAACTGATGAACAAGCAAGTTTTGATGAAATTGGGATGGCTGATGATATTGCTTCAAGGACCCTACCCCAATCCCAGATATTAAGGCAGAACAGCACTTAACATGATTTACTCTTAACACGGATGACTTTTAACATGGTTGGAAGAGTTTCAAGAGCGCTAGAGCCATCTTTCCAGTGGGAGCTGAAGCTTGTGTGAGAGTGATGAGAGTGAAAAACAGACCAGTACTCTTTCCCAGCTGTTTCGTTTTAATCCGTGGATCTTCCTGAGTCAGCACTGAGAATTTTGAAATCGAAAGTGTTCAGAAGTATGTATAGGAAATCTTAAAAGAGGATTAGATGCAAATAAGTAGCTTTTAAAATAGAGCATATAAAATACATAATATTGCATATACAGCACAAGGAAAGGCTGAAAAATTTAAATTGATGAGTTCATTTTGGCTATGGAAATGATTCTTGAGTGTTGCTAATGGATCAAGTTTATATTGTCATAGAGAATACATAGAAAAAAGACTTCTTCAACACTTCCTGTGAAATAACTGAAGATTATCAGAATTTAGGTATCTTTAAGGAATTGTCAGTTGTGTTGGTTTGTATGAGTTTCTTCAGGAGTTAATAGAGAGCACAAAATAACAGCCAAACTTATTCCTGTGGATCATGCAGATGATAAGGATAAATGATGATTCTGATTTCCCAGTTGGGGAACTAATTAAATCTGTATTTCAAGTCCAAGTATGGCTGTATAGCTGAAATACTGCTCTTAAGAAATCGGCAGAAAGATACTGTGCTTAAGTTACTAATAATGATGTTGTTCCTTTCAGGGTTTTAAATTGTAACTATCATTCTGTCTCACTGTATATCAATCTTAAAATAGCAACTGTGAATTATTACAATCTATAATAGTCATGTTGATAACTAAGAGATGCTTCGAAATCAAAAAGGGCAATTCAGCATGATTTGTAGGTCAGAAGTTAACTGATTCAAATGTAAATCATCTCTACTAGTATTTGAGTCAGATGTTGTTTGTAAATATTTACTTCATAATTGGAAGAGATTTTGTTGGTTTGTGAAATGACTTTATAAACTGCTAAATTATTTTTGACAATTGAAATAGTAGTAGGACTAACTGGACTCAGAACACCTTCACAGACTTTTCTTTTTTCCTCCTGCTTTATCAAGCTCAAGGATTATGTGAGCTGTTAGTGCAATCACTTACCATAGTGATGCAATTCCAGAAGTTTTTCTGGGTTAAAAAGAAACCAATTACCTTGTGTCTTGGGCACTGTCTACTTATGTATCTTTCTTTGGGTTTACTTTCATGTGGATTATTTCTAAAATTACTAGACTTTCTTTAAAACACTTGATTTTTTTTTTTTTCTTGTTCAAAATATTTTCTCTTCTGTTATCAGGCATCACTTGTAGCAGCTCCCTCTCCTTTTTTAAGATTCACAAAGTTTCAAATTAGAAAATTATTTTCAGTAATAGTCTGATAATTCACTCTTTAATCACAGTAATCAGTTCATTCTCCAATATACTAATGCAGCTTTTGGTAGACTATCCTAAACTTTCAATAAAAGGTTGCTCTTGATTAAAATATTTATTGCTTTTCTCTTGAAAGTACACTGGTTTTGAGGTCCTCCCATGCAAACTATGTTTGAGAATATCATATTACAGGCCACTCCTGTTGGTGTTTTGTAACTTTAATCCGTTGTGCAACTAATGCATATACTGGTTATAAAGGTTGTGGGACACATTCCTCATGTGTTATGTACTCACATCAGTATGATACCTATAGGAAACAATTTGGTTTACTGGGAGAAGGCTGTAATGATGTAGGTGGAGTTACTATGCAAATCTTCAATGAGATTTTGTGGCTTCCCTTCCTTATTTCACCTAGCACAAACCAACCTGTGAACACTTATTTGTGGGTAGATCAAGCAGCAGCTTATTGTAGCTATGCATGGCATTATTTTTAAAGTTCTGCAGGGTGTTCTTATGTTCTTATGAAAGTTAACATCAGGTTCCAGTCGTGGTTTTTATAGAAAGAAATAAAAGTTTTGTTTTCAAATCTGCAAGTTGAAAGCTTGATCAAGTTCTAAGAAAAGGAAAGTTATACAGAAACGTAACTGAACTGGAGTGTCATTCCTTCAGTATTAGAAGGCATCAAACTCTATGTGTTGTATTTCAAAGTTAGGTAGAGCACTAGCTCATTGATTGCTCTGTTTTGTTTAATCTGATAGTCCTGTGGTGGTAGTAAATTTCTCACAAGCCCTTCAGAGAAGTCCTTGCACTTTAGAAGAGCTAGATGCAGTTGTCAACCTTTAGATAGGTTCCACAAGGTGAAATATCCTCCTTAGTTTACAGTAAATAATCTGGTTGTTTACTGTTTCACTGGAGTGCCTGTTGAGAGAGGGCAAGATTGCAAGAGGTGACTGGTAGGTTTATGGGCATGGTTTATGGCCAATTTAAAGTTTGTTGGCTTTTTTTAAGAGTTCTGCTCTCAGAAAATACATAGCATCTATCCTGTTGAAACTAAATAATAAAAACCAAAACCTTCTTCAGTATTAGGTTTCAAAAATTGCTAATTGATTTGGAAAGTCTTGGCTGAAAACTGGTGAGATTTTAATATGAAGCCTTAATATATATGAAATGGCATTGCAGTTTATTTTTACTTTCATTAGTTCTATTGTAATGCTTTTCAGAACCTCATTTTTCTTTCAAATAGTTATACTGGTAATCAGTCACTTAAAGTTCTTTTTTTTAAAGCTGTGTTTTACTGACAATGCTTTATGGAAGGAAATTAGATTTATAATGTTTCAGTTTATCTGCTAAGATCATATCAGTGCATAACATTTTGCCTTAAATTTCCAGCTATTACTGGATTCTGCCCAAAGTAAAAGTGTCGATCTGCAAATGGCTACAAGTAATGTTAGAGCTCTGAGAGCTGTCCTGTTCAGAATAAGATTTAAAGAACAATGGTCACCTGGAAAATGTAGTACTTGTAGCAGAGCCTGCAGCAACATTAATAACAGTCTCAAATTCATGGCAGCACCTGAAAATGTTGCCTAAATAAGAGAGGTTAAACACCATTTTTTAATCACTTCTTTCAACCTATGAAAACTAAAAATAAGTAAATTTTCTACCATTCAAATGGTGGATTTTTATTCTTGAGATTTGTTGCATTGTGAAGGTAAAAAATAGATCCTAATATAATTGATTTCTCTTTAACTAATGTTAGCTTTCCAGGTAAGTGCAAAGATTTATACTGTACTGTATAATTGTTTACTGTTTTTTCTGGCTTTTTAGAGGAGCAATTGCATGTGTGGTTTAGTTGACAATGGATGTTTAGCTCCTATTGACCACTTGTAAATGAGAAATTGAACTAATAGCCAGTACAGATGGGAGATACTAGCTTTCCTTTTCTTTGTCTTTTACAGACTTGGGTCGCATGTATAACCTTGTATCTCGAATCCAGGATGGCCTTGGAGAGCTGAAAAAACTTTTGGAAACCCACATTCATAATCAGGGTCTAGCTGCAATTGAGAAATGTGGAGAAGCTGCACTAAATGCAAGTATCCCATCAAAACAAATCTATGTGTGGTTGCTGCTACTTCTGCATTAGAGGGCAGTGAATGCTTCCTGATAAAACTTCCAGTTTGCTTGTGTCCACTCTCACTAATTTAATTTGAAAGAACTTCGCAATTTTCAAATGTTGGTAGTAGGCTTAAAACAAAACTTACATCACACTCTTTCTACTCTTTGAGTTTTGGGGGTCTTTGGGGTGGTTTTTTGTTTTTATTTTATTTGATTTGATTTTCATTGGATTTGTCAGGATGTCATGCTGCTTGGAAAGCTGGCTGTGCAAATAAAACACTCAACACTTACAAATACACCTGACATTCCTCTGTTTCAAGAAGCATTATCTCCAGTTGACTGTATTTTATTTCATCATCTTAAGGAATTCTGATTTGGATGATACTAGAGTTTTTTTCAGTTGGGGTTTTTTGATTATATATTTATTCTGAGTGGAAAAGCATGAGAACTAGAACAAGGAACTGAAGTGGTTGAAAAGGTCACAATATAAGGAGGAGATTGGGTCTTTGGAAAGGCTGCTTTTTCAATTTTTATCCCATGATTGTGATTTCTAACTTAGTTTTGTATTTGCATCTTGGCAACATGAAGTTGTTTAAATCCTTTGCCAACTGTCTTCCGTATATACAATTCCGTATATACAATGTGATGTTTTCGGGGGGGGGGGGGGGGGG
>VRYO01000406.1:2393223-2433405 GCA_009812075.1 Sialia sialis
AAGAATGAAACAAAGCAAGATCAGGATAGAATACAGATTCTGGTAAATTTTGTTAGAAGTGGAATTCAAGAAGCACTTGGACATGCTCTCAGGCACTGTCACTGATAACATCGTCAGCGTGATTCTCAGGGTGGTCTTGTGCAAGGTTATGGGTTGGACTTTGATCCTTGTGCATCCCTTCCAACTCAGGCTACTCTATGATTGTATGATGAACTTTGATTTTTGGCAAAGTTAATTTTAACTTGTTACTTTCCTGAGAAATTCTTGAAATAGCTTCATACTAAAGCAGTAACCTGTATTGAAGGGTGTAGTGTCTGTTGCTCACTTCTATAGCTTTAAGTGCATAGCTTTTTAGCAGTGTTGATATTTTATAAACCATAACATAATCATGAAGCAAGTTCAGGAATCTTCAGTTTCATTTGTACATGTCTCCATAGATTTTGAAATTATATCTGCTCCATGTTTGGCACATCCCCCTAGTGGTCATCACTCTTGTGGTTTTTTTCTGTTTAGGCCTTGAAGAATTAGGCCAGAAAAAAATAAAAGCTCTTTCTCCAGGAATTATTTCGTCTTTGAGAGGGAAGGTCCAAGATCTGTATTTATTAGTTGACTCCAACCATTTACAAAACTCTTCCCGCCTCTGACACTTTTTCTTGTTTCCTCATCTTTCTCTTTTGTTCCTTATTCCACACATCCGTTCTTCATTTTCATAGCAGTATCTCTGGCTGTTTCCCTTGGGAACCATCTTGCCTTTTCTTTTCATATCCCTTACACCACTGTATTGCTGTTGATCATTGCCTTGGTCCTCTGTCACTTAGGATTGATTCTTCTCAGTTTCATTTACCTGTACTCTGTCTAAACAGATAATCACCTGAACAAATACTTCTCAGTTTCTCTGTAGTCAGCGAGAGAAACAGTAGTACCAGCCTGACTCATTTCACCTATTTTAGGTTTTCACTGTGGAAGGAGTTGTTCTTTAGTCTCCATTGACTGTATTAACATGGCTGCTTTTCAATCAGAAGATTTGCTTTGGTTTGTTTTGGGTTTTTTTACTTCTTGTAATCTTTTCTGAATGTCCTTTCTGAATGTCCACTTGCATTCCATATCTCAGAAGTTCAAAAAAATCTCAGCTCTTTATCTCAAGCATGGCATTATATTGGTGGTCCATGATAGTCTGTGTCTGTCTTCAGTGGCAACAGGAAATGTTTTTCAGTATCCTCATAAAACCTGCCCATATTCCATTACTTCTTGCCAACAAGATCTTCTGATTTCCAAACTAAAGACTTCCAGCCTTTTTTTGTCAGTTGTGGAGTAGCTGGCCTGTATGCCTGATGATTTAGTTGCCTGTCATTGTCCCTACTCCTTGACTCCATTCCATCTATATTGAGAAACGAGATCAGGAACTGCACATAGAACTCAGTCTCAGTACAATAAACTTAATGTTTATTGGCATTTGACTGCCACTGGGTGTTGAGCAGGTCATTTTTAAGAACTTGCCAATGACTCAGGTGTCTGTACTAGGTTGTACCTTCTGGATATACACCAGTCACTTTCTAACTACAGAGATTTTCTTCTACAGCAGCTGCTGTTTTATGATTGTTTGAGTCTCCCAGGTGTGACTTGAAATAAGTTTTAAGTCTTTGAAAATGTTTGCAGTGGTTGAGACTTTGTTTTCTTTTGTGGTACACTCTGCACTCTGGTTATTGTAAATAAAAGCCGGCAGTAACATCAGTCAGTCCTGGACACAGGACCTGAGTGAATCTGGGTACTAGCTTACCTGTAGAATATTCCTAATACTTTATAGGCTTTCCTCACACAAATTTTCGTGGGCCCTTGAATAGCTCTATTTTGCAGGAAGTAGAAAGCATAATGTCAGCAGATTGCAAAATCGAGTCTCTCATTATTATCTCTCTCCTTATTTACAGGATCCAAAAATGTATGTTCAGACAGTGTTGGATGTCCATAAGAAATACAACGCTTTAGTCATGTCTGCATTCAACAATGATGCTGGCTTCGTGGCAGCGCTAGATAAAGTAGGTGCATGTAGTGGCAGAGGCTGGACTTACTTCCATGCAAAAAAAAAATTTGTCTCCCAAAATTTCCCTGTCTTTTGTGATTTATAGGCTTGTGGTCGATTTATAAATAATAATGCAGTGACCAAAATGGCTCAATCATCCAGTAAATCCCCAGAGCTACTGGCACGATACTGTGACTCTTTACTAAAGAAAAGGTATGTCCTCAAAGACAGATGATTATGTCATGTTGGTTTTTATTTTGAAAGGTTTTAGACTATGAAGTTTTATACTGTTTTCAAGGAACAGAACTTCAAGTTGCAAGAAATTAATTGTATCAAATTCTGGTTACAAAACTTCAGTAGGACCATACCTGAAGATTGTGTTGTTTTCTTTTTAAGGAAAGGTGGAGGCAAAAAGAAAACCTTTCTTGCCTTACAGGAATCTTAAGTTTTTGTATTTCAGTAAAACTGAAGGAGGGCTTTTAGGTAGAGCTTTTTATACTGGAAAACCTTAATTGGGCCATATGTTGTAAAGAGCTAAACATTCCCTTTTTCCATTAGAACTGCTTTCCTCCTGTTGTTTTTTCTATGCCTTCTTCCATCTGGGCACAAATTGAGGAGGACAAAAACTGCTTACTAAACTCTCATAGTTGATATTTGAATTGAAGGTATTTGGCTTTAAATTATTCAGTAGCTTATATGCTGACTTAGTATCAGTTCAGTTCATACTGGATTTGTGTCAGTTTTGTACTTAGCAACATTTCTAGATGTTTTGGCAGAGGAAAAAAGCTACCACCAAACAACCGAAAAATGGGAGAACTTGCTTGCTTTTGCCTTTCCCATCCCCTTCTTCATTCAGCAAAGGGTTTATTTTCTCCTTTACAAATACTGTAACTGTGTGCAGGGTAGGTATGGGGTTTGCCTGATGAGCATGCCTTTAGCATGAGATGGAGGAAGACAATGTGGTGCTACCTGAGCTTTCACCCGATCAAGTCCTAGCTCTGTGAGCTGGTTTCTTCTCACTGTACTAAATAAGATAAGAAATAAAGATAGTGTTTAGCAGCAGGAGGAGAGAGGTCCATGTTTAAGCTCATAATCCTGGGAAGTACCAGGCTACCACAAGTCCCAAGCAAGTCATGGTCCAGGACTTCAATCTCTGACATTTGGGAACTTCAGAATTGCTGACAGGAGGTGACTGTTCACCTCATTACATTATTTCCTCTTTAAAGAGCCTTTGATCCCAGAACTACAGTAATTTCACGACCATAAGGTGCACCAGACTATAAGGCGCACTTTTTTTTGCAGCGAGGATCTGCGTGCAACAAAGTAACAAATTAGTAATGGAATCACGTGCTCACGGGGTGTATTGGCAGGTGCTCAATTTGCAAACATTTTTCATGGATCAGTGTAGCCTTTAAACTCAGCCCCAGGCGCCCTCCCCATGCCACAGGCCCCGGCACTCCCGTCTGCCCCCGGTGCCGGCTGGCGCGGCTCTCACGGCTCGCACTTCCGGATTGGCAAATTTCTGAATTTTGTCCATATATAAGGCGCACTTCTGGGGTTCGATCAATAATTTAGGCTTTAAGGTGCGCCTTATAGGCATGAAATTACTGTACTTAAATTTGCATTCTTTTATTTCTGAAGCTTTCATATGCATCCATATGTTGATTTAATTCAGCTGGTTTGAGACTCATTAAAAATGCACCTTTTTAATTGCAGCTCCAAGAATCCAGAGGAGGCAGAATTGGAAGATACACTCAATCAAGTGGTAAGATATCTATAAATACATATAAAATATAAAAATTATTTTGCCTATTAAAAACTCCTTTACAGCAGATTTCAAGTGGCTATATTGAAGCTATGCTTTTACTTAATCTGTATATACCTATAAAATATATAATTTCCATGGCATCTTTTTATATCATTATATATGCACATATATATAATATGTTCTACATATGGAATATACAGATCTTTTTTAAGATTTAAAGCAAACACACACCACCAGTCCTTTCACCCTCCCCCAAAAAAGCCAAACAAACCCCCCAATCTTTAAAATTCAGGTGCAAATTATCTCCTGCTACAGCTTTTTTGAGACAAATGGTTAAATATTTTTTCCTTACAAATTTTCTTGGCTTTTCCAGATGGTTGTCTTCAAGTACATTGAGGATAAAGATGTGTTTCAAAAATTCTATGCTAAAATGCTGGCAAAGAGACTTGTGCATCAAAACAGTGCTAGTGATGATGCTGAGGCAAGCATGATCTCCAAATTAAAAGTGAGTATTCCATGACTGTCCCATGATCTACTTACTGCCTTGCAGGTCTTCACACTGTTTTGGAAAGCACTGATGTACGTCCTTGTGTTTGTTTATTTTATGCACAGAAAAATACACCACTTAGGAATTTTTTCGGTGGTTTTTTGTTGTTGTGGTTTTTTTTTTTAATCATAGGAACTTCTGGTGCATATCTGTCTGATGGAGCTAAGCTTAGTTATTCTTAACCAAATTAATGATATACATTTAATTATTCAAGGGAATGAGTACTGAAAAATTGCTTTATTTTATTAACCCATATTTATGCAGAGTTAAGCAAAATGCAATCAGCTACCCTTTGAGTAGTCTGCTTCATTGTGTTTTGCTTAATTTTTAAACAGAATTTTCTTCATGTAATTATTTAACTATTAATGGAAGTTAAAGCTCATATTCCAGGAGGGATCAGCACTTTTAGTAAGGGAAATGCAGAACTTTGTACGTCTTCTGTTTAGGAAATAAGTCTAAACACTTTGTTCTTCTTATTATCCAATGTCAAAAATGTGTCTTCCTGATGTTTCTGTGCTTTTAAAATACAGCAAGCTTGTGGTTTTGAGTATACGTCCAAGCTGCAGCGGATGTTCCAAGATATTGGTGTAAGCAAGGATTTGAATGAGCAATTTAAAAAGCACCTGACCAATTCAGAACCATTAGATTGTAAGTAATACCTTTACCTAAGTTACTGTTGCACAGTATAGCTTCCTCTTATTCCTGCTGAACTAAGTGTGTGAGGGAAATATTTGACTTACTCATACTGACACAAATTAGTGTTCTTCGACCAAGATAGCTGGGATGTTTAAATTAATCTTCTATGTCTGTTGTATATCTTCTAGTAGCTCTTTATATATTTTGTGAGTAGCCTCCTGATTTTGCAGCTCATGTTTAGGTACGTAACTAAATTAAGTTGAATACTAATACTGTCTTGTCTTTTTTTTTTTTTTTTTTTTTTTTTTTTTTTTTTTTTTCATTTTTGTTTGATTGAAGAGATGCTTTTCTTTAAGCAGTTTTGATTTTTAACTGTTTAATACTTAGACTTACATGAAAGTGTTAGGAATAAAAGTATATTGTGTTCCAGGTTGTTAGAGGCCCTTGTCACTCTTCTGTACTTTTTAATTGAAGTACATTGAACCAAATTCTGTCAAGAATTGACAAATATTTCTTGGATTGCTATTAGAATTATGTATTGTCAGGCTCAATATTTATTTAGTTTTTGTATAATTCATATTTTACTTGACCAAAATGCCTTACAAGTATACGTGTGAAAGATCTCTTCTTCACATGTATACTGTGGAGTGATGATAAACACTTGAGAATGTTTATGCTTCCGTGTTAAAAGAGAAACCCATTGTAAAGATAGAAACAGAGTAGTAACTTCTCCAAATTAGAGAAGATTGAGTATCCGTAATGGTAAATCTAAAACTCTCTAACTGCAGTGACATCTCATGAATAGCTTCGGTTATGCTCTGACAAAAACAGTGCTTAATGATTTTTTACCATGTTAGTTTGACCACGAGGCCAGAACCATTTCTGTGTTAGAACTGGGACTGTGTTTGAAGAGGGGGTTAGGAGAAAGTGAGAATTCAGCTCATCCTCTTCACCTCTCTTTCAGTGGATTTCAGCATCCAAGTGTTGAGTTCTGGATCATGGCCATTTCAGCAGTCCTGCACGTTTGCTCTGCCATCTGAGGTGAGGCACTTGTACTTGGTTCATCTGAACATAGAACGATCATGAGAGAAATTTATTTTATAAGACTGGTGTCTCCTTCTGTTCTGTTGTATATCGGAGCGTGTCTCTGGTGTTTGCCTAATTGGTCTGAGAATATTTGGAGCAAGATAATTGAGTAAGGTAGTAGGAGGGAACTGTGTGAAATCCGTGTTTTCATATCTTTGCCATGGAAACTCCCTGGTTAATGAATCTTTCTTCAAAATATTCACCAGCAGCTAAAGCAAAGCTTTGTTAGTGCATTTTTCTGGATATACTTAATTTAAGAAACTTTTTCATACCATTGCTTCAGTTTTGCCCAGTAAAATCTTTAGTAATTATAATCATTAGTTTTCTGCTGAGTGCTTATCCAGAAAAGAAAAGACATGAATATTTAACATGAGAAGTAAGTTTAATGCAGTTATTTGGAGGATGAAGGTGGTTAAAACAAATCACTTTTCTAGCCATGCTTAATGTATCCTAAAAGGAAGAATGAACCTTAAATGCCTGTTTATATTTGTACTGCTAATGATACTTTAAAGGGGCAACTTGTAGCAGGGGGAAATTTTTCATCCAGTCTGCTGAATTTGAATACTTGGAGTTTCTGTTTGCATTATTTAGACAGCATAGAGGTTGAGGGTGATCAGATTTGATGATTCCCCTGTTGCTTCCATAACATGTTCTAGTAACAGTAAAGGAAGGTAAGTAATATTTATTTATTTATTTAATTTATTTACTACTGGTGTTTTTATACAGTTAGAACGGAGCTATCAGAGATTTACTGCATTTTATGCCAGTCGTCACAGTGGAAGAAAATTGACATGGTTGTATCAGCTGTCCAAAGGGGAATTGGTTACCAACTGTTTCAAAAACAGATATACATTACAGGTAAGGACAAGTCATGCCAATAGAAACACTTGGTGATGGTTGTGTTCTGAGGACTGAATGCAGCCAGTAGAACCTTTATTGTATGCTTAATTACTGTACTAATGTACTGATACTAAAGAGCTGTGTTTAAAAGAAAATTGACTTAGGAAATGGAACATATTGCCTGTGGTTTAAACAGGTGTTGAAATGCATTTTGTGAGACAAACACAACCTCTTTGCCTAGGATCTCATGCTGTGTGTGTTTTCCTGTCTGCTTTCTCTCAAAAAGTAGATGGGAAGGGGAATTCACAACAGTGAGAAGAAACAAGGTAATGTCAGACTTTGACCTTGTCATCAACATACATTAACCCTGTGGTGATAGACATGGATAGGCCCGTGATAGCTGCTTGGTGTATAAATTTGGTTTCATTATTTGGCTGGATTTGGGAGGGTTGTGAGGATGAATTCAGTATACTGTATTGCGTTTAATGAAGATTAAATGGGTAAGAGTTGGCGTGACAGAGAAAAACAAAACTATATTAGCAAGTTGAGGGATAATGCTTTGATACCATAACAGAAGATTTGATGAAGTGTCTGAAGCAAGCTAAATGATCCTCATCCTGGGGTTTATGTATAGATAATGCTGGAAGAGGAGTTCTGGTTGTAAAAGCAACATCAGATTTTTTTTATTTTTTTTTATTAGCACCACTTGGGTATTCTCTGTTGTCCAAATATTCCAGTGTATGTGTTTAACTGGTGAATTTCAGGCTGTTCAAATTCAGAAAGTGCTTATAAGTTCTCATTTTCTGATTTCCCCCATCTCTCTTCTGTTCTCTGTTTTTGAATCTGTCAGGCATCCACATTCCAGATGGCGATTTTACTGCAATACAACACAGAAGATGCCTACACTGTGCAGCAGCTAACAGACAGTACTCAAATAAAAATGGTAGTGACTTTGCACATTTTACCACACTCTTGTGAGCAAGTGTGTTTGTCTTCAGGGCTCTTCCTGCTATCATAAAAAATTTGGATTGCACATGCTTGGAGCCAGAATGAATTTCTGTCCCAGAGGAGACAGATGTGCTCTATTCTTGGTCAATTCACTTTCCATGTATGTTCCTGTTCATGACTGGAGTGAATTGTCTAGCTTCCTGCAGCACTCTGTTTGGAAGGTTTCAGTGTTTCAATGCATACATTTTAATGTTAAAAGACAGCATTCTACCAAAACCAGCATTTTCCTTAAATGATTGATCTGTGCATCTGTTCTTATTTTATATGTCAAGGCTTTTTTACATGAACATTATAAATCTGCAGTTCATTGGCTAACTTTCTTCTGTGGAAAAGGTTCCCTCCTTTTCTTTCCAAGCAGACTTTATGGCCCACAATTTGGCATTTATTTGACCTTTAGCAGTAGGATTAAATCAAAGTCTGCTTTGACTTCTGGAAAGTTAGATATTCAGTAGAATCTTTACTTCTAGAAGTGCATATCTAGGAGGTTATTGTTGCTGATTTTTTATAGCAAACACCGAAGTCTTAGGGGGTTGCCATTTATTACAGACTGTGGTAAAATAGCTTTGCAGGCCTGCACAGAATATTGCCAGTAGCCTGGGTGACCAGCCAGAACAGCAACCAGAATGGATCAGAAAGCAGATGCTTGTTTTCTGAAGTTTAAACTTTCCATAGTATATATATTTGCAGAGTTTGGGAAAAAATTGTTTCTTAGATATAAATCTGCTTGCAAATAGTTCCTAAAGCAGCAACTGGAAAGATCTCTTGTTTGGAATTAGTATTTCTTAAGAATTTTATGTTACTTGACCAGCCACAAGGGGGGTATGTCGTAACACCCAAAAAGAGCATTGTTTTATTTCTGTGAACTATGTTTTTACTGCTTTTTTTGCCCCCTCATTTTGCAGTGTTCTGCATTCATTAGTTTT
The DNA here is from genome assembly GCA_009812075.1 of Sialia sialis. Lineage (NCBI taxonomy): Eukaryota > Metazoa > Chordata > Aves > Passeriformes > Turdidae > Sialia > Sialia sialis. Next base: position 2,402,049 of record VRYO01000406.1, read on the forward strand.
TGGTCTAAATTTGTGCATTCTTGTTCAAGTTTTTACATTAGACAAAGATGTTGTCTCTCTGTGCTGATAATATTTTCTATAACTTTGTAGGATATCTTGGCACAAGTTCTACAGATACTGTTGAAATCAAAACTGCTTGTAAGTACTCTTGCTTTCTTATGATCTGCTTAGCATACAGTGAAATATGTTAAAGACTATTTATATATTTATCTGTTTATTTCTTGCAGGTTTTGGAAGATGAAAATGCAAATGTTGATGAAGTGGAGTTAAAACCAGATACTTTAATAAAACTGTATCTTGGTTACAAAAAGTAAGCAGCATATAACACTTAGATTTAATGGGTAGCATCCTCCTCTGCTTTCAAAATCTAGGTGAAACCTAATATACTTGAGATGAAAGCTTCAGGGTTCAAGTACCAATTCAAATGTAGATCAATGTGTGCCAGCATTAAGGGAGAGGGCTAGCGAGTGGTGGGGGATGGGTGTGACTTCAGCTCATTGACTCTGACTTTGTCATAAAGTCTGTTAAGGCCTGACATATTTTCATATGTCCTTTTTGTTCTTTGATTCATGTCTAATTCTTGAATAATTGATTCAAGTGCTGCCATTTCTCCAAGGTGCATTACATCATGCATTCAGCAAAATCCATTATATTTTATAAAGTAACAGTAGTGTCCAGTGACCAGCAAAAGTCAAAGGCATAAATGTTCATCCACTGCTGCTAACACAAGATCAGGCTGGTTTTATAACCACAGAGAATGCAGTGATTTGAAGACTTAATAAACACAATTTTCAGTAGGTTTTATTACTTACTTTAAACAGTTGTGTATTTTAAGCTGTTTACAGCACTGTGGTGCTTTCTATCATGCTTACCAGAGCATAGATATAAACATGCATAAATTCAGTGAGGAGTTCAGTACTTCCTGAAGATAAGATCTCAAGTGAAAGAAACATTTTAAAACCTTTCCTTGTACCTCACCCTTTATCTGCTTTCTATACCCCTTTACCTATAATTAAAGGTTTGAGAATTCATGGTCTGTTGCATTAATGCAGTGATGGAAACAGCACAGTGTTGCTGCATTGTGCAGCTGCTGTTTCCCAATTTATAATGGAGAGCACTGTGCTAAATAAATAACAGGTCCTCTCAGTGCAGCTAACAGGCTGAGCAGAGCCCGGTGCTCCCTGGTGCTCTGATGCTGAAGTTTGCTCCCCACTTGTGACACAGTACCTTGTCTTGAGAGTAGCCGTGTGTAGTAGTGGGCTCACCTCAGTGCAGCCATCAGTGCCAAGGGAGCATATGAAAGAAATGCAGAGCTCAGTCCTACAGAACAAACAGATTTCTCCACATTATGGTCAGAATCCAGTCTTTAAATCAGATAGGTGATTCTGTTTCCAGTGACTTCCTTTGTCCCCTTCACTGACTTCAAGCTTGTTACTACACACAGAAATGTTTTGAATACAGTGTAACTGTACAGTGCTAGTTAGACCTCACAGATTACTCGGATGGATTCAGTAAGCTGTGAAATACAGACACCCACCAGAAAGGTATTTTGTTTCATTGGTTGGTTGTGAACATTCTTTATTTGTATTTGAATTTTTTTAAACTTGAATAAGAGTGTCTAAAGTTTTCAGAAGAGCCAAAGTTCTCTGCTTTTGTAAAGTAATTATGGTGGTGTGGCTTTTATTTTGGAGTTGGGTTTTATTTGGAGTTTTTTCTGTTTCTTTGGTTTTTAAACAATCTGATTTTTCATGAACTTCTTTTCTTACAGCAAAAAATTAAGGGTAAACATCAATGTGCCAATGAAGACTGAACAAAAGCAGGAGCAAGAAACTACACATAAAAATATAGAGGAAGATAGGAAACTACTGATTCAGGTGAGTTTTATTGCAGACTCCTGTCATAAATTCAGAATCATAATTTCGTAATCACGTAATGAAGCTTACTGTAGGGTTTTCGTAATTTAATTAGAAGACAACATGCCATTGCAGTGCACTATTTTAGAGTTCAAAAAATGTGTTTTAAATGTTCTTAAGGGTGATTGGAGTTTGTAGTAGAAACTGGAGGAAGGCATTTCTACAGACAAGGATGTGTTCTTCACATTGGTTCTAGCCTGATATTGATGAGTGTTTGGGTTCCTTGGACACATGTGTTCACCAGACCTTGTCCTGGGTGAAAACTGAATAATAAAAATAGTAGTACCCAGGTAGTATGAAATCAACAGTGGTTTAATATCAGTTTATTTGGAATACACTTGAGAGGCAGGGGAAAGAAATACAGATGGACTGCTAAGAGAGTATCACAGTAAGGTTAAATATATAAAGAAGGCTTTTTGCTACACAAATAGTTTTGTGTGACTCTTGTTACCAGTTCGTGCTATTATTATGACTGACTGACTGTAGGCACAGTTCTAAAAATTCATGTCTCAAAATCACTTTTAGTGACTGTGTGCTCTGTAGACTTGAAGTCTGTGTGAGTAAGCTGACACTCGTGGGCAAGCTTGTCCCCGTCTGATGCTTGAGTTGGTTGTGGTGGTTCTTCTGCATGGGCAGATGTGATCTAGGGCAGCTAAATGACTTTACACAGAGGGCCAAGACTTTGCTCCTAAACACACCTTCCCAACTTTACTGTGCAGGCTGCTATTGTGAGAATCATGAAAATGAGGAAGGTTCTAAAACACCAGCAACTGCTTGGAGAAGTGCTAACACAGCTGTCCTCAAGGTTCAAGCCACGGGTTCCTGTAATTAAGGTATGTAAGACCCACATCTCTGAACCTGGATTCCAGGAGGTGAGGAGGATATATACATAGACAAAACACATCCTTCTCAATTAGAAAGGAAAGCTAAGATGTGATGGGCAAGAATAGAGTTTTTGAGTTGCAAGTAGGAAATGTTTTAACCAGTACTGCATTTTTCTTAGGGTAACATCCATGTTACACATTGTTGGCAGTGCTGGTAAAATAGTAGCAGGATTGCATCTTTTCTCATCAGTGTCAGCCTACCACAGCCCTTGATCCAGACTTACCTTTTGCTCCTGCTCTCCCAGTTGTGGAACGACAGTCTGCCTTGGGGTTGGCTTGATAAAACACTTTCCTGCTTTCCTTTACAGTAAAAATGTTGGGATTGGGGGGCATTGTATTTAAATATTTACTCATGATTGTATTGATTAAATTAATTATTCATTTATGCATATTAATACATTCATCAGTTTGTTTAAGTGATCTCACCATCGGTTTTTACATACACAACCAAGGGGTAGGTGGGGCAAGGAACAAGCATTGAGAGCAGTTGCATAAACTGGCACCAGTGCTGGGCAGTGACACAGGCAGCTCCTCACTGCTGCTGTCTTTCCTGACCTTACATAAGCTCTCTGCATCTTGGTGTAATTCTTTATTTGCTGTCTTACTATGAAGTTGTGCAGCTATGATGATCTCCCAGTCACACGCCTGGAACGGCATCCAGTAAGTGTAATTCAGTTTAGTGGATTAGCAATGCCTTCTGCTTGGATGTGGTCAGAAAGAGGAGAGTGAACTGCTCTGGTTTGTCCTTTACCTACTCCTGTCCTCTGCTTGGCAGAGAACTCCCTCAGGGTTCAAAATTCAAACTTGGAGCACCCCAGAGAGGGCTTTTATGCCTGTGTCCCACTGCTTACATCTGTTCTGTTCCTCCCACAGAAATGCATTGACATCCTTATTGAGAAGGAGTACTTGGAACGTGTAGATGGTGAGAAGGACACCTACAGTTACTTGGCTTAGCATTTTTATTAGCAATTACCTGACTATGTGACACTCGGCAAGTAGGTATGTGATGGAAAGAATGAAAGTGACAGAACTTCATAGCAGCCACCCTGCTGCCATTTGGACCTCCCTTTTTAATGACTGAGACCAGGACTCCATCAGCCAGTCTCAGATTTACATCAGAACTGCTCAGGATTGATACATTTCAAGTATGTAAATATGGACACCAATGCCATTTAACCTAATTTAAGAACAGAAAGGAATCAGACCCTTCTCGTTTAAGGGTTGCATGCTACTGCATTTAAATCAATACATTGGCTATATGATAAACAGCTGCCATCACAGGCAGCGCTTATACATGTTGGCAGCACTTGGAAAGCGAGTCTGAATGGACCCATGTGTAATCTGCTATGAAAAACCATTTGTATAGTGTGTTTCATTTTTTAATGTGTGATAAATAATAAAAAAAAAATTTAAAAGATTTCTGTACAAGTTGCATTTGGTTTTATTGTTTAAGTTTCATGACTTATCTTTCTAAATGTAAATAAAAGGTATAATGGTTATGAAAGCTATTAGAAATTCATTTTGCTTTTCCTCCCCATTTTCTAGTGCTTTAAGAACATTTTGTTCTTTGAAGATATTGTCATCTATCATTATCTGTGCATGTTATTTCTTTTTGAAGAAGAACTGTCTGCACTTTGAAAATAAAAGAAATTTGTCATTATTTCACAAGATATGCAGAACAGAAAATACTCAGAATATATATGGCAATGCTTGGTCATCTGAAAATGGAGCTGGTTTTAATATTACACGCAGTAATATTAAATGTCCATCACACTTGCATAAATGTTGCCTAGAATAAAGGAGGTTTAGGTTCCCCATTTTGTTGACTGGAGCAGAAAATTGAGTGTGTTCCTGAAGAGCAATTCCCATTAAATTAAACTTGTGATGGGAATTGAAATACTTTCATGTTACTACACATACTTTGATTGATCAGGCCTCATCCCATTCTTCTCACAACATTTTATGAAGTGAGTATTGGCTTTCCACATGCTGCAAGCAAAATGCTTCCATCCTCACAGTTCTCATTTTTGGTAATTATATATTTTCTAATCTTGATCATGAAAGGTACTTAAATCTTGTAGCCATTTTACCCTTAATGGAAATTGTGATTTGTTCAAGTGTTTCTTCTTGCAGAAAAGGAGCCAGGTTTAATGTTGCTAATGTTTCTCTTGATGAAAACTAATGGTTACAGTTGAACTCTGGGTTTAAAAAAAATATTATGGAGCCGTACTAGATGTGATCCAAACTGATTTGGAAAAAGGGAGGGGTGGCATTTGCACTTGAGATTTTGTATGCTTGCTATTTCTGTTCTGAAAGACTGCCATTAGGGACAATAGAAGCTGGATTTTTGGGGGTTTTTTTTGCTGCTCAGTTTTGAAGTTGCTTTTGGAAATCCAGAACGTGGAGCTCGTGATACCTCTTAAATTTTTTCTCTTTTTCTAAGGTGCTGTTTTGGTTTTGTAAACCCTTCTTGCAGAAAGTTCAGGGCTAATAGATTTTTTAGCAGGATGTATGTGCTGTGATGACAAAGAAGCAGCCTGAATTCCTTTCTTAGTTGGAAGGCAGATATCATCTGCTCTGAGCTGCCTTTCAAAGCCCTGGGCTGGTTAAAGCAGTGCTTTGTGTACTGCGCATCCAGTTTCAGACTGTGAAGAGCTGTGCTCTACGCGAGGAGAGAGAAAATCAGGTTTTTGCTTTTGGACTGTTCTTTTTCTCATGAACTTTAAGTTCTTACTTGGGCCACCACCAAGGCAGAGGGCACGTGGCAGCAGCCTGCTGTACAGAGTGTGGAAACAGGAACAGATGAACTTTGGAGCCCACTCAGTGCAGCAGGTAAATGGTCACCATGGACAGGACTTCATGGGCTCAGTTTGGCAGTAATGCCACCCTTTGCCTGCCCTCCCACTCCAGCTGATTTGACCAGAGCATTGTGTTCTACTTTGAAAGAGGCTGCTGAGTTCACAGGCTAGTAGCATGTAAGAAATAAATGTGTACACTGTACAGACATCTAGCTGCAATCTAAATTATTCTGGATGAAAGCTATAAATTTCTCTTCTCCATCACTTATTTTTTTTAATATATGTGTAATTACTGTTGTATTCATCATTCAGTTTGGTGCTTTGGAGAAGCACCAGTGGGGGCACCTTGTACTACAGCTTTCTCTTGAAAGTACTATTTGTCACAGAAATCACAGCTATTCTGGCAATTGTAGAAGTTTCTGGGCTGCAGCCATTACTCCCGAGAACATGGCTGTAGCTGTATGCCAAGGGATCTGAGAAGCTGCAACACTACACCTGTATTACTTACACACTGCAGCACCACAATCACCTGACTGACATCTACACTGTTTCCATCTTCATGCTGATCTTAAATGTGACCCAAAGTAACAGCAACGGGAGACAAGTATAGAGCTGCCTTTGGACAGAAATTACAGGTTAAATTCACATTGCTTTCTGAAGGGGTTGAGTCAAAATCCCAGCTCAATTCCAGTAAAAATGAAGAAGTTCAAGTATCCTTTATTCAAGGTTGAAAAATGCACCACACCACATTATTGCAAAAGTTCATAGGTACAAAACGCTTTGCAGCTGGTGAGAAGGCAATAAAAAGTTGGTTTTTTAAAAACTTGTTACTATAAATTACTGTTACAGTACTTTGCAAATACAGAATTTCAAATTGCATCCTTTTTATTTTTCTAAAATTGCCCACAGTACTAGAAATTCCTGAAGATAAGGCAGCTGTTTGTTTAAAAGAAGAGGTAGCTGGTGTCAAGGGATTTCCATTTCTCTTTCAATGCCCACATACTTTAGGGCATCAGCTTGGCTGTATCTGAAATTTAAAAAAAAAGCAGAATCACAAAAATACTATCATGAAATGTTTCAGCTTCATTGTTCCGACAGAATGGCATCACAGCCTGGAATACTCTCATTGTTTCCTCACCAGCTGGGGTGTTTCCTCCTTGTGTGAATTTGCAGGTTCATAACACTGCTGTCCCACTCAAGAGACAAATCACTAAAATTTCATACTTTTTCACCTTGAATCTCACAGTCCTGAAGTTTATTTTCAGTACTGGAAAGAAACTGCATTTCTGAAGGTTGACCTACACAGTATTGCCACCGGACAGCTTACTTTTTCAAGTAAATCAAGTGAGATGATTGTAGAGGAAAGTAAAGACATTCTTAGCAAGCACTTGTCTGTACTAATTCTGAAATTTCATTATCTGAAATTCTTGCCCATTTCTGAATGATAGGGGAGTTAACTTGTACTGGTACCTGTGGAACCCAACCAGAGAAAGTCTGTCCCCATTTGTCACTACATTTTGCTCTATATGAGCTGCTGTTCCAAGTTTGCAGGCTCTTAACCAGCTGCTTTGCTCAAATCAGTCTTGCTGTGGCATCTGCTTACCAAACCAGTGTGGGGAATGCTGCTTCTCAGCTACTGAAACATTAGTTTGCAGGGACCAGGCAGACACAGGAATTAACTCTGAGCTGTGCACATACTGAAAGCTAATCACATCTGAAAGCTATCTACGCACCTGTAGTCAAAGAACAGTTCTTCACCAGTCTGAATGGCTCTTTTAGCAAATATTCCTATTCTGTGATCACCATTAACCATCATAACTGTTTTAAAAGAAATTAGGTATGTTAGTACAAATACTGATAAAATGCATGCTAAAGAAAAACCTCACAGTATTTCATACAGTGATGAAAAGCAAGGAAGTGTGAAACCTACCTTTTGCATAGCAGTTGGGATTTACTGAATGGTTTGCAAATCTAATTTTGTTGCCCTTGCGTGTTGCATCAACCACAAAATCTGTAGGGGGCAGAAAAAAACAAAACCCACAAATGAGTTTTTCAGTTTAATACCTAGTGTGCTCGGATCTTAGCAGCTGGAAAAGATAACTGCTCGGCTTCCCCCATGGAAGAGCTGGCTTACCACCCTACAACAGCTGAATTCTGCTGTTCCACACTGTGCTTTTCCTTTATCTCCTGTCATAGTGGCACCACCTTAGCTATTCATTGAAGCTTCTCTACCTTTATTCCATAAGGACAAGCTCCATAACTATGCAAAGTCAACTGACGTAAAGCAGCAGGTTTTTTTCCTCATTTCAACTCTTTTCTACTATTTTGATGCTTGACATAGTGCAGTCTGTATTTTTCTCTTGTAGTGGCAGCAGCCACATACTACATATCTGTGGCTTTTTTCCCCCCCAACACAATTACTGTCATAACTTACTGCTGATTTAATTCAGTAAAATTACTTCAGACAACATCTGGCAAGCCTTTTACATTCTTTAGTCTACTTAATGTCTGCACATAATTTTACTCCACAAAGTTCTCCTGTATAGTTGCTTGTGCAATAGGCTGCATCACTACATCGAGCTGACTAGTATTTAGAGAAAAAAAACCCTCAGAGACAGGATGAACCTACACACTGATAGGGAAGGATGTGTGGGAAAAAATTCTTGTTGCCTGCTATCTGCAGAAGAACAGGGCTGAATAAAATGCTGAGCATGAATACTTTACTTACGCTGCCGAGGGTTGCAACTAATGCATACATACCATTATTCAAGTTAAACAGAAAGCTGCACATGTATTTGTCATACACTTTTCCTCTTCTGTCTGCCTCATCCTGAGAAATAATCTGAAAGAAACACTACATGTAAAAAACAGAAGCACTTCTCCATTGTGTAACCATAGCAGCTTAATTTCAAACCCACCTCCCCCCCAACAAACCTTCTGAAAGACAGGTGGGAGTTTTTTTATTCTCTGGGATACAAAGTATTCCCAAACAAAGTGTTGTTTTCAGCAAGCATTCTGCACTTAACAAACATCTATGCTTTGCTCTTAGCATAAATAAACTCTTTCAGAGCAGATGAAAGGTAAGAACTGCTTTTCTTCTCAAAATTAGGACTGCATACCTGACTCAGGGTTTTATTGCTACAGAATATAGCTTAGTGAAAGCTCCTACTGACTTTCAGTACTATACAAAATGATTTGCCACCAAATTCCAAGCATGTCTGAACTGAAATTCCATCCAAGATAAAAAGGACATTCCAGCCTCTCCTTCTCTCCAACAAGAACCTGTTACAAAACTTTTGTGACATTTCAATTGTGTAGCTCCTGGGGTCTGAGTCTGTGACAGCAGGTACAGCCTGTGACACTTAAGTCAGCCACATGGCTCTGTCTGAACATGATACCAGGTTACAGACTATGGTATCCCATGGTGAGTACCTGTCAATGCATAATTTCATCAATTAAGCTCATATCCAGTGTTCTCCATCCTTACCTCACCACAGTATTCAGAGATGAATTCATTCTTTTGTACAGGATCTTTGATAAAAATTCCCCAGCCTGCCACATCTGAAGGTGCCAATAATAAGTGCTGTGGAATAGAAAAAAACAAGAAGTTTAGATATGCCTGGCTTAGATTTGAGTACAAGTTTTTTTTCCACTTTGTTTTGTATCATTTAGTTGTATCACTTAGTGAAATATATATGCTGGGACTCCAGGAGAGCAGACAAATCCAGAGTCTTCTAATAATCAAACACACACCAAAATTACAGCTTGTAGATCAGAAGATGTATGTAAAAGAAAAATGACCATGTATTTGAAAACTACTAAAAGTTTTACTTTAACTACCCTAAGACACCATGAAATGAGGGGGAGACTTCAACCTGAAAAGGTCTGCAGACAGAAGCCCACTGCTGATCAGCTCAGTAATCAACTATTTTGTGAGAAGATGTTCCAGATTAGAAATAAACTTTGGCTTATTCATTGATTAATTGATTTATTTGCCAGAACTGAATGGGCTTTCAAGACTTAGTAGACTGTATATGAGTTTATGCCTTAGAATCACCAACTGAAGAAAGAAATGGCTTCTAGATTCTGGGATAAGCTTCTTTATGCTGATCTGGGGAAAGACTGCTGAGGTATCAGTTTAAAGCAGCAGCAATTAAGAAGCAAAGTCTGAATGGGGAAAAGGAGATATTCTGCTGCAGCGCTGCACAGAAAACACTAATTGGTACATGACAAATGTAGACAGAGCTTAATAGCAGCACATTAGCAAGCTAACAAGTGACAGTTCCTTTCCTTTATGTTTGGTTTGGGTTTTTTTTCTTTTCTTTGCCTTCATGCTGTCAAACAGGAAAAGAAATTCCATTCTCTAGCTTGAAAATACAGGAACACCTCAAAACCCAGGCAACAGACATGCAGCTGTATAACTGGGCGTACTTTTTTGGATCCTCTCTGAATGCTGCAGTTCTTGCAAGAAACATTTTTGCTGTCCCAGTGGTCAGCTGCTCCACAAGTCAGACAGAGGTCAGGATCACATTCACGGACAGCCAGGTAACAGGGGCACTGCTTGGTGTTGCATTGTGCTTTGCAACGACACCCAGGAAAACGATTTTGGCCTACAAAGGAATGTATGGAAAAGAGCAAGTATGAAAAAATACAGTGTAAAATTAAGACACTGCAGATAATAGCATATCAGAATATTGGTGACACAGTCATTGATATCTGCATAGGACACTCCAAAGTACTGCAAATTCTTTCCTTCCCTGATTTTAATTACTTTTCCTCAATTTTGAGTCTAAAGACTGCTTCTGTCTCCATGCAATAGCCAATTACAAGAGCCGAGTCAAACTGAACAGGCTCTCACTGACAGTTTGTTGCTCCTGTAACACTGCAGTACAGATAGATTGGTAGTAAAAAGCTCGATGGTGAGACAGAGGGAGAAGTTTCTATGTAACTTTTAAATGTTTTACTTACATTCTGAGCTGCACTGACAAAACTTCTCACAGAAGTTTTGAGCAATTACACATGGGCATGAGCTATCACAAGGCTGACGTGGATGATCACATGGCTGATAGTTGTAAACGTGATTCGATGACCCATCTGAATAAAAATAGCAATATTTTGTAAAGTTGAAAGTTGCAAACAAACAAGATACAGTTCCCCTTACTCTAAGGCAGACATTCTCTTTTAGTCATTTAACTAAGAAAGCCCAAACATGAACAAAAAGCCCAAATCCACAATGAGTTGGATTAAAAACCCAAAGGACACAAAACCAGAACTGTAACCTTAGTGAGCTGTTTTACACCATTACCTGCCTTCCTAGTTCACCTCATTCTGCCATTGCTCAGCTGCTTTGAGTAGTCAGAGCTAAAAGCTGTTTATGTGGAAAACTGAGAAATGAAACTAAAATGGTGTAATTTCCTGTCTGAACATGTTTTGGAATAGCACTGATATTATTCAACAGAGTAAATTTGCTTAAATGCCCAAAGCAATTTTTAATGAGGAAGAACAGTCAACTTTCAAACAGGTGACACTGGCAATCTAATCCCATTATTATTATTATTATTATTATTATTAATATTATTATTATTATTACACCTCTGTGCTTTCTCAAGTCAATTTTCCAGTACAGACAATGCTGAAGGAAAGAAAGGAACTACCAGGGACAAGGTTTACCTATAGAGCAGCTAGGAGAATTTGGTGCTATATAAATTGCATTTGCTATTAATACTCCTGAGCTTTTTTGGGTTTGCATGAATTTATAAAAATGCTCAAGTCAGCAATCAGCAACAAAAAAGGAAAGAGACAAACTGATCAATTATTTATGTTGCTAGAAGTCCCAACCATTCTCAAGAACTTTTCAGAGAAGTATTTCTAAATTAAGCTGGCTAACAAAAAAAAAAAAAAAAAAAAAAATTAAAAAAAAAATTACAAAATTTTTTAAAAGGCACTTTTTACTCCAGCTCCTAGTCTTAATACAATCTTTACCTGTGCTTTGAGGAGCCCATACTGGAAAGGCTGCAAAGTCAGCCTCCTTTCCTTTTTACAGAATTATATAGAGCTTTTCCAGTTATTTAAACCAAAAAGTACCTTTTGTCCCTATAATATGTGTAGCGAGGGTTTATGTTTTTAATTTTCATTCTCCAAAAATTTCTAGCTCCCCATGGAATGTATATAATGCCCTAACATTAAAAGAATAAACAACCAGCCCCCCCCACAAACAACCAAAACCAAAAATAGCAGTAATAGAATCTTAAAAGTTCAGGACATAAATTGAATGGAAAGATGCTAACCCTTTTTCAGCTGTATCTTTCTGCAATGAGCAGCCCACAACCTGCAAAAACACAAAACAAACAAGAAGGTTGACAGGAACTCCTCCTGCAGTGGGCTGGGAAAGGCAAGCTGCATCTTTCACCCACACTTGACTTAAGATGGGAAAGTTTCTGGAGACATGAACACATACTAACTGCACACAAGTCAAAGGGGCTGCAGCAGAACCACCCAGTCCCAGTCACTTAGGCTTGATAAGATCAGAACTCTGCAGGCTGCTCCTCCCACTCCCCAGACCATTCCTCGTGTCCCAAGATTGTACAGATGAGCAGTCCCCACCCAGCCTAGAGATGCTTAAATTCAGATGGCCTTGAAGGAAACCATGCCAAGAGCAGGCTGCTGGAACTGCTTCTGGCAGGCAGGAGCAGCAGCAAAGCAAGGATATGAAGTTGCAGATCTGGAGGGTCATGCCCAAATAGTGGGGTAGAAATGGGACAGCTGTTTGCTTCACAGGACTTGAACTCAGCATTACTCCAGTTGTCACCTACAGATTACAGCCAGGTCCTACCTACACTTCACCTGAGAAGCTCCAAGTACTTGACAGGAGACACTCTGCCTGGCACAGCCACAGTGATGGGACTTCAGTATTCCTTCTGCCTGGACACTTTTCCCCAGTTTCCTGGCAGGTGGTGCTGCACTGAGCCTTTCCCTTTCTTCTTCAAAATCTACACTCCTTTTTCTTATGTCCTTACAGTTTTCCCTCAGTGTCCCCTTTCTCAGGTAGCTCAGCCAAGCACACCCTTTGCCAGAAGTGGTGTTTTTGTTGTGTGGTGGATTTTATTGTTTGTGTTTGTTGCTTTGCAGTGGGTTTTTTTTAAGAATAGCACGGTTTTGGTTAGCATAACATAACTCACTATACTTGAAAGTTGTTGCAAGTTACATTTATCCCTTTATTTTGTATTCATTTCAGACTGCAAGCTCTTTGGCCAGGGAATGACAGCTCTTCCATATACAGTACGTCAGATAACAATCAAGCAAAAACACCTGTCTGGACCTTCAGTACCAAAAGGAAAACCAGACTTTTAATTTCAGTAGCCTGAAAATTAAAGGAGAAATCAGTTGTTTATTTTCTTCAATTATATGCATTTTACTTACCACTTGTATTTCAGTGAACACGCATAACAAAAAAAATTAGATTAAGGATTTTCGAAGTTTATACTTCTTGGGCTTCCTTAGTATATCATGTAACAACATAAAGACAATATGGGAGAAGCCTCATTTCTTGGCCAAATAATAAATTTCCAGCTGCATTGAGCAACCTCACTCTCTGTAAATTTACTGAGCTGCCCAAAACACTCATGAACACAGATACTAAAAGATCCCCATCACAAAACACCTACAAAAGCTACAACGCTCCTCAGAAGTTTGCACTCTGAAAAAATATCTCCCACTGTAACTACTTAAATAGGACTTATTAGCTGCTACTTCTTTCAAAAAAGCATAGCAGCTTTTACTTCAACCAAACGGTGTGCTTCAGCTAAATAAGATTCTCTATAAAATTGCCCTTCTAAAGCATTACTATGTGATTTAATTCAACAACCAACTTTCTTACAAGCACTGAAGGAGCTAGAAACACACAAAGGCAGATTTGATCAAGTAACTATGGCTGAGGGGAAGAAAGCCCAGCATCATAGAGTACTGTAATAAATAGATTACATTCCTATTAAGAGTGATTCACTCTAGAAGAAAAGGCTACCAACTTATATTTATGAATTATAAGACATTGACTCTGCAAGAAGATACTTCCCATATACTTGAAAGGAGTGCAATATTGACTTAAATTACTGTAATGCACACCTTACTACTTTCTTTCTTGTCTGCCTGATATTTGGAAAATGTAACATACCGTATTTTTGAACAAATCTTTCACAGAAACTTGTCTGTCACCCCAAAATAAGAACCTACTAGCACAGCAAAGCATTGTGTGGCCAAACTTCTTAAAATACTCTTTCATTAGCAATTAGCAGCTTTACTTTTTCTCCTAAGGTACACTATCCTAATACTTTCTATGTACACAAATGTGCACACCCATCAACAAAGCATTCATAGTAACAAGTCAGCAGAAAGACAGCTAGAGGTGGCAGTCACAATGGGACAGGTGTCACAGGACGGAGAGGGGGACTGGAGATGCATAGAGGCAGCATGAACTGTGGGCAATGACACAAGACAACAAGAAGCAGGCTGACAACACTGACCAACTCAACAGGAGTTTTGACTGGCACAATGCAATAGTATATTCACTGCCTTGTAACTTCCAAAGATTGCCATAAAGCCCTGCAAGTTCCCCTGGTTAGTGCACAAAGCTGGAGCCTAAGCAAGCATCATGCTAAGGCAGAGTATCATTTTCATATCTGCCCTATATAAATCTGCCATCTCAAATAACAAAAGGCAAGACCTGGTCCCATGCAGCAGGAAGCCAAGACAAGGAAAAGAGAAAGTTGAGAAAGCACTCACAACCTGAAGCTTCATTTTAAAAAGCCAGCTGGTTTCCAAGTAAGCCAGTGGATTTGTACATCTGATTAATGACATCGGTAGGAGAGCCAGCTTAGAGAGCAAGTGTTTCCAGAAGCATCATGACAGAAGCTGTCAAAGATAATGTTCTTCTCTCCTAACAACCTACTAGACTTTGCCAGTGGTTTTAGGCAGCAGCAGTGTCAGCTAACCTGGCACTAAAAACACTCTTTGGAAGAAGCTGCTCCAGCATTTTTTGCTTTGCACAGGGATACTCTGCTATCAGAAAGAGCATCAAAAATTCAAAATATGTGCCAATTATGTCCAATATGCAATTGAGTCTTTGCAGTGTTTGATTTTCTGGCATCACTCAAAGACTTCAGTCCCCCACATCATCTTATCCACAGCCTCCCCACCACCCCAAGCAGTCTTCCAGCCAGGTAGCACATAAGAATATTGGTGCCAACGCCTCAGCATCTTTTTGCCTGATAACAGTGAGACTTTAAATCCCTACAAAAAGGCATCCTGAACTCTGAGCAGAACTACATAAGCTATTCAAACACATGCAGTGAATATCAGTCCAGCAGAAGGTAAGTAAGAAGAGGAAAATGAGAAAATGGAGGGAAAAAATTTCAAATGCAATTACTACATGGCTTCTGAATAGGGGTTGAGGGAGAAGAGGAAAACCAAAATAATAAAGAAGCAGCTTTACATGGCCTTAAAATCAGTACCAATATAAAGGAAGGAATATTGATTAGTTCACAGCAAATTCAACTCAGCTTCCAGCAATGGAAGAAAAACATACACATGAAAGAATGAACAGTACTGAAGTACACTCTCCCTCCAGCATACACCCATGTTTTTCAGAATTATTTTTTTGTTGAAGTTTTTTATTGGCTTCTATGTAAAGTACTGACTTCTAATCAAGGCAGAGTTTTCTCAAAATAACAGATTAATCTGATAAATAGGCCAGGCTCTGACACTTACTAGTTCTCCAAAAAGCAACTATATTAGAAGTCTTCCTCTCCCACTGATCACCTTTATTATGGCTATTTTAACAAAAATGACACAGGGAGGAAGGAGACAAGATATTTCATTATCCAAGATGGGTGCAGTTTTGCCAACTAGTTGCTCAGTATGCCCATTGGACACCAAGATGGTATGGGAAATAGGCAAAGTCTTGCAAGAGAAGACTTTATCTGCTCTCAGATGAGTTACAAGAGGCCAGCAAAAGCAGCCTTTTGCTGCTGCTTTTCTCTCTGGTGACGCTGCTTTAGCTAAAAGCCACACGCACACATGGAAAACATGCAGACAGTTAAGAGTCCTGCAGTGGAAAAGGATTAAAGGAAAAGAAGAGCCTTCCTGGCTCTAGGACTGGATTTACTTTATTAGTGAATAAACTCAACTAAAAGAAAGGTAAGAAACAGAGAGATTTCTAGATGGTTGTTCCAGTTGCTTGTTTTGGGACATCTTCAGAGTGCTCAGGTTACAGCAGGATGTAGTCAGGCTAAAATGCTTTCCTTTTTAAAAAGGCTACTGCCATAGAAGAATGGAGACAGCTTGATCGCCACATATTCTGGGAAATGAAAATTGTAAAATTATCTCCTTCCTTCCATGAGAGTTTAAAGAATTAAAGGCCATTTCAAAACTAAATTGCTACCATTCAAGTTTTTATATTGGCAAGTAATAAAAAGAAACCTCAGGCAATGGAGTGTGCTTTCATTTACTGGGGGAAAAAAACTCCTAAACTAAAAAAAGTGTGAGAACTCCTCCAAAACAACGTCAGCAATCATACAATCCATTTCAGTTGCAAGCATGTGTTTGAGCCTTTTAGTTGCTCATTTTAAAGGGATGTAGTGGCACCATTTTTACAGCAACATGTGTGAATCTGACAGCAAACTAATTTTCAGCTGCTTATTCCAAACTTGCACCATGGCTAATAACCTAAATTTAAACAGCCAAACCCACCAAATGCCTGAACACTTGAAAACTGTTCCAAGAGCATTAAAATCAATAGCTTTTGCTGAGAACAAAATCTTTTGCAGATGCTCACTCAATCTTTACCCAGCTCACATTGCCTGCCTCGATGCTAAAAAGCAGAAATATTCTACTCCATGTCAACAGGATCTTTGAACCTGTTCAGGAATTTCACTGGGCCTGGAAATAATAAGTAGACAAGCTAAAACAGAAGCAAGAAATGATGGGAGAAGAACTGGAAGGACAAACTTGAGGGAAAATAAGGAAATTTAAAGGGAGAAATAAGAAATTGTATGGGAAAGAAGTACTTATTGCTTGATAAAGAAATGTTGTTGCTAATTTTCAGTTAGCTTTTTATCTCCTATGTTCTTATGTTGCAGAATATAAATAATCAATGCAGAGCTGAATTTTCCAAGCCTCAGAATTCTCAAAGAAAAACGTATTTCACTGACAGACAGTAGCCACTAAGCTTTGCAATTTCAACTGAAATTGTGTCAAATGATCTTTGTGGCTCCAGAAAAGTGTGATACTGTTCTTCATTGCAGCTTCACTTCATATTAACTTTTTAACCTGGCTTTTTAGTTGTTGTTCTAGGTGCTAATGAAACTGGGGTGCTACAAAGGTATAGTCTCTCCACCAGAAAAAGAAGGCAATACTACTAGCTTGCTATCTGAAGCTTGTTAGAATACACTTCATCATAAAGAAAAAAGTTTTGATTTTAAACTATCATATAATCGTTACTGAGTCCTGATGAAATCCTTCTAAATTTAATGTTTATCGCTATTAAAAAAAAAATGTTATATCACACTATCTTGAATGTTGCAAGAAGTTGCATAGGTGATTTCTAATCTAAACAGTTTTGACTACTTGTATTAATACACCTACAAGAACCTGGCTGTTAAAGAGCTTAAAAAGAAAGGAAAGGGAAAGAGAAGAGGAAGGTTGTACTTGGCAATGCAGTAAGACATTTGTCTGAAATGAAAACACCCTTTTGTTTTATTGCTGCAACTTTTGGTTTTGGAAGCCAAAGAAGAGCTGCACAACTTTTCCTCCAAACCACTTTCTGTTCTGATCCCCTGTCTCCAATTTACTGTTATGCTAAGTGTATTTAGTAACAGATTTACCTGTGTTTCCTTTTCTTCTTTCTGGGAGGAGTATCAACATCTTCAGCAGGGACTGGTGCAATAATACTAGATTCCTTTACTCTAAACTCATACACCTAACAAGAGATACCATAACACATCCACGATAAATCTCTCACTAGTAAAAATTTGCTCATATTCTAAATTAGTATGATTTCCTCCAACCAACAACTTACAGATTACATCCAGTCATAGTCACTTTTCAATACATTTAAAGTTGATTATTTTTGTCATTTAAGAACTGATAGTCTAATTTAAACCTCCTGTAAATTTAATTTAAAAACAGTTTTAAAACTAAGTTTTAGGTATTTGTGGTATGAAATATGGACCATAGCATTCTTGGGAAAACCAAGAAAATTAATTACTTTTCCCTTTTAGTAATCAATACTTTAGCTTTAAAAGTAAATCACTATGACACTTAGCAAGCAGTTTCTTACCTGTCTGCACGTTTTGGTCCCAATCAGTCTGGCAATTGCACAGAAGTTGTCATAGTAAGTGCCAATAAGAACTCTAAACATTGAAGCTTCTGCACCACTCCATTCCACATTCTCTGGAGGCTCAATATTTGGCTTCATCTTTATTGGTGTTTGACACCTAGAATTTGCTTCTGTAATAAATAATCAAGAGTAAGGCTACATTTGAAAATTTACATTGCCCTTCACAATGTCAAATCATTAACTTTAGTCAAAAAATATCCCAGGCTTTTTGTTGTTGTTTCTTAAGTGCCAGAAAAAACAAGCACTTTTCACATGCCTCTTACAGAAGCTAACAGTAGCAACTCAAATTACATGACCTACACATAAACTGAGACAATAAGGACATTCTCTTACAGTTTGATTAAACTCATACTATTATTCTGTCTTTTCACTCAGTTGCATACATTCCAAACACACATTTTCTAGCATTGCATGGCTCAAATTGTTTTTTGTTGGTTTTGTTGCATTGTTTTTTTTGTAGTTTTGGTTTTGTTTCATCTTCTCAAGCCCTGCAGCTCATTGAATAAAGCAGTCCTGACCAGCCTTACCAGAGGAACTGGATGTTTCATCTTTCTTTTCTTCTTCCTCTTTGTCGTTGTTTTCCCCGCCGGTTTCAGTGCCAGCCTCACGATCGCTGTCCGTGTCCTTAGACTCCAGAATGTTTATGGTGGGCGTGCTGGGCCTGCTGGTGTTATTCGGGAGCCGCCCCCTCCGGCGACCACCGGGGCGCTTTGGCGGCGTCTTTATGCGCTCCGCGGTCAGGGCAGCTGCAAACTCCTTGGCACCCTCCTGAACACAAAACATCACAATTTACAGCAACAAAAGAATCAACAAGTGTTTTCACTTGAGATCAGGGCATATTTGGCATATTGAGTATCTTCCCATTGTTCTACAAAATAATCACGTAGACCAAAATTCCAGTTAAAGGCACTCCAACCATGAACAGAAATACTTTTGATGTTACCATGAAAAAAATGTACACTTACAAAGTACTCATGTCAGTATTTCAGTTCACCTTTTACTTTGGCTGTCAAGTGAAAATAATTCAGTGGTAAATTTCTATTTTCCCAGATGACAGAAAAAAATTAGAATTTTCTACAGAAAACACCCATAAAAATACAAGAACTCTTCTTGTACATGGCACTTAAACAATATGTGTCCTGCATTTTTTAAAATGCAAGTAATGGCAACTTATTTTCAAGTGGAAAGTGGTATGACATAGTGTAGCAAGTTTTCAGATAGGAAATTTGCATGGTTTCCCATACTAAAAAAATTTAGGAGAATTGTGAGAGAGATTTGAAATTACATTACTAAAGATTTCACTTTATTAATTTCCATCCTATTGCTTCTTAAGAGCACAAGTCCCAGATGGAATCAGCCTTTGGCAAACTGAAAAACCTTAGTAATTTTTAGTTGTGATATAATTTACAAGACAGTGAAGTTTGCAGTTCCTTGATTAGATTGGACAGAATAGCAGCAACACCATTATTAGGAGATAGTAATATTTCTTCCCTACAAATATCTCAGGCTACATCTACAAGTATTCCTACTTAAGATGATTGGAAGTTAAATTTTTTGTCTTGCAGCAGCTGAAAGTAACATATTTAACTGCAAATGACCCACAAGCAGATACACTATCCTAAACCCAGTATGCTGTTAGATTAAGTATCCCACTAGATTGCAGCCAGCACTATCACTCGGTGAATTGTGACATACAAAATTATCTTACCAAATGTTGATAACAGTGAGGTCCACAAGGCTTATTATCTAATGCTGTTTCTGTATTCTTTCGTTTATAAGTATTGGGAGTTGCATGGAATGCTGTTGAATCAAAACATCATATTTAAGTTTTCATATAAAAATGCAATAAATACGTAACCTCAAACTTCATCCCAAACACGTTACCAAGACTTTAGTAAAACCAGAATAAAACTACTAACAAATGGAAAAAAAAACCACCACAAACATGAAACAAACCCCATGTAGCAACATGTGCCTTACCACTTAAATACACAGCGACAGCACACAGGTAAGTTTCACGTATCATGAAATGGTTTGGGTTGGAAGGGACCTTAAAAATTTCCAGATCCAACCCCTCTCTGCTATGGGCAGGGTCACATTCCACTAGACCAGGCTGATTAAGCCTCATCTAGCCTGGCCTTGAACACTGTCAGAGATGAGGCAGCCACAGTTTCTCTGGGCAACCAGTTCCAGTGTATCACTTCCCTTACAGTGAAAAATGTATTCCTTACATCAAATGTAAATGTATCCTCTTCCAGGAGAAAGCCATTATGCCCATTTACATCAGCAAAGACAATCATCACATTTGTTTCAAGTATCAAGGAAGATTTGGTGTATCACCCTTTCCAACAAAAGAACAGATTTTACTTCGCTGTCATGTTTAAACAGCATTGTTCAGGGCTTCTCCTATTAGTGATCATCTCTTCAGTGTGTAAGATTCAGTTGTTAAATTTCTATCTTGTCAAAAAATCCAACTCCGTACATGTTTAGCAAAGGTAATAGAACTCACTTTGCATTTTCATCAGTGAGAAGGAACATAAGCATTTTGCTCTATTAGTTTATCAGCACTCCTGCTAAGCTGACAGGATATAAGAATTCATTTCCTATATCCTAGCTGCAGGGTAAAAATAAGTTAGCATTGCACAGTCACTCTGGATAAGTGAGTCAAGTCTGCACCTTGCAGAGAAGTGGCTCATCCCGTATTTGAGAGACTCTGTATAGCTCTTGTAAAAGCTGCAGAACGGTGACTCAGAAAGGAGCAGACCTGGATATGTTACACATGTAACATGAGCACCTTAATAATGGAGGGCAGAGTTTCCTACCAATTCTCTTTGCCAGAGCCAGGTCCGCTCCTAGGTAATCCCTGTCTCCCCAGCAGGGTGTTTTCAGGGAGACTGATTTTTCACGGTTTTGCTGGAAGTCTTGGGAACTCCTCTGTATCCCTTACAGACCTCTTCTGAAGCCCGGAAAACCTGCCACTAGATTCTAACCAAAACTCATTCATTCATGCTTCCACATTTGGGGCTTTTTGAGATACTATCATTAGTTTTCTACAACTGTCTTTAAAAACAGCTCATCTGTCCTCAAGGAAAAAGTACTTCCTTTTATTTTTTTTTTTTTTTTTTTTTTACAGAGAGAGACAGACATATCAATAAATACCTTTTCCCTCTAAATATGTTAACAGTGGCATACAGAACTGCAAGGAACAAAAACGAAGAATGGACTGACATTTAAAAAAGAAGAGACTACTCAGTGCTAGCTGTCTGTTTGCTAATGCTCCATGAAGGTCCAGAAAAGATGCTCAACTTAAAATGTGCAATTTCCAAGCTATGCAGAAACACTTATGTGGCAGCTTTAGCACAGCTGCAGTTGGGCAACTGTAACTTACAGTTAAGATTATAAAAATTCAGTGAATAAAAAGTGCTAAATGTTCAGAATTAAAGAAGAAATCCCTCCCCTCTTACCCATAATCTAAAAGGGCTGTTCCACACCAACACCTCAGACATCTTCATTAAGCCATTTCCTATGAATCTTATTTCCAGATCATGCTCGAGGCTTTTCTCCCTATGCCCACTATGCTTTAAAGACTCAACTTTTTAAATGCAGTTCCTTCCTTATTAAAGCATGTGGGCAGAGCCCACATCTTTCCAGACAAGGCTTTTAAAAGCAGATTTTATTTCAGTGGTCTGGTTTGCAGCATAGCTCTGCAAACACTTGTTTAGCACCAGTGGAGAGCATGACCAGTTCCATCTCAGAACTATCACTTCATGTTTGCCTCCCATAAAGGAGGCTGAGTTGAAAAATGAAATAATAAATTCTATCATATTGTGCCTGTATTAATGATAGCAGCACATGGGAATCCCCCAGGAAAGCAATGTGCTCTTCCCAGGCTTTCTCAAAATGGTATAAACAATATAAAAGTTACACTAAGTAAACATTACAACCCTTTCTCTAGACAAATATATTTTATAAATCTGGAAATACAAAAAACCTTCTAATTTGCTATATATTGGCATATAGATATGTAAAAATTATTTACAAGCAAGTATAGGAATGTAATCTATGCATATTGTTGCCATTAGTGTTCTTTCTTCCCCCAGATTCCAGTTAAAAGCTTTCATTGCTATACCACTTTTCAAGTTTCACATATCCTTCAAGTGTTCATATATTCTGTAGGTAAAATATGTTACACTTTGTTACAAGAACAAAGAAACCATGTAACTTAATGCCAAGTTATTCCACCTTTCTCCACCTTTTAAGAAACGATGAAATGATGGGAGCCCTTCACCAAAAAGTTGGAGGGGGAAACTCCCATGTTTTTCAACACTGCATCTTTAAACTTGCACAGTATACCATTTCATTCATGGTTTTTTCCCGCTTAACTGTTTTACCTTCTCTTCATACCACAAGGGGAAAAAAAAAATCAGCAATGCAAAAGAACAGTAAAACATTTGCAAGCCATGATTTATACCAGGCTGCTGCAATGTACAGAAGTCAAACCTATTCCTTTTACACGTCACTTACAGATGCAATCATTTCTCTCACAAATTCATTTATGCAAGACCCTAAAATGAGTATTTTTTTAAACTGTTTTCCTTTAGAAAATGAAGAAAAGTTTAACTTGTAATATAATGAAACAAACCAAACTTTGTTATTTTTAAATCTGTGAGACCTCAAAAATAGGCTACACCTGGTACTTAAAATTAGAATCATATCTTGTGTTCAACTATTTAAAAAACACCCCAACATGGTAAAGACAACTATAGTCAAAATCTACCACCTCTATTGTGAGTTGTTTCTTTTGGGAGGCTTATTATAAAGAAAGCACCCAGGGCAAGAATAAAACTCTTTGTATAGCTGTATTACAATTTTTTAAAATATCAGTAGGAATCTTTAAAAAAAAAAAAATTCACCAAAACCTCTAAAAACCACCTAAAGTCTGTATTTCTTTGATGATTTCCTTAAGAGAAATCATTCTAAAATGGAGTCACTGAGCATGTTTTCTGTCTAAGATTTATTATCTGTATCATATCCCCACTGGGCTCAACTCTCACTTTCAATAATGTGAAAGTACACAGGCAACAGTTTAGCCTGAAATGTACATTTGCTTCACAGTCAAGCTATTTGGGAAATTCTCCCTACCTGATATTTTTCCTTCTTCTAAATTCTTTGTTAGTCCAGACATTTAGGCATAATTCCTTGCTGTCAGCAAATGAAGTCGGTACACAAGTTTTTTCAGTTATGTCATCACCTGCACATAAAGGGATTGCCAGGTCGTCAAGGGGACTTGACATGTTAAAAATCTAATGAAAACTTTTCCTATATTCAACTCAAATGTTCTAGAACAAAGATTGGAAACTCCACAAAATAAGGCTAATCTTAACAAAAATGGAATCTGGAGAGGGGGACATACAAAAAGCAAAACCAGACCTAATAGAATTCCTGTATTTTTTTTTCACTCTCTATGCCTTCTCTAGAGATTTACATCTTTCAAAATACAAATCTGATCACTATAGCCCATCACATTACCAAAGTAATTCATCAAAATATCATCTGCAGCAGCGAGAACATCATCCCACAGCACTTGGCAAGTGCATGAAACAGAACATAGAGGCAACTGTAGAAATGCAATAAAAGTTAAATTGTTGCAGAGGCACTGAAAATTGCTACTGCAGCCTTCCAATAACCAAAGCAGTTTGATGGTCTGTATTTTTTTTCCCTTTTTTGATGAATTACTTATTCCCAGCAATGAGCCTGGCGAATTTTGACCAAAATCTTTAGATTTCACAGAAAACAAAGAGGCAAAACCACTGACTTCCTTGGTTTTTAACAAAAAAATTCTGTGCTTTAGACAGACATGCAGACAGACACACACACAGAAAGAAAACAATTCTCTTTCCTTGGTGAAACTACTGACAAAATGCATCCAAAGCAGTGAGCAGTCATTGTTGCAGTGGAATTTCGGTATGTTTTCAGGGAATGGCAACTGAAGCATCAGTTTACTTTATTCAGAATCCACTGTTAAGCCTACACAGCAAACATCAAGAGATCTCTTTGCAGCAATTATATATCAAATACATTATTATCGGTGACAAGGAATGTGCTGCATAGGCTGTCACAAAGAGCACTGTCATAACTGGTAATTTCACCCTCCATCTGACACAAAGGTACATCTTGAATGCCTCCACAGGGAGAGCGCTCCCTCTTTCTGTCATGGCCCTGAAATCCTGGAGGAATGATTTAAAGTTTGGGCACTTTAAAGTACGAGGCACAGTTTAAACAAAGCCTTGGACATACACAACTTTGAAAAGATCACCACCTTGCTTAAGAGATATATCAAAAATCACTAGCAACAAGAACTTAGGCAATCTTTCAGTATAAACACTTTGTCTTCCATCTCAAGATTATGAACACAGAGAAAGGAGGCACAGTACTTTTGACTTGAAGGACTTCAGTTCCTAAACCAGCAGCATCCTTTAAGCAGTGGCATGGCTCTGGACATTCTCACTAGCTGAACCTGGCACCCAAGAAAAGGACAAGTTCAAGACTGTGAACCCATTCTTCAGAGCACATAAATAAAAGTCGCTCAGAGCTAGTGCCTCAAAACTATGGCCTGGTAAGGTAGCAGGTGCCCAACGTACTCAGCAAAACCTTTCAGTTCTACTTCTATCAGTCTGCAAAAATGACTGTGAAAGGCAAATCCACACAGACTAATAAAATAGAGTAGTGAAATCTATGTGTGTTTTAGAGAAGCCACCATCTCCACTGATGAACTGCTAAAAGTTCATAAAATTATTGAGAAAAATGCCTAAAATCACTACAGCAGAAACATATGAAGTCTTCAGAGATGCCACTAGAGTAAGCGTGCTCTAACCATGTCCAGACAATGCGTTTGGTGACTTAAGAATCAAAATTGGCACTCGATCTCTCTGCTAGACTATTGAGAGTGTCAAGAACTCCTAAAACCCCTGCCAGACAAATGGCTTGTCAGGAATCAGCATACAGCCTCACTTCCTTGTCCTACAGACTAGGGTTGCACATAGCACTACTTGGAATAAGTGTCCAGGCCCACCACAAGACCTACAGCTCCATAAAATACAGTGTTGAAGCTGGCTGGTCAAAGCAGCAGACTACTCAAGAGACTTGCTGTTCTTAAATGTTATGCAGAAATAACAGCTTCCTTTTATTTTTTATTTTGTATTTTCTAGGAAGGCCTGTCAACAGAATATAACGAGAAAGTGAAACTAACAGACCTAACTCCGAAATGCTCAAGTACTAAAGGAACTAGGAACATGAAAGCTTCTCCTCTCCCCACCATCTGAGAACAACTCCAATTCCTCCTCAAACTGACAGGCAGCCAAAAGATATGGAAAAGCAGCAGCACTGTGCAAAGCCTTCAGTGTGGAGTACAAATACAGGTAGATTGCATATGTGCTGGATGAGGAGCCGCTGACAAAGCGCAAGGATTCCCAAATGAACATGCATGAGCACTCACAGTGGAACATGCAAATGAACAGCTAAGTCAAAAGCAAAAATTAATTTGGTATAGAAGGCATTGCAGTATGCTGCTACAAGTTGAAACCACTTCATATTTGACTGACAACTTTCCCTTTGTATTTAAGTCTCTGTCCAGAATAATTGTCTCAAGTAGCACTTTAGAATCTCTTCACAATTTGCAAGTGAAAGCGAACATTACTGCTAAGCTCTTGTCAGAGCTCTTGCCCCAAAACAATGGGGCAACATGAAAGCAGGTCAGAGGAAAGGACATCACAACTTCTAAAACTCAACTCCCTGAAACAATTCTTCAAATAACCAAGTACAACTAATGTGGCTAGAAAGTAACACAGCAGAACAAAAGAAAACTGCTTTTGAGTGTTCATTCTCCCTACTGGAAAATGACGCGAGTCTGATGGAAAAATACATCCCATTCTCCAGGCACAAACCGAGAAAGTGTAATACAAACAATAGTAGAAAATAATGTAATTTCCTTGCAGACTATACAAAAAGAGAAGTGATGACCGGTCCAAATCAGGAATTCTATACAAAGTCCTAATTGCAAAAAGGATAAACTACCCAAACAGGTGCATTCTTTTTTCTGAGGTACACTTTTCACTGCAAAAATAACCAAATGCCAACATGTATGAGCTGTTTTCATGAACTTTAGAGATATTCCTACTTTTATTTTTTCTTCCTTTTCCTTCCTTCGGCATTGGATCTTATGGTACTTTTAAGCCTTGTGATTTATTTAAAAAAGTAAGATATATACAAGCACACTTTAATTGCACTTACGATGTAAGAAGCAATCATATTTAAAACAGCGTCTACAGAAGAGTGTGTGGAAAGAGTGCAGGCTTTGCTCCCTCTGAACAGATTTAGCATTTGGTCCATCTATGTTCGGTGTGCACTCAGGAGGAAGAGCTCCAGGAAGCTGCTGCTCAGTGAGTTCTTTGAATCTTTAAAAGGAAAATAATAGAAGTTATTGATTAAGTATAATTTTTTTAATTAAACTGTTTTTTATTCCAGTACCACTCTGCATTTTCAATGACAATTTTGAAAATAACCCTAAGAAATATGTGCCAACTAAAAAGACCAATCTGTTAGAGACAGGACAAATTATTAATTCCATACTCCTTAATATAAATTGACTAGGAAATAAGACATTTGTTTTCAAGACCATCAAGACCTCAGCACTCATATCTAATAAACACTTCTGTATTGTTGACTTTGGGGAAAGAGCCAAATCCCTTTCAGTGTCACTTGCATTAGTTACACAAATGCCAAAGAGCCAGCGGCAAAGGGGACCATTCCTAATTGACAAATATTTAATGAAGCATGTATTTCATAGAGAAATCTTTGTTTCATAAATCAACACAGCAATATAA
Organism: Sialia sialis; assembly: GCA_009812075.1. NCBI lineage: Eukaryota > Metazoa > Chordata > Aves > Passeriformes > Turdidae > Sialia > Sialia sialis. The sequence continues at coordinate 2,428,917 of VRYO01000406.1, forward strand.
CCTAAGAAACACATTCTTACTTCTCCTTCAATTCTTCTGCTGTACCCTTGTCTGGAAACATTGAGGAAATGGCTTCAAATATCTTGTCAGAAGGAAATCTCCGAGGTGGGTGGGTTTCTTTCTCTGCCAAGGAAGTAAAAAATTTGAAAAAATAAAAAAATATATATTTCTGCTCCTTTGCTACCTCAAGAAGGTGTTCCGAGAAAGAAGTTCACCAAAATCTAATAGAAAAAGATTTTTATTTCTAAATTGCTTACAATTTCAACAGTGTTAAGTGATCTTTCCTGATAAGAAAAATCTACTAGTAAAATTCAGAGAAACCATTATTTCACCAGCAGATGGAGATGGAAATTCAGAACTCTGCCTGCTTTAGAATAATGATACACCATTTTCTGAGGAATACCAAAGCATTTATTAGACAGATACCTGATTTTTGGTGCATTTGACTACCTCAGTATGCCAATGAACAAAAATTGGCAAAAGTGCCTTTCATGCTGTTCTCAATACAAATCTTTAATTAAATGACAAAGGAAATAATTAAAAGTATGCTACTTTAGACCTGAAAACTATCACATAGGAAGATGGGTTTGAAAAAATTTATTGAGTGGTTAAACAATATGTTTCGGGTTTAATTTTTAGAGTTTGCAGATAGACATACCCATCCTGTTACCTTCCCGATCTTTCTGCTTGTCATCTCTTTCATCTGGATTGTCATCTCCATCATCATCATCTTCATCGTCACTATATTGACCAAGGGCATTGACCAACTCAACAAATATTTCGTCATTGATAAACCCACATTCTGAAATCCAGCAAAATTGGGAGTGAACAAAAAGCATATGGTGTATATGAGTATTTTTTTTATCCTCCCTGCACTTTAATTAAATTAGGGCAAATGCTGTCATTTACAAAAAGCAATTCTGTAGTTTTCCCTCTTAAATTGCAGTGTATGAACCAATACAAGTTAAAAATGCTCATTATTCATTTCTTAGACTGACAACTGAAAAGGGAAGAAGAAAAATTCTGACAATTTTTTTCAAACTTCCTGTGCTACATACACATATAAATCTCTCTTCTTGTAAGATAAAAAGTACTACTAACTACATTGTTTCAGAGATATTATGCCAGAATCCCAGTTCCAACACGGTTGGCTTAAGCCAGTCTGGAAATGCATGCTAAAAGTCTATAAACTAATCTATAAATCTCCAGACAGATTTTTGGATGATCACTCCTCAGCATCTACTTCACACAATAGACCCCACCGGCTGGGCTATAAAAATAGTTATATAAAAAAATTCAAGAGAATTCTGATAGATACAGTGCTGCATAAATCTGTTTATTAGATTATATTCTGCTGTGACATTCAGATGGCAAAACAGATTAAACAATAAGGCATTTCTGCACAAAGAAAAAATCATAGTGCTGACAGAGACTATTTTTCAAAAGCAAAACCAAACCAAAACAAAAACAAAACAAAAAACAAAACCAAAACCAAAAATACAAATGAACTGTGTGGGAACTGTAGTGCTTATTACCATCCTTTTGAACCTGGACTGGGTTTGGATGCCAAAATAACTTGACAGAAAATAATAGTTTTATTACTATGCAGACAATGAAAATCCACTCTGATATTTTAAAGACTCTAAATATACACACTCAGGTTAGTACAAATTATGTCTCAAAAGTGCAATTTAGAGCTAGTTTAGAATTCTTAGTCTTACATGGGAATGCCTCTGGATTACAGATTCCCACAGTATTTACATGCAATTACAGTCACACAATACTAGTTATTGGGAGACTTTAAAATGTCTCTCTACTTTTAATATATTTTATATGTTATGGAGAACCCATAATAATTGTAATTGCCATCATAAATTTTCACCTCAAGATGCTCCAACAGGATTAATTTTAAAGCTAAACTCCTTCAACAGTAAATCAATAATAGAAGACATTTAGTAGTAATGTCTTCATTCTGACATAACCAGTTTTCTGACAGGGAAATCAGCAATCAGTAAATGTGTAAAAATATCCAAAGGCCAAAGCCCATGAAACATTCCATGTTTCTTATGAAATACAAAGGCACCACTTATACTGAGGACATTAACAAGTCTAGTGTAGGGCTGAGTAGCACTTATTATTGAATCACAGGCTTAACCCTCATGAATGGTACAAACCACAAAATGTGGTTCTCTTTCTCAGACACTTCAGCATTAACAGGAATATGATTAATTTTAAGAAGCTATTCTCTGAGTGAAGAGGTGGAGTGTGTGCGTAATATTTCTGTGAAGGGGGAAGTCAGAGTAGTCAAGAGAAACCCCTGCAACCGTGAAGTTGAGGCTTGTACGAGCCAGTTCTGAGGATGAAAGGAGGCAACACAGAGCCAAGTGAAAGGTCGCCATTTCACAGACTTTAGCAAAGTGAGAGACCAATTACACTACAGGTAGTCCGTCTTTCACACAAGAGAACAGGTAAATTACACCTCAGAATAAATATATATAATACTTCTGTACCAAATAGAAGAATACAACTTTGCTCTATAAGTTGATTTACAGAGAGAGGATTTTTAAATAGCTAGCAAGTTCATTAAAGAAAGGAAGGGAAAAAAACTCACAAACCTACAAGAAGTTATTCTGTTGAATCACTTTTGCAAATATCATTATCAGACTTTTGCATAATCCCCCTGCCACTTTCTGGTAGGCAGGACACATACACATTACAATATCATATTCCAAAGCTCTGAGCACAAAATTAAATACCAAGAATCACTGTATGGTATAAGGAAAAAGTTACTATGCTTAATTTACCTCCACATTATTGCTTAAAACTTTGCAACCTAATGAAAATGCAGAACTATACATTTAAATATGCAAGCCTGTTATACCCTGTGTTTATACAATGTAGAGGTTATAGAGATACTACTGTAATAATCACAAGGCCTTAAGCAACACCACAACAATAATTTATATAGAAAGAAATTATTAGTATACCTGAGTGTTTGGGCTCACCTCTGTCTCCATGCACTTTCCCATCATAGTTCTTGATCAGTTCCTCAATAAAGGTACCATCCTGGTCAAGCACTTCATCTCCCATATATGGAATGTTATGTAAAACAGTTTCATCCTCTACCTAGGAACAACAGTTATAATCAAACAATTTTAATTGTGTTGTCAAGTGACCATTTCTGCATTATTTTTCACTATCTACAGGAGTCTGCCCATAATAGTAAATTAATCGGCTTCATTGCTTTAGCACATTTACCATTAACTAGAAAAACGAAACAAAACCCTCAATGACTCTAAGCAATTTTGTGCATTCTTCGTGGCTAGCTCAAAATACTAACACTAGCTCCTAATCCTAATGCTAGCAGAGTATTTCTACAAAGTCTCTAATACAGAAATGCATTAATTTACCTGGCTCTGGGAAACTTGCATTTGGTAATTGATTCATCCCCCCTTGGTTTTCTCTCACAGTAATATAGGAAACCACAATGAGAGCCACCCTTTCATTGTTAGGTCAGAGATAAGGAAATATGTTACAAAAAGACTAAATTAAGGTTGTCTAAAGAGCAAACAGAGAAACATGCCTGACAATTTAATCAAAACTCCATCGTCCCTTGTCGGGGGACTAAATTCATTATTACTTCCATGTTTTATCAATAGAATTTATGGACCTTGATACCCAGCTGCATCTTCCAATACTACAAAAGAATCTTCTATTGTTAAGAAAATAAACTTTACTGCTGATCATGATTCTGTAGCAATCCAAAATATCTAAACACTGTTGAATTGAAAGCAAGAAGAAAAATGTGTGGAAAAACTCTGTATGTGTACTGAAAAAAAATTGTTGTCTACACCACCTCAGAATAATTATTATCAAAACAACTAGTCAGCAAAAGTGGTCATATACAAAATGATGTGACAAAGATCTGCAATAAGCTAAACTTTTCAAAGTCAAATACGTACATCAGAAATCTAATGTATGGCTTCTGCACACAGTGAAAAATCTGAAAAAAGGGCATGCTCAGATATGAGAATGACCATTACATGAGGAGATTATTTCAGGATTTAGTGCCCTTTATTCCACAAGAACTATTTGTTACAGATATGTTGGTTGATTGCCTTACATTAAAGCATTCATATCCCTCAGAAAACATTTCTCACTCTGTTAACAGCCACAAAAGACAATAGGTCACCTGAATTAAACAAACTTTACAGCAAGATTTCGGAAATACATAGGTAACATTGAGGACAGAGATTCAGTTTTCAAAGTTGCCTTTTTATTTATTTTATCTGGGAGAGCTCATTTCTCATTATTACTACCCTATTACAAATACCTAAAGTAGGGAAGGTAATTGGCAATAGATTTTTGCTGGGATACTACTAAAATTACAGTAATTTCAAGATTATAAGCCGCACCTGATTATAAACCACACCTTCTGGTAGCCGGGCAGACCATGGGATTTGTCCATATATAAGCCGCACCTGAATAT
>VRYO01000406.1:2434405-2459219 GCA_009812075.1 Sialia sialis
ACTCCCTTTTGTCTATACCTTTCTACTCCCTACACTTGTTTAAACTTACCATAAAATTCTGTTGAAGGGGAGACCAAGAATACATTATAGGCACAGAAGCAACAGCATTGAGCGTCTTCAGTGGGATGACTTGTTTTGGAAAATCAATGTCACTGGTAACAGAGCACTGAAATAAGAAGTTGAAGTTACACTTACATAGCAACATCAGGAAAAAAACCAAACAAAAATAAATCACAAAACACTCCACAATGTACAAAATTCAAAGTTTCTCAAAACTAGCCATATCAACCTTTGAAAAATGCATCAGTTTCTTAAGGTATAACAGGAAAAGTAATTTCAGCAAGAGGAAAGGACCTCAAGAATTATTTCTATGTCAATACCTTTGCTAATAGATCATGACGGTGTATTTCCACTTACTGTTAAGTGGCTGTGATGGTATTTTACTCAGACTATTCAACCTACAATACAAATTAGGTTTGATATCTCAAAACAGATTTAGTACCTGTTGCTGCTGCTACACTGATGTTAGTGTATTTACTCAGACTATCTGAGAGTGAAGTGAATTTCCCTGGCTTCAGATCAATACACTGCAGAAATCATGCATTATTTATGTTATAAAAATAAATAAAATTTTGCTTTAATGCCAGTAACACCTTATATAAATAAAAGCCCCATATGCCTTTTTAATTCCTGCCTTGGTTTTCAATTATTGTCTGTTTATCCTATCCTCAAGCCTTTTATTATGCTCGCTGCTTGCAAAGGAAAAATGAAAATTAACTCTTCGTATGCAACTTTGGATACATCAATGAATTGTTCAGCTACAGGACTTTTGTTTTGGATATTCAGAGATGTAGCCTCCAAAGGATAAATAACCCATACAAATACAGACAACAATTAGGTTATTCTTGTATCTAATAATCAACGGTCAACAAACATAGGTCAACTTTTCTCAAATACTTGGTCTGCAATATGAAGAACTCTGGGAAAAAAGTTACAAGCAAAAGCAGACAGGAACACACAAAGCTAAGGAAAATACAATAGAGAAGAGTTGTAAGTAGATAAAACAAAGTTTAAAACACCTATCACAGCTACCTGAAAGGAAAAAAGGAAGTAGAGACAAAAGATCTTTCTCCTTTCCAAAAAGGGAAGGATGAACAGAAATACACAAAGTAATGTAACAAACAATATACACAGACAGTACCCTGGCAGAATGACACAAGCCAGATTTATTTTCTTTTAAATCTGCAGCAAATGAAATTAGATTCCTGCTGTGTATATTAATATTCTAGACACCATCCTATGCTACCATTTCATTCCCATTTCAGGTTAATGTTTAATTTTCTAGCTAACAGCCACCTAGCATATTTTTCATGTATTTTCAAAGCAAAATACAAAAGTATAAGAATTAATTACTTTTATCTTTGGAACTAGAAGTCTCAGGCTAACAAATGGGCTATGACAAAATGGTTCAGTGTTTGGTACTAAGCCTCAGTGATGCTGCTCTGTTGTTCTGGTATGGAACACAGGTTAATATCTGGTAGGTCTGTACAGGGCATGTTAAGGTCTCCAATTGATGCTGACTGTCACCAGCAATGCTCTGCCCCCTTCACCAAACACAGGAAGGCTCTCACACAATCTTTCTATTTCTAGCTAGGGCCTTATGCAACTCTGAAGAAATTAAGCATCTTGAGAAAAGATTTTAAAGTAATATTTTAAAGTCCCCACAATTTATTCATCTCACTTCTCTCGCTATAAATTACAGCAACCTTAAATCAAGCATTAGAGCTCTGATTCGTGAGTTAGAGACTGGATTGAATGTAGTAATTAGTGTGCTCTATCAATACAGGCAGTAAATTAACAAAGAATATAGAATAAAGAATATAAAAATAAAGAATAGTGAACACCACACTAGAAAGAAAAAAAGAGGAACAATCTTCTACTAACAAAAAAAAAAAAAAGAAAACTGGATGTGTACCTGTGTCAATTATTATCAATTCGGATCTCACACAATGTCCATATATCTATATGCAATTACATGAGTAACTGCATATTCAAGAACATTTAAAACAGAATACCTGAAGGTCCTCACCCCCTTACATTTGAACATGCATGCGCACAAATGCACCTCTTAAAATTTTAGGAAAAGAAACTCTGCAAATTTCTTCTTCTTCTGCAAATAAAGTACTTTGGTTTGCTTTTTTTAACCTATTCACAGTAAAGTCTTTTCATTCACATCCTACTGAAAAGAGTTCACTTTTCAGATTATAACAGAAAAAATGTCCTCAAACTTGTTAAGTATGAAGAAGTGCCTAAAGAGCAACTTAGAAATAAGGTAAATTAAGATGGGATGAATATAGAAAGCTGGAATGATCTTAAATCACTGTTGAAGCTACCATGACACTGGACACAATCCTGAGTAACTCACTCTAGGGTGACCCTGCTTGAGCAGGAAAGCTGCACTAGATGACATCCCTTCCAACCTTACCAATTCCGTGGAAACCAGTTTAGGTGCTCAAATTATGCCACAGTTATGGGAGCGTTTTTCACAAATATAGCATCCAGTCTGCTTGTGCAACACAAGGATTCATTAAACTAACTCCAACAGGAGCACGAGTAAACTCCCAGTACCACAGAGACAGAACCATTTGATTAAAGGATGCTGAGGGGTATGATCCAGTCATTATCAGAAATAAAGAAGTTTCATTTTTGTGCGTCATTAAAAGCCAGGTAGCTTTGCAGAAGTCATATGATCAAAGTATACAATAAATAAATTTTTTAAGACACTCATACAAAACACATTGAGTTTCCAAGTCATATCATGCTGGAAAAAAAAGATATAAAGAACAGCCAACTTTCCAGTAATAAAATGAAAACGTTCTAACAACCTTGTAAGTGGAATTACCACAACACATGTTAACCAACCTCCCTGGTCCCGCGCAATGAGCTCACAGAAGTCATGATGTGAACAGGCTGTATCCTACGTTGTTTCCATTCTTGATTTAAGATTTCAGTTCTTTCCAGTATCTTCTGACGATTAGAATTAAACATACTCTAAAAATTAACCACAACATTATAAATAAATGAAAGACTCTAAATTCATCTCTTAGCATCTTAAGGCATTCTAACATTTAACCAGACACAATGTAACAGAAAATGTGATAAAAATTCAAAACATACAAATTTAGTTTAAACATCATTGAGGTTCAAATACAGTTCATTCTTCAATTCATACCATGTTCTCACATTTAGAGTCACACATTTAGAATGGAACTAAATTCTAAATGGAATTTGGAAGAGTATGCCGCCAGAGAAGCTGCTACAGTAATTTCACAATTATAAGCCGCACCTGATTATAAGGTGCACATCCAGTTAGCCGGGAAGACCACGGAAATTGTCCATAAATAAGCCGCACTGGTTGATAAGACACTTTTTTTTTAAAGCGAGGATCTATGTGCAACAAAGTAACAGAATCACGAAATCACAGGGTTTGCTGTCAAGTTGCTCAATTTTGAAACAGTTTTCACAGATTGGCAAAGCCTTTAAATGCAGCCCCAGGCGCCCACCTCATGCTGTGGGCCCCAGCACTCCTGCCCCCAGCACTGGCTGCCGTGGCTCCCCATCTGCTCGGCAGCGGTGGTGGCTCCCCTCGCCGCGCAAAGCCAGTGGCTCGCCCCCTCGCTGCGCGCTCGAAGCCAGCACCCCGCAGCCGCCTCGCCGCATGCAAACAGCTCCGTCTCCCCACCTGTTTGCCTGCGGCAGCAGCTCCCCGCGTCACAGGGCGGCCCCGAGCTGTGGTGCTGCACGGCAGCGCTCCCTCATAGCCCCACTGCCCACCTGGCCACGGCTCCACGGCAGCTCCCCAGCCAGCCACAGCTCTACAGCAGCTCTCTCCCTGGCCGGCTCACACTTCCAGTCTGGCATTTCGCCAGAAATTGTCCATAAATAAGCCGCACCTGATGATTAGCCACACTATTGGGGTAGGCTGGATTCTTCAATGAAAAAGGCGCGGCTTATAATCGTGAAATTACTGTATATTATCTCTCCACAACTTCTTCTGATACTTAACATTCTCAACCCAATCACATATAAATGTATACCTGTTTATAAGACCATAAAGACAAGTTCTCAGTGGATTGACATAGTATTCAACTAAATTGTTGTAGCAAATGTTAATTGTAGGACATACTTCAGAAAATTAATCAATACTTGTAAAATTTTGTAAGCAATAGAACCAAAAGATAAAGTACCTTTACTTCATCAGCACGCCGGAACCTCTTAAGCTGCCTCAGTCGCATATATTCTGACTTTACACGTTTTCTCCAACAAATTGGTCCTTTCTCAGATTTCTTCCCGGTTTGACCCATGATTATCCTACAAGAGACAATGTCATGTTTGTATTACCAAATCTGACACCACTGCTTACAGAAGAAGTTAGACAGGAAATTCCTTTCAATCACCCACTTTCAATACCATCCCAATCTGACAGGAAAGAAAAGGAAAACATATTTAAGTGATAGGCACCAGAAAACAGTAATTTTAATTGCAAATTGGTGGAGCCCTAACATTTGCATTTCTAATGCCTCTATACAAAATGATATCTGATGGATTCAAAGGGGTGAAGAGGTACAAATCAAGATTCCCACTTGAAAGATACATAGTGGAATCGTTGCAAGTAGTCTTGTAAATTAACTGCTGGAGAACTCTGTTCACTGCAGACAAACCTATTCCTTTTTGCAGGAAAGGTCCTCTTCGGTAAGACACCAACTCTTACAATACACTTCAGCAGTTGACCTCAAGTACAAAGAGGTATCCCAAGGAGTACTCAGTCCTCCCACTCAGCCACTCAAGCACGAAAAAACTGTAGAAATTCAGACAATGAGTTTTTGAAACAGCTGGAGTAAAAGACTTTGCTCTTTTCTTAAGTATTCTATAAGACCACAAACTGCCCACTGATTCAACTTTACTGATCACTCTCCTAGTGCAAAGTCGTTCATTTTTACGTTACAGGACTGTTGGCAATGAAATGGTATTTTTATGCTATAATCCAAATGACTTGCTAAAATATGCCAATCTGCTCTGTATTTTTCAAATTCAAGGACCGTATGCTACAGCTATGCTGGCAATGACTATTTTGACAGCATCCTGAAACTAAACCACTACATCAAAGATTGGCTTCTTCTCAAGTGCTGCATTGTAAAACCTACAGTATTTCACTGAATAGCTCAAAGTGTCATTCACGTGGACTGAAAGGCTGAAACATCCAGTTGCCCAGGGTTCATACATTCTCAAACATGCATAATCACTTTGAACAGAAACAATTCCAGCTCTTCTAATTATCAAGGCAGGTCAATATGAACAGAATTATCACCTTTGGGCTCAAATCCAATGCTCAGTGCTACCATCACTGTCCCACATTACAGCTACACTAACAGTTATAAGTACAGCTTTATCCAAGTTACTGGAAGCTTACTGCTCTATTTTCTGCAGTTCTGTAGAGGTTAGATTTGGGTTCTATCAGACTTTATGGTGATGATGAGAGGGAGAAACAACCTGTTTATTTATTATACATATATATAAAAAACATAAAATATATGTATAGTGAAAAAAAGTTAGTAAGTCTACAAAACCATGAACCCATTTTCATGCAAGACTTAATAATATTTAATAATAACATTTTGCAAGAAAAAATGCTTGGGTTTTATATTTAGTATGAAAAAATAATCTACAAATAGCAGAACTGCCAACCCAAATCATAGGAAATATCCTTTGAGGAAAAAAGACACAAGATACAAACAACTACATAATGCAGCTGACTAGACTGAGGGTGAGGACAGGGAACCACCATGGGGAGATAAATCTATAGCAAAGCATCAAACACAGACACCCAAATTCCATGCACAAGACAGACAGCAAAATCCACCTGTATCTCATTAACGACAAGCCTTTTTGGTTACAAAAAGATACAAAATAAATACTTTAAAAAATAATCCTAGACCATTCACATTAGAATACAGACAAGACAATCAGTGACTTAAAGTGCACTATGAGATTGATTAAAGAGCAGCATAAAAGCATTATGAAATATAGACAATACACTGTGTCATATACTAAACTAAGCAAAGTAAAATACTGAAAAACAATCCGTTAACGGGACATAAATTAGACATAGAATAAGTACTATTAAATAACAGACAATCTCAATTTGTAAGCAGTACAGAATATCAAAATTGCATCAGCTACGATTCAGCCAAAAGACATGGAAAATGCATCAATGAACCCAAAAGATAAATGAAAGCTCAGCTGACAATATTAAAGTAGCATAGACCATAAAACTGAAACACAAATTACGTTTACTTCATCTAATACTGCCCCAATCACAGCTCCTATTATTCTAGTTTCCTGGATAATAACGAATTACTCCACCTTAAATAAAAGCTTTCTTAACTGAAATTAAAGTGCCAGATAAGCCCTGCTCATCAGAAACAGATCTATACAGAAATCACATATAACTGGATTAAAAACAACAACAAACAGACAAACCCAACAGAATTTCCATCTTTCTTTCATACAACTTAAGAAAAGCCCCCAAGAAAATCCCACAAACTAGGATTTAAGAGCTGAGAGAAATACATCTCCATTTAAAAACAAAACAAAAAAAAAAAAATCTATTCAATTTTCCAGTAATTAACATCATTGTTAGATGTTGTATTAAAATGGTAACAAAATAATACTTCATAAGAACATGACTTCTAAGAACACTCTCATCTTACACTAGTTGCAAGTTGATATCTGGAGTACAGCACCAACAACTTAATGGTCAAGGAACCAAATAACACATGATAGAAAATTAAAAAAACCACACTGTTGCTTACATCAAGTTACAGCAAGAAAAAGTTCTCCTGCATAAAGCTGTAAAGTCAATGTGCAACAGCCAGTGAGATATACATCATACATTAAGTCTAGTGTGTATAAACAAATTAGAAACTATATCTTAAATGGCAAGATCATATTAAGAGAAAAAGCACTTAGTGGAAAGGAAGCATATGCACAGAGAGTATAGAAAAATTATAGCTAAGGAAAAAAACCCACGTCCTGGATGCATATTTGTAAAAAGTTTTCAGAGATTGTCAAAGTTAATATATTACTGGTCTCTGAGCAGCAGAACCAAGTGAACTGTGTTTGTATGTTTTTGGGCAGTCTAACATAACCAAAATAGAGTAAGTGTGCTACTAACTCATGTACTGTGGTAGGAGACAATTGGTTTTGTGTCCCAAATCTCAGAAGAAAGTACCAAATAAAACTTAACCAAGGCAGGGGGCAGGGCAGGAAGAGGATATGCAGACAGTTACAGTAATTTCACGCTTATAAACCACACCTTTTTGACTGAGTTTTCGACCCGACCGCAGAAGCGCGGCTTTTCATCCGGTGCGGCTTATATATGGACACATTCTGGTGAAAGGCCAACCCGGAAGTTCGAGATGGGCCAGCGCGAGGCAGTGCTGGAGCTGCCGCTGCGGGGGGAGGGGCAGCCCCTCTCAGAGCTGCCACAGCAGGCGGGGCCAGCTGGAACCATGCCAGCCCTAAGCGGGGGGGTGGGGCCGCTTATAATTGTGAAATTACTGTAATTGTCATACTGCAATTTATCTATTATCGTCACATTAGGACTACAGAGAATTGCCACTGATGATTTATAATGTCAGTTCAAAGGTAGTCCTCCAAAACTTGAAGTTTAAGAAGCTAGACCTGAGAAACCAGGATAAGAAGTTTCACAAGCAAGGACAGCCAAGAACTATGAAATTAGAGTGCTGTACACGACTTCTCATCCCTGAAAGCAAAAGCAATTTGGAGAATTAAAAGACCTCAGGGAAACATCAGCATAAACTCAATCTCTGGGGCAAGTTCAGAGTTGTAGATGATGTCTCAAGCCTACTACTGCTCTACTTGTCTACTACCTACTGTGTGTAAGACAAACCTCTCCCAAATCACTTTCTTGGGCATGTAAACAGCAGAACTGGTGAAAGTACTCTGAACTGCAACAGACTACACAGTTCTCACTTTGCTAGATAAGACAGAAAACCTGAACATTTTCCTTAAACTACATTGTATGGGAGTCACTGCTAGGACTGCAGAGCAGATAGTGAATGTTAAGATTTGTCAGAACTAGTCAACTTTCCATATAAAGTTTCAGAATATTCAGTAGAGTAGCCAAAGTGGCACAAACTAAATCCCATCTGTTTGAGAATAGTTAAGCCTGTCTTAAGACAGCACAGCTTGAAACAGTTTCCATTTAATAAATAAAACATGATACTGATTTTCTTTGCACAATGGTCTGATTCCAAGAGCCCCTAAGGCCTTGTCCCTCTTCTCCATCCCCATTTCCCCTTCCAGATCCCTCCAGTTGCTTGTATTGTTTTGAAATCTTACTCTTTCGATTTTTTTAATCCTGTTGATTAAAATGGTCCAGAGAAACCATCTAATTGCCAAAGTGCCAAGTCTTGAGGAGCTCAATCAAAAAAAAAAAAAAACAAAAAAACCACCACACCAAACAATATGTAGCAGCCAACTCAGTTATTTATGGACAGAGTATTGCCTCTCCAGAAGAGATACAAAGAAAGCAAGCATAACTCCAAAGCAGTGATACTGTTTCTAGAGACAGCTCTTCTCCCAAAGTGCAGGTCAGCTAACCCGGACAGATCTTGCCTGGCATCACAGTAAGGAAGGAAACCTTGCTGTAACTCCCCGCACCCTCTTTGCAGAAGAGGAATGCTGTGGACTGTCTCATTCCACACTGGACAACCACTCCATGACAACTACCCCATGACAAAACAAGGAGATAATTGTATTAATAAGAGCATCAGTGTTAATCCAGACCCTCACCAAGTACAAGAAAAAAAAAAAAAACCTAAATTAACCCCTCTTAAGGAAAACAATAAGGAGGTATTAGGAATGAAACACACTAAAGCCACCTAAACATCAATTTAGCAGAAAAACCTGTAAGAAAATAGAAACAAAGACAGTGATGTTCTTTTCAGTTTCTATTCATATTTTGCATAGATGGAAATGAAAAGCAAAAAATGGCAGTGCCCTAAAGCATATACATTTGTTTTTTAAAGAAACCTCGCTGAGCATTTTATAATTCTGTACAAGATCCACATTTTTACAGTAAGCTTTTAAGAAAATTCATGCCTATAAGCTTAAACCGGGCAACCTTTACTTTCAGCAGAAAAATTGTGTACAATACGTCTAGGATTCACAATGAGACAAAGAAGTGTAGAACAATTTCAGCTCAAATTGCTCCTGTTTTGCCTACAGAACGTAGAAATATCCTTATTTAAAGACAATGTCCTATTTTTCTTTGATCATTTTGGCAATATCCATCAGTGACAGACAAGCACACAGATAATTCTCTAAATTAGGCAGCCTATTCAAACAGTCATACGGCTGTCAAAAACTATATTTAAGCTCCTCTGGCTACCATGCCAAATTTCAGGAAAAAAGATAAATAAATAAACAAGAAAATTTTCAACTGAGAAGCATGGGAGAACAAATGAGGGGGGCTGCCCTTTTAAAAGAACACTATTAGTTTGTAATTGTGCTTAATATTACACGGTATTTTAAACCATAGAAATATTACATTATCTTCCCACTACTCACTATTTCTATTCGGAAATATGTAAGAATCAAAACATATTTTGTACGTATAGTACAATTTACAAGTTGGTTTGTTTTTTTTTTGTGAATTAATCTACACACACGTTATTCACATACTTTAAATATATGCTCATATAATACAGCACTTCAGAGCACTGTTAACCACCAGTTTCAGTACAGAGGGTGGGGGACCATGAGGTTGGAAGAGAATATAAAACCCAGTGGAGAAACTGCATTTGCATTCTGATGCAAATAGAATAATGAAGTAAGTAATCATAGGGTTTTTTGATGTCTAGAGTAGTGGGGGAGTAATGAAGGTATAAAATAATTCAGATGAGACATAGGCAGGCAGGGGAGAATTACTACTTCAACCTCCCACAAAGCCAAATACTTTCACACGTGCTTCTCAGAAGGTCATGGTTCAAAGGAATGTTTTTAACTGCAGGACCCTGCTCAATGGACAATACCACACTGCTGCTGAATCTCCCTTCCAGCTCACCTTCGGCATGCCCAGAGCCCTAACTACAGTGCCACCGACTGGAAAACTCAAAGCCTGCACCTGTGCTGGCTTCAGAAGCTGTTATTTCAAATACTATACCCTTACTAATTTAGTGTCAATACTACATCATTAACGTAGTCGCCAAAGTAACTGCCTCAGCAGCAATGGCACCTTACCATTATCCCACCCTACCCAACTGTATTCACCCCAGTATGGTTCGTTACCTAGATTGAACTGACCAATGGGACATAAAAACTCACAATTACAATTGTTTTTGTAAAGTACAGGTAAGTTTCACAATTCCATCTACAGATGTGGCGTCCTCTGCACAACTATAAAGCAGGAAGGAAGAATTTTATAGAAAAATCAGGCCAACACTAGAGAAAAAACTAGTGCAGGCAGTGAAACCACCAATGGGCACTGGTTTCATACATCAGTTTGCTCTGGAGTAGCAGTCATGCTCTTTAGCTAGAAGCCATTATCAGATCCAGACAGCATACGAGTCTTTCAGCCTGAGCTTATGCAATCTTGCTAATGGACAAATTATTATGTAATAAACCCTACCTGAAGTCAACACAGAACTCCTTCAAGCATCTACAGGACTTAAGGTGAAAAAAAAAAACAAACTAAAGAAAATGAACCACACTTCACCACACCCTTCTATGTTTTTTTCACAAAACAAAAAGAATTTTTACTTGGGCAGCAGAATTTCACATTCAATCCAAAACTGCAGAATTTCAGCAACAGAAGGGATTAACAACATTTTTCCACAAGCCTGCAAAATATTCTGTACTTGCTAGAAATCAGGGAAAAAACCAAATACCCCCATAAAGAATGCATTTCAAGTATCAAAACTCAACGAGTTAAGCTTAGACCTGAAGTTATTAACTTTACCAAACTACCTCGTAAAGAACTCGTATAATCTTTCTTGTTACAGGATTTTACACAGCACAATACAATAAAATGATTGTTGAACTGCAGCTATTTTTCAGACATGTTAAACTAAACTTTACTGCTTAGAAACCCTAATAAATTTCCTTTTAGTAATTTGTATTAGTTTATTAATATTTTGCACCCTAAATGCAAAACAAGATAATGCAGTCCATGAACCAATCCTAAAACCTTCCAGATTAAGCAGTTTCCAGCGCTCTTACTAACAAAACCAATAGCTACTTACTACAACTATCAAACACCAGAAAAAAAAAAAAAAAAAACCAATAAAATACATACATATAGCTAAACTTCAAAGAAACTAACTTGAAAATTAATACCAGATCTGTCTCCTACATTTATATCAAACTTCTTTAATAGCACAGAGAGATTCATAGGGGAAAAAAATGTTCAAAACTCAATATTCTTCTTTTGGATTAAGTGAGAAAAATTGTTCAGCTGTGATTTCAGAGCTGCTAAGTCTTTCCACATTAAATTATGCAAGCTGGTGGGGAGTGGGGGGTGGCAGAAATGATACAGAACCTCAAAGGGCATTTTACCTGTGCTATTACAGCAAACACACAAAAAGATATGACTAGCAGTTTTATAGTTGCCACTTTGCTTTCTGGATTTTCTCAAGCAAAATAAAACATGGTTTTCTTTCAAACTTATCTGTGTAAAATACCACGTTCTCATTTCCATGGGAAGAAAAATATTCCCAAGGCCACTGTCAACTTGGATATTTCAGAGCCCAAACTAGACCAACTAACAAAAATCTCTCTCTCTGAAATACAACATAGGAAAGATTAATATATTTTATTATTAATATTTTACTAAAAAAAACAACTACAGCACATTT
Organism: Sialia sialis; assembly: GCA_009812075.1. Classification (NCBI taxonomy): domain Eukaryota; kingdom Metazoa; phylum Chordata; class Aves; order Passeriformes; family Turdidae; genus Sialia; species Sialia sialis. Next base: position 2,446,345 of record VRYO01000406.1, read on the forward strand.
AATCTTTTATAGAAAAAATCAGAGAAATAGATGGGAACAAACTGTAGTGTGTTTTTACTATTTCATATCCCAGAAACATGGTATTTTAAGTTTGTGGTACAGTTCAACCTATTTTTGAACAAGAAATACCTAAAAATACTCATATATGCTTTAAAATTTATATAATGTTGTTATTCCATAAGCTGTATCATTAAAGGCAGTTTATATTTCAAGAAATTACTTACATCAAATGCTATCATCAGTTCAACTACTTCCCTCAAATGCTATTTGGTGTCAGTTTGAGCTGGAAAAGACATCATCTGTCCACTGTATCAGTGGTCACTCATTTTTCCTACAGAGCCTTCTCTACTAGGAGTGCTTAAGTGCTTATGATTCTACAATCAAACTAGGTCAGGAGCGGAAAAATTAAATCTGCCTGAACAGCCCAGAAAATGAACATACTTAGTTTTTTTAAATACATTTTTTCAACAAAATCCAGTTTGTTCACATGTCTGTTTCTTCAGCAGCCACAGATTTGTTCAATTTGTTCAAGCCATGAATTTTTGAATTCACACAAGGGGCAACATTAAGGCAGAAACAAGAGGCCAAGAAGTAAAACTGGAGAGGGCAACAGTTTAGGCTTCAACACAAGTGTTTGTCAAGCCATGCTGTCCCTCTGACACTCAGTTTTACTGGTACAGAAAAATGTTTCTTAAAAAACAGAAACAGGAAACATTTTTAAGCCATCCATGCCAGCTGTGCCACTCCTAGGGCAGATAAAGGCCAGCAGCTTGTATTTGCCTACAAAGGCTTAACCAGTACCGGGTTCTCTTCAGGACCATCTAAAAGAAAAGAATCAGTTCGTTACCTAATATAAGCAGGTAACTCCAAACATTTCATCTGTTCTTCCTCACTCTGACAGGCATCAGCGGTTGTGGACGATGCAGGTTAACAAAACATCCACGATCAGCTCTGACAAGATTACATGTTCTGCAAGAATGCTCTTGATCACTCAAGAGATGGAAAGTTTTACAGGCTATTATCAAAGGCAAACCTATTAACTTTAACTAATCTGATGGAAGGCAGAGAATCATCAACAGTCTCAGACATACCAGTGCCAACCTCAAACTGAGGAGCAATGACTGTGTGTGAAAATTCAGAATATTTCCTCTTTTTCCTCCTCAAGTTAGCAGAATACCCCTGGCTTGCAAGTAGAATTAAAAACTTGTTCTGCAGTGCAGTAACAATCACATCCAAGACAGTTTAGTGTCACACCAACACAGATTGATGGTGATGGCTATACGCTTTCCAGGCAATATGGAAGCTCCAAAAGCAGGTTGTCTGCTGCTAGAAATAGGTATGCTTTTATTATGAACAGTCTCATTACAAGTAAGCTCCTATTATTGTGACAGCTATTTATTTGCAATTACTACTTGAAACATTAAAATACATTTCAATTAGTAAAATCCCTTTTACACTATCCTGTCACTACAGTATTGTGGGGTTGTTTATGTACCAACAACCTGAAAATTTTGCCTCAACTGGAACTGCTGTTAAATCCAAGGCCAGTCTACTTTCTCCTTCCTGATATAAACAATGTTACCAGCTTATTAGCAATTACCTAACAGAATTTTGCTTTGAAGAAACAACATTTCAATCAAAACTAAACAGCACATGCACTTACTTGTCTGGTTTTGGAAGCTGATGACAATTAAATCCTAGTGTACTTCTCAGCTAGAACTGGGAAAGGAAGTAGGATTTCAAACTGGCATTCATTTCCTCTCTTCATTGTCTGTCTACACTACTTCAGCATCTCAGACAGACTTTACATAGCAAATATGGTGAGTTTGCTTGTGCTGATCAGTTGCTTCAAATTATTTCTTTTCTTCACGCAAAAGAAGCATAGTTTTCTAACCAGACCAAAGCTGTGCCTGCCAGCATCATAAATATACAAACTGGCAAGGAAGAAGAGGAATCATGAAACCAGAGTCAAGGGAAAGCAGAAAAAAACCTCTCCTCTTCAATGCAAGCAAACCATTCCAGCATATCATCCACTTGTCTTGCACTAGAACACTTATCTTCCACACCATGTAAAACATATCATTCACACTGTGTAGTTTTTTTGTTCTTTACAGCACTTTGCACAATCAATGCAGTTAATGCATTAACTACTTCTGCAGGAGTAGCTTTCAAGGAGCTGTTTCCTGCTATCTCTTGATCAACTAAAGATTGCTCAGAAGAGATGTAGTCAGTGGCAAAGAATAGCAGCAAACTGGTCTACATCACTTGCCAGTGCAAGACAAATTAAAAGCTATCGTAGTCTCCATCAACTGCGTTCTGCCTGAATACATCCCTCATGCCACTACGACTGCTCAACCAGATTAGCACAAGTCAAAGGCTTCAAGGCATGTTCTATTTCTTCTTACAAATATTCTTTTAGAATACCATGTGTAAGCATCCCAAACTCCTGAACACACTCTCTTAAGATTGTGTCATACCTCTGTCTTTCTGGGCCTCGTCAAAATTGACTAGTCACTCTGAGAATTTCAACCACTACATAATGGAATTAACTCCCTGAATAGCTTGCTTTCCTACACAAATCAGAGCTAAATGCAGACAATCACAGATTTAAGCACTGTTCTAGCTCTTCTACTGAAACATGCTAATCTATGCTAAAATGAAGATACAAGAGATGATAGACAACAGACAGAACTCAGTAAGGGATTTCATTTCAATGTAGGAAGAAAATTAAGAAAATTCTTCCAAGTGAGTGTAGTCCAGCAGAGGAATATATAAAACACAGGTGTCAGAATCTCTGCTCTTGAAAATATTTTTAAAGTGGTCTGGAAAACATGATTTTAGTGTTGGCCTAACCCAAGTGGGAGACTGGATCAGATGACTTCTAGGTCTAAAAGTATCCTACAAGTCAACACATCTCTCAGCTGGGCCCATCATCTCAAAACAAGGACCACGCTATTTCTAAAGCTCATGCCTTTTAAATTTCAGTTAATATTTAAAATATTAAAACAATCAGCACTAACACTCTTAGTATTGCAATCTGCTACAGACACAATGTGAAAAACACTGCCATTAAAGGAACAATTTGTAAATTAAAATGCTTCAGAGCTTAATCAGACTAAACTCTTGAGTTTGGTGTGCAATCACTAATTCATATAATCAGTAGAAACATTAGCCTCCTTTAGCAACTCCAACAGCTAGCTAGTTCACAGACTCACTCAGTCGCATACTCCTTCCCACTACTATTCCATGTGTTGGTTCATTTGAAAGGTGCCTTGTCTTGTTAACAGTACAGTGGGAACTTTCAGCTCTTTCTCTTAGAAACTGTAATTTAAAAAGACAGATTGAAAAGCTCTTCACTAATTAAGAAAGCAATCTAACTAGAATGCTTAAACTGAACATTATGTTTAAAATAAATAAAAGTCCACATATAAGGGCTGTTATTTTCAAATTAGTTGACTTCTTCTCCTCATGAGGTTTTGTCTTTGAAGTGTCACTCTTTTCAGACCTTTTATTTTCTGCCATTTAAGTGACTACAGCCTTAGCTAGCACTTGGCATACTTAAGATCAAAAGGCTGATCTCTACCCTGATACATTAAATGGTTGGTTGTCTTTTGGTTTGGGGTTTGTTTTGGCTTTTTTCCACTTTTTTTTTTCTTTTTATTTTTAAACTTCAACATATTGTAAAAGAAATCACTAAGTGAGTCAATGGTACACACATTCAAAATAAGAAACTGTTCTATGATTTGCTTCCCCAAAACTTGAAACATGTGCCATCTCAATTATTTCTTCCTAAACACAATGGATTTTCGGGCCTTGTTACTAACCTACTAGCTCCTTCAGTTAATAGCCCCCAATTCAAACTTCAATATAGTTGAGGCTAATGAGATGCTTTCCTGTATTTTTTGAGTAAAAATTTCAGCTACTTTCAAAACAGGCTTATAGAAAAAGAAAATCCCCACTTCATGGCAATTTCACACTTGGTCTTGACATGCCACCTTGATCTATCATATACAAATGACTACGCAGTCTTTTCTCTTACAGTTATGTATGAGTGGCTCAGTGAACTAAGAGTAGAGTTTCATTACATATTTAATCCAATTAAACTACTTATTTGTAGCAGTACTACTATGAAACAAACTTATTAACTATAATCACTATATTTTTGTTTGCAGGATTATTTCCCAAACCAAAACTAGTTACCACTGGAGGGGTTATTAAAATATAATAACTTAGGGCAATAGCTCAAGTCTGAGCAAGGTGTCAGAATTTCCTCTAAATGGCTGATTTTTACCTTTTCTGTGATAACAAGGCTGATGAACCCTTCTGCACGCATACTCTATAGGAACTTCTGACGCAAATGGCAAACATAAACCAAATGTGACATGGTTTACTGTCCACTAAGTTAAATATATGTTCTACAACAGTTTCAGGAAGACTACAAGTGCTCTGGGATTATGAAAAGCTTCCGCATGAACATATATTCTATAAACAAATAAAAACTTCAGAGACTGGGGAAGTCACTAAAAAGAAAATTACTAAGGGGAAACAGTACTCAGGGTTGCAGACACCAATGTGTCAACAGAGAGCAGCCCCCTACTCAAGCAATGCCACTGCAGCCAACCACCATTCCAAAGACACTGTCACTGCCTTCTGCTCCAGTATGTAACATAATTACATACAGTATTTTACAGCAGCTACAGTCCTGCACTGAACACCTAGACGTTGCTAGGGAATGCTTGTATCTTAGATATTAGGAATTCTAACCTTCAGTCCAGATTTGGTGGGAGCTAGTAGGATCACTTGTTTCCCCTCCACATATTTAACTCCTGACTTAGGCTTGCCTTCATCACAACATACTTTTCTTCATCAAGTCTGTTTTTAACAGTTGAAGTAATCTCTCCAAACACAGTTCCTCATTACTGCCCAAACACATCAGACAGAAACCATCAGCTTTGACTTTCAAGCATCACCCCTACTTTATGCTGGCATTGTTACAAAAAGAAGCCCTTTTACTTGCACCTGTGCTATCATTTCCCTGCTGACAGCAGGAGCATTTTTGCAGCCATTGACAGAAGCAAGGAAGTTCACTGGCTGAAAATATCTTGCTGCTTTTGATTGAAGAAAGTGAGCATCCAGCTGTTCTGGCCCCACCTAAAAGACACTGACCCATGGCCTTAGGCATTCCAATTTTCAGTTCCTTGTGACAGTACTAAATACCTACTTCTGCAGTAAGTCAGAGAAGTTCAATTTTAATGACACACAAGACAGGAGTGAAACGTGTCAGCTTCAGGACTCACAGAATTCATGTTTTCTCCAATCATGCTCCCTATTTAATTTTTTTTTAATTATATATATAATAGTTTGCCTCCTACAGCATTTTATTTCTTGCTTTCTCCCCTAATAGTTCATTCACATACATAATTTAATACCATGTTGCATTAAAATCCTTCTCAGGAGTTTCTACCACTACTACATACTGACCAGGCAGATATTAAAAATTCCCACGGACAAGAAAGAAAGGAAAGAATAAGGAGTCAAGAAGTTCTTGGATATTAAGTAGAAAGAAATGGTGCTTCACCACCTTTTGCTTCCTGGAAAAATCAAAAACCTTAATTTATCTTCTTGCTCTTTTAAAATGAGAATCCTCTATTTTCCTGCATTAGAAAACTAGCAAAGCAAAGTAACTGCCACTATTCAGCATCCCTTATTTATCTATCTGCCAGCATATCAAAAACTTTGCAGCTTATAGTTTCTAAGTAGCTCTTGATCTTCCAGAACCATTTCAGAAAATAATCAAATTTGTATTCCTAAACATCTAATAAAATTTTAAACAATCTGCTTCAGAAATTAAAATAACAATCATTAAGAAAACCCACGAGAACTCATTTGGTCGTGACAAAGTGCCCCAATAATTTTAAAAGTTTTTGTAACTAATTATAGTTTGATTGAACATTAAGTACTGGAGCAAGATCCCGCAACAGCACTGTTCTAGAAATCAAGTTTATTTCAGATTTTCTACAGATTTTCAGACAAAGGAGGGCAACAGTTTGATGACTCCTTTATTCCTAACAACACACTGCCTTCGGATTTATTTTGACATTATCTCATTTTGTGGGAGTTCTTCGTTTAGAGCATTTACCCATCAAGAAACACTGGTATAGATGCTTCTCAGCTTCATTCTCTTTGGTTTAAAAAAAAAAAAAAAAAAAAATGTTATGTCTGTTTATAAGAAAATAAGATTTCAAAACAAATAATTAGTTTTTCAATACATTTTCTTAAACAAATACAATAGTAGAATACAAAAAGTAGCACAACGTAATTTTTTTTCAGACAGTCCTTAAAAGAAAAAGATAAATCCATACTGGAGTGTTCTATCTTATAAGCAAGCCTGCAACTTTCAAAGCTATTTTTCCCTTAAAAAAAACTTTATGTGTCCCCATTTCATGATTTAGAGAAATAGAAACATGTGAAATCATTACTGAATACTACTTAAGGAGTAAAAGTAATCCATTTTAAAGAAAAAAAACTACTGAATTCTCTACATTACCACTTTTTCTCAGGACATTTCAACACTTGACACTTTTAGAAAAATACCGGTTTGGAAATAATAATAAGAAATTCAAGTACTTGTCCACTTGGGTGGGGGGAGAGGAAAGAGAGAACAGGGAGATCATAACCAAATATTTTATATTAAAGACTGAATCAAATTGGCAGTAACTGAAACTAACATCTCACTTCACTTTGATCAACATGAGCCAAACACCATACAGCAGGTAATGCAACTATTTGCTTTTCACTTGGGTATCTGCATCTATAAATACTTCTAACATTTGCATGGGTGAGTAAGATTATTTGGCTCAGAAAAAAAAAAGAAAACATTTTAAAACTACAAGCAGCACCACAGCAACAAAAAGTTTCAAGCCCAAATTTGATCATACTTTTTAGAAGTCACAATTAAAACCATCCTACATTCCTCACAGCGAACCAAGCCTGGCTATTTGTCAGGAGAAAGCAGAGTTTTTATGCATAAACCTTGAGCTTCACCTTTGAGTTGCTCAAATGCATACCTCCAGAATTTCTCTCTTCACACTCATTCACAGACACCCAGAGGAGTTAGATGACTCCCACACATATTCCAATTAACCACTGTTGCCTAACAGCTTCATCTCTTAAAAATTTAGCTTTTTGATATCCTGGATAAATCTGGCAGAAAAAGTAACACCTGCTGGGAACACTTAAGATATGTCTCAATAGGCAAAATAATTTATGATGTAAATTGTAAGAGCACAGACGATTCCACTTGAATTTGTTTTGTGGACACACCTTTTGTACTATAAAAACTAAAATAGCCATAGGCTCTTCTGTTCAACCTATACTTGCAAAAGCAACAAACTCCACACAGAAAAAACCCTGATGCACAGCAATTCAGGTTCAATAGCTATTCCATATTCCTTCTCTGCTTAAGCAAATAGCCTAAACTTTGAAAGACATTAAACTTCCACATATGCAGAATTTACTGTAGAGCAGTCCAACAAATTTGAAGCTGAACTGGAATTTGCCTGAATAATTCCAAAATGAGCTTCAAATGATTAAAGTAATCATTAGAGTTATTTAAAAAGCTATTATTTTAAATTTCACAAAATAACTGGGCCTAATGTATGGCATCTTTATTCTGTAAGGTATACAGTGATAAATCCACCTGCACATCATATTAGATGTTGCTTAAAAAGGAAAAAAAACACAGATACTTTTCCAGAAGTTTGACTCAATAGAGAAAACTAATTAAAAACAGTTCATCTTGGGAAAAAAAAAAATAAAAAAAATTTAAAAAAAAATTTTAAAAAAGCCAAAACATAAAAAACCCCAGCACGCAACCCCAAAAAACTCTACCACCCTTCAGTGCAAAAGGAAACTTTGCCTTAGGCTGTGGAAGAATTGCAAATACTAAATAAGGTCTTGGGACCTTATGTATCTCAGTTCCAAAACAACCATGTATACTGAACACCAGGAATGGCTTAACTATGTTACGAATAAAACAAGATATGTCAATCTTTTCTTCCAGTAATTACTGGATTTAGCTTTGCACTAAACACATTGGCAATAAATATTCACTAGAAGCATGGCACAAGCTAGTGGACATAAAACAGGAAGAAGTCATCACAAAGGACAGAATTTACTGTCCTGGTTATATACGGTAACACTAAAAAAGAGATTATAATAACAACCATTTGCTATGGTACACTTCCATGGGTAAATCAAGTATCTATAACACACATCCATACGACCTCTTACAGAAGCAGCAAAATTAATTCCAACTCTAGAATTTTTTATCTTCTTAGTTAAAACAAAATCAGACTACACATCAGATCCACTCGCGCTAAGAAACATAGAAAGGAAACCAGCACCCATCAAAAAAAAATTAAAATTATATATGAGTAATGAGATTTTAGTTTCCTTTCTTTCAAATACTTTGTTTCTTTAAATTACATATGATGGCTTTGGGATTTAAACTGAACATGCAGGCTGTGAAAAGAGAATGCATGGCAGGAAAATCTGAGCTAACCAAGTAAAAGGCAGAATGGAAAGGAGCCAGATACAACAAAAAATTGACAAAGGAAAAAGGCCTGGTTCTAGATCAAACAACAATTTAAAACTATAAAGAAATCATACTCTCCTGTAAAGATTTCTTTTCAGTTCATATTTAAAAGCACCTAAGATGTGAACTGCAATTTGTACTATTTTGCTTGCATAATTACACATACAATGTTATTCAAGCAGGCACCATATATATATATACAAAAAAGAAAATTACTAGCAAATTCTGGAGTATTCTGTAACTCTGTATCAAGGAAGTCTTTATTTGCACACAGTAAGACACTAGTTTTACCTCATTTGCTAATGAAAACATATATCCCAATTAGAAGCTTTGGAAGTACTACATCACATTTTCAAGCAAATGACAACACTGTGCTGATCCACTCACATCATCAGACTATTTTTATCCACAGCATTCAGATCATGCATAGGATCTAGCTAAATGTCCAAATGGCCTTCTTACCTTAAGAGTACTACTGATTTTGCCACTAGACAGGAAGCAGAGAATGCATTATAAATCATTCAAAGTCAACAGCAGTTTTCACAAACAGAGCAGAAGAACAATAAATGAAAAAGCCTATGTCCAAGCTTTATCCAGGTAACCAAAAGCTCACACTCATTTGGGGGTGAGTGTTGTTTTTTTTATATTTTTTTCTGGTCACATCAGGGACATTAATAGAAATCCTCTTCTCTCCCAATATTTTTACATTACAGGCTAAAAATTTCATTATATATTTTAATATAAATTCCTTCCTTTTTTAGTACTTTTAAGAGAAGCTTAACTTGCCAATTTTATATGCAAATACTACCTTCCACTCTTCTTCTTAACAGTTGCCTCTACTCAAGTTATACTAGTATAACTTTACCTCTTAATTCAGAACCCAGTCCACAGTCTGACCCATGTTAATGGAAATCCAGGTGTACAATCAATCTGCCTACTACTATCACTTACAGAAAGTAGCATGTTTTAGAAAACTTTCCTGTTTCTTGTTTGGAGCTCAATAAATTTTATTTTTAGTTTCACCTCATCCATAAATAGACCTACACAGCATCATCCCAAAGTCTTTAACTGATCTCTGTGAGAACAGAGGATACCTACTTCATAATTTTGTACATTGTTTTCCTTTTAATCTTTAGTTCAACAAAACCCTTGGGCATATATTCAGATATAAAAAAACAAACTTGAGCATTTGACTAACTTGTAACAAGTGTTGTCATCATCCACCTGTGAAACACTCCTCTCCTGCACACAATTCACACAATTTCATACAAGATTTTGCTGGTTTGCGTACATTTTCTACAAGATTTTAGTCTGCTTTACTGTTCTCCTCGCAGACATAGCTACTTTAACTAAAATTATTCCTTAAACTGTGGCAGTGCAGGAGTAAGTTATCCATTTAAAGACTGACCTAGCCACTCCAGAACAGTTGCAAAAGTCATACACTTAGGTGTTAAATGTGTAGGTACATTTATAGCTAGATACATTTACAGATGCTGTCTTCAATCAGACACCACTTCAACGAGTCCAGCACAGCCCAACGAGCCCATGGACCTTGCTGACAGAATGAACACTTTAGAAGCAGCTTCAACATTAAAATGAACCTCCTGTTACTGTCTACAGCCTCTGTTAACAGTGATCTTGCTTGTTAATGTGTTACACAAGAACCTCCATCAAATTTATAAGAATTGTATTTACAGTATGCAGCTCATTTCCTTCGCTCTTTAAAAAACCTGGTAAAGTGAATTTTGCTTGGATTAGTAATACTGCCAAAATTACTTTATCAACTCAGTGAACTTCCTTGCTTAGCAAAGGCCAGGTTCTGTTCCTGAGATTTTCAGCATCCCTGCTGGGGAAAATGTTATTCCCCCTAAAGCTTCACAGATACTTTTCCTCAACTCAGCCAAGATCCATCTGTAAGTACTAACAGTAGTAGAACTACAGAACTTCCAGATTACAGCCAACACTAAAGTTTTTCCACAGCACTTTCACTCAAACACAATGTAAAGCAAACATTTATTAAATGTGCTTTCTGTCAGTATTGCAGCCATTTTTTTAAAATAACTCAATCACATTAATATAGAACCATCATCTGAAATTGTTCCTTTGTTTTAACATTACAGCTGTGAACTTATTAAAACGCATCCATGATTTACACAGCTAAGGAAGCTGAACTATCGCATGAATGGTGACAGAACACATCTTTTGACTAATTACAAGAGGAATTTTAGAGCACACCAACTTTCCTGAGAGCACTGTTGGCTTGCACTGGATTCTAGATGCAGCTTATTCTGACATAAGCTGCTTTACAGAAAGGGGCTTGCACTCTATATCTAGTACAGCTCATGCATTCAATAATGCACTACAAAAATTCCCTTCTCCCTAAGCCAAAGTTTCTTTGCAGGTAAGAAGCAGCACAGGAATATTTACATTTCACCTATGAAGGTTGCAATGTTACAGAACAAACAAAAAACAGTTTGAAAGCATGTCTTCAAAGAAATCACCATATTTCAGCTTGTTGGCAATTTTAGCATGAAAGGAAAAAAACATAGCAGGGGGCAAAAAAGTTGAGCTTGAATTTCGAGTCTCTGGCCTAAGTTTACACATCACCACTTTAGCTCATTTTAAACTGAGTGGTGACATTTTATGACTTTCTGAAGGTGCAGATTTCCAGTGTCTGTAACTTTTCAAACTTAAATTACTTATTTTAAAAAATCTATTAAAGAAACCAAGAGTTTTTCACAATTTTTCGTCTAATTTAAAGTCTTGAATCCTTCCAAAGTAATAGATGAAAACAGCAGTCAGCATTTCATGGAACATTATACTGCCACAGATCTCTCTGTTACTTTAATTTCTCATGGAGGCAGAGGAAGGAGAAAAACTCTTTTTTTTTCTTGTAAAGGAAACTTCAGAACAAGAAATGTGATGTTTTTCATTCAGTACTTCATAAAGTACTAGCTCTTAAAAACAACCAACACATCACAGAAAAATTATGACTCACATCTCCTAAAATACTGGAGTTCTCTGAAAGACTTTGTAGCTTTCAAATATTCACATTTTAATAATCACTAGTGAGACTAGTTATAGTACACTATGTAATACTCATCCTTCTGCAGATGCTTTATTGTTACCACAAATAAACATTCCCTGGACTCTCAATTCTATATAGACACTGGGGACAAATGAAGAATGACCTTTAAATTCTTATAAAGTGCATAAAGAACCTGAATATGCCAAATCCTGGAAAAAATATTAACCTATCTGTGAGAAAAATCTCCACTTAAATGTGAAGATCATACTAAATGTGCTGGTAAAAACTTTTCACTGAAATCTGTATCAGTAAGAACCAAACTTACAATAGCTGAAACTAGAGTTGCTAGACTTAAACAAAGACAAACCTATCCTGCTAGAATTAAATTACCTTCTCCAAACCGTTAAATGCTTCTGATCAGAGAGAATAAAAATCTGAACTTCCAGCTTTAAAAATGAAAAAAAAAAGAAGAAAACCAACTTTTTCTTGCTCCGATAAAATCAGTGTGGTACTTTGTAAGTTAGAAGTAAGTACATGGAGAAATGTACAAATTTGGTATACCATTCCTGCCATACATCTGTGCATGCAATGCTTTTCTTTCATGTATCAATAACAATTTTGAATCACCACGAAGACCTAGTAATGTTAAATACATGTGCATGATGCCACAACACACCGATTTCTTTATCCAGCCACACATTGTTGCTCACGCGCGGCTCAGCCCAGTACTCCCCTTCGTACCTCCCCAGACACCAGCTTTAAAGAGTCCTCCTTATCGACGTGCTTGGCTATAAAAAAAAGTGAAAACCCCAGAATTTTCAGCTATTTTTGAACTTTCTTGCGGCGCTCTGGAAGATCGGGATCGCACGGTGTTCTCCACGATTAGGAAGTTGGCCGGACCAGCCGCCAGACTGAGTTCCCCCTGGCCCCTCCTGAGCTCCCTCCCTGAGCCTGGAGCGCCCCAAAGCCGGGGCGGGAGCCCCCAGCCCAGCCCCGCCGTCCAACGGGTGCCAGCGGGCGGCCCAGGGCGCGCTCAGCCTCCCCGCCCGGCTCTCCCCGGCTTCCGGGAGCCCGGGCGGACCCTGTCCCAGCCTCCCGGGAGGAGAGGGACGAGCTGTGTGCCGCGCTGCCCACGGCGGGCACACGGATTTCCCCCTGCCCGGCGTGCGCCGGGTTCACACACACACCTCCTTCTGCCCACGCCGGAGCCACCGCGTGCCGCCGGCTGGAGCGGAGAGGAAGGGAAGGGAA
>VRYO01000406.1:2460091-2507553 GCA_009812075.1 Sialia sialis
CCGTCGACGCCGTCGCAGCCGCCCCCATCGCCCCCTCCCTCCCTGCCGCCCCCTCCCCTCCCCCATGACAAAGGACCCGGGTATAAATAGCCGCTCCCGGCGCCGGCGCCGCCGCCGCCTCAAGCCCACGAGGTGTCGCTCGCTCGCCCGCTCACTCACCCGCCTCCCTGCCGCCCTGACTCCGCGCCGCCGCCGCTCCCGCCGGTGCCGCCGCCAGCTCCGCTCGGCGCTCCCGCTCTGCCTCCCTCCGCCTCCGGCTGCCGGATTCACCCTCCCGGACCGAGCGCCAAACACGCCGGCCCAATCGCCATCGCGCTCATTGGCGAGCGCCGAGCGCCGCCCCCATTGGCCGGTCGGACGCGGCCGGGGCCCCGCCGGGCCAATCGGTCGCGGCGGGGGGCGGGCCGAGGGGCGAGGCCTCGCTCCCCACGTGCGGGGGGGCAGGGAGGGGTGGGGAGAACTCTTTGTTCTCGCGCTGCCCGCGCGGGGGGCCGGGGGGCTCGCGCTCCCCCTGCTCCCACCGCCCCCCGCCCCCCGCGCGCCCGCCCCCTCCTCGCGCCGCGCGGCGGGCCGGGCCCGGGGCTGCGCCGCGCCGGGGAGGCTTGAAACTCTCCGGCCGCCTCACGTGGAGAAGGGGGGAGAGGGAGGGAAAATGGGAGGGATGCAGGCGAGAGGATTGGCGGGCACCGGGAGGGGCCTCACTCCCGCTCCCCGCTCGGCGCCGCTGCCGAGTTTGAATCGGCCCGAGAGCGGGAGAGGCGTAACGGCCGTAACGGTCCCGAGGGCGGGAATGCCCGGAGGGGCCCTCCGTCCTCGCCGCTGCTCCGCCTGTTGCTCCCCCGGCGCGGGAGCTTCAGCCGCTGGAGGTCATTACAGCCTTTCTCCATCTTCAGCAGGGAAAAATAAAATTGCCAAGATAAGTTCTCCTAGCGGGTATTTAGCCCTTCCCTTTCCATGTCAAGTGCTACTTCTGAGATACACTGAAGCGGTCGTCGTATCCTTGCTTCCGCAAGTCCCATCATCCTTCTTCACCAAATGTCTTTTCCTCTCTTCCTTGTGACTACCTCAGAGCATCTTCGGGGGCAGAAATGAGCAGCGGCCACTGTAAGGGGGTCCTGACTGGTAAGAGTCCCTTGCGGAGGAAATAAATCACAAACGCGCCCTCATTGCCAAATCATGCTGCGGCCTTGCGTGTCAGATGTGCGAGCGTGGCTCACAGATCTGACACATAGGAAAAACGAGGATGTATCAGCTTTGGAGGCTGGGGACAGCCCACGCCCGCGGAGCAGCCCCGCCGCTCCCCGGCGGATATCTCGGCCGGCTGAGTCATTTTTGCAGCGCTGCTGCCTCGTGTCCGCGTGGTTGACCTTTGCTTGCCTAAACTTTACCGCCACCAGCCATCCCTTTGTGCATTGCATCGGCAGCTTCATCTCCCTCGCTGCTCCGCATGCAGCGCAGTTCCCCCCTGTCGTGGAGGGATGCCATAAATCGCAGCAGAGAAGTGCTAGCTCCATATCAGGCTCGCATCCTGTTGCTCGCTAAGTGCTGTCTCTAACCTCTAAGGCTGCCCTTGTTTTCACTCGTTTCTAATCCACGAGCTGTGCTCATCAATCTTGTTTGCAGAGGATGTATTTAAACCTTGAGGATTCATGCAACTTTACTATGCTGTCGTCCCACTCTCTGGTGGCTCCAGCCTTTACTCCTCTTCAGCAAGGAAAAATAAAATTGCCTAGATAAGTTTTCTAATGGTGTGCTGCACCTGCCTTGTGACCAGATCCCTTTCCCATGCATTCTACATCTAGTGCCACTTCCGAGGTGCACTGGAACGATAGACACATCCTTGCTTCTGTCATCCTTTCCTCACCAAATATCAGCTCCCCTCTTCCTTGTGAATATCTTACTGCTTCTTCAGGGTCAAAGCTCAAAAATGGACAGCGACCACTGCAATGAGGTCCTGAGTGATAAAAGTCTCTTGCGGGGCAAATAAATCACAAATGCACCTTCATTCCCAAATAATGCAGTAGCTGACTTATGTGTCTGGTGAGGCTCAGTGTTCTTCTACTTAAAGGTGATGTGCTTGTATTCTTTTAAAGTCTCTTTCTATGTGTAAGTACTTAACATTTCCAGACTTCATTGTGTATTAAACTTGGAGTAAGGTCTCAAGTTGTGAGCATTCCTACACTGTATGTTCTTGATTTGCCTCATGGCCTTGAAAAGGAGTTTCTAATAGAAGCTCATTTTTAAAAAAAAAAATCTCTGAGGTTTCATGAGTTACGAGCAAGAAACATCCAGCAGAAATTATTTCCTGTTACGGTTGCATGTCGTATCGTGGTAGATAGCTATAACCTTCCTCCAATTCTAGTGGAGTGGCTGACAGTTGGGAAGATTATCTTAAAAGTATTACATTTGAAAAATATTAGTGATTTCTGGAAATTCAGCTATTCTGAATCTATTCTGCCCCAAGATGGCTGCCACCAGTCCCTTCACGATTTAGGTTTCATAGTTTATTTTGATCCTTCGAGTTGCACTTCATGAGATCTGGTTTTGGTCAGCAAGAAAAACAACGATTGCTAGCTGAGGGTGAGATAATTTAATGTAACAGGTGTGCTCAGCCACAAGGTGGAAAGATCTGCATTGTAGAACTTACCCTGTGAACTAGACCTCAGCACTGATCACATCCTTTTCCTCTCTTGCACAGAAGATTATTCATCTGCTATACCTGAAAGTGATGCTTACCAGAAAACCTTACGTGTTTTGAACTGAGTTACTCTTTCTCCTTTGTACTGTACAAAACCTCTCCACCAAGGCTCCACTCTAGGCAGTTAAAGTGATTAACTCCTGTCAAGAAACTCCATGAGGTGCTGATTTCCTGATTCATAGTTCAGGCTGCCTTAAACATCCCGGAGAATTTTAGTAACTGTTGATTCTCTATGCAGGAGTTTAATGTTGCAACAAGCCCCATACGGACTTTCTGTTCTCACAGAATAAGCTACCCAAGTGTTTTTCTGTTTCTCCTGTATTTCTGTGATTAAATAACAACTATTTGAGCAAGGATATGTGTTATGCAGAGACATTCAGATTGGATCTTTGGCCAAAAATAGTGCAACAATTTTTGAATGAATTACAAAACCTGGTATTTTCAGGAGCCTTTCTCAAAGGAGTGAGTTCTTGTGGCAGCATAGAACAGCACTTTTGAGAAAAGTGCCTGACATTGAAGATATATACATGTGTTACACACAACAATGACATAAAATCAGGCTCAAGAAAAAAGTATCAGTTTTAGACCCTTCTGGAACTGTTGAGAGCATTTGCCCTTTTTTATAGCTAGCACACTGTAGAAGAGCTTTTTCCATGTTCCCAACACCTGAATGCAATGTGTACATCCATACTGTATGTATGACTAAAATAGTAGAATAAGGATTTGTCAGTTCTAGAACACCAGCATCAATTAGACATAAAAATAATAAATTGACAGCATCAGAGGATCCTCCTAACTATGATTGCTTCCATGGAGGGGATACTTATGTGCCTCTTTTCACCCTTTAAATAGTGGTATTTGAGTCCAGGAAAACAAAGGTACGAACAAAATTTTGCTACAAAGCAAAATTAACAGTTAAGTGGTTTATTTTAGATATTTTTAACATCTCAGATAAGGTGGTATTTCCAAAGAATAGTTTATTCTTTATGCACTATTATTTTAAGATTTCCTTGTAGTCAGAATCATATGGTATTTTTTTCCATCTGGCTGGGGGAACCAAGCAAGACCTGTCTGGGAACTACCTTGGAGAGGCACAGCAAGGCTGTCCCCAGCACCAGCATCCTGGTAAAGCCACGCCAGTACCTACATCCGTAATTCTTGTAGATAAGCTAGTGACTTGATGATGGCAGCGTCGCTTTCCTTTGTGCTCCGGAATGGCAGCGTAACAAAGCTGCTTGCAGCTTTGGGCTGGGTCTTCTCCGTTGCGCAAGCTGGTGGGCTCCACGGATCAGTCACACAGCCTAGAGAGGTTCAGCCTGCTTGTGTTTGAGCTCCCTTGCTTGGTCGAGGGGACGGAAGGAGGATGCACACTCTGTTCTGGTTACACCTACCCCCACAATCAAAGCTGGTAGCACTGCAAGTAATACTTCATCCAGCAGAATGCTCAGGAGCATGATCTTTGTTTCTTTGTGTTTTGAGGTTTTTTTAATAGATCTTTTTCGTTCAAGAAGTGCCACCCATGCATTGATCATTTATTTTCCTAACCCTGTACTTTTCCTGAGACTCCAGCTTGTTGTGTGTCTGAAATTCTGCATTTTGGTCCATGAGAATTTGATGAGATTTTACAAAATGTTTACATACATGGAAATGTAAGTACAATCTAAAATCTGAAGTACAGTCTAAATCTGTAATAACATTTATCTCTTATGCACAGCTATGATTACACAGAAATCAGCATATACCCTACCCTTTTTAAAGTATTGGCCTCTTGTAGCATTATTACAAAAAAACAGGGAGTTTGTGTTAACTTTTAACAAGTAATTAATGACTATGCTTTGTAACTAGTAACTTGGAGATTAGATGTGTTTTAAAATGTTTTAAGTCGATATCTTACTGGTACTTATGGACCAATTTCCCTGAAAGAAATGCAAACTGTTTTGCACATCTCTTCTCACCTCTTTTCCCCCTCATTTACCATATGCTTCTCTGCAGAATTGAATTTAATAATCAGAAAATAGGCCAACATATCTTTGGGTAAGGTGCTCATTAGGCTAAATGAGGAGGAGATGAGTCATTGCAAGACATATAACAGTGTCTGTCAGACCTACCATGTCTCAAGAATGGTGCTTGAGGGTCCTGCACTGTCCTTCCTTGCTTCCCTCACACTCAAAAGTAGGGCACTGTGGCCTGAAGCACCACACCGTGCTCTAAGGGTCCCTGCTAGCAGAAGGTACTCCTGCTGTAGACTCTGCCTGCCATGCAACTAAAGGAATGGCTGCCAATTCACTTCATGCATTTGTCACAAGAGCTGGTAGCTGGAAACGCAACCAAAGGAGATGTTTTCAATCTAGGTGCCAAACACGTTCAGTGGCAAGTGTGGGCATATTGTCTAACAATGCCAGTTAAATAGACTGCATGCATGGAAAAAAGGTGTAATAGGTAGTGCGTTGCTACACATAGCCAGGACTTCATGCAGTGCTGTTACAGTAAAATGCGCAGATTTCTGTGCCATTTACTGTCCACCTGCATCTGATGCTGTGTGAATGGTAACACATGCAGCTCGCTCCTGGCTCTGCAAATACATCAGTTGCACACACCCCACACACATCCCCAAGTAACAGAAAGCTACCTGACCTTTCACTGAGTGTTTGCCTCATGTGTCATGATAAAGGTATGTAATATATTTTATACTGGGTATAAGTGTTTTCAATATGCTGGGCCACCTCAGCTCTGTCATACTGTGTTCAAGGAGGCTTTAGATATAAGACAAATAAAGGTGGGAGCAAGAGTGATGCAAGCAACTGACACAAACTATGGTTCTATATTAAATGCAAGACAGTATCCTTTTGGCCAAAGAGAAATGTTGCTGAAAGGAAAGCCCCAGTGGAGTTTTTATACAAGAACTCAATCTGCAGAAGTGATTTCCTGTAACCTTTCTCTAACACACAGAGATGAAGCTTATTGCATGTGATCATTCATTTCAATTTGTGAAAGGGATTAATTTACAGTAATTTCACACTTATAAGCCACACCTGGTTATAAGCCACACTTCTGGGTTGTTGGAAAGTCCAGGGAATTTGTCCATAAATAGGCCACACTGGGTGATAAGCCGCACTTTTAAAAAAAAATAATTGAGGATCTATTGCAACAAAGTAACGAGTTAGTAACAGAATCGCACTATTGCGGGGTTTGCTGTCAGGTGCTCAATTTGCAAACAGTTTTCACAGACCAGCAAAGCCTTTAAACGCAGCCCCAGGCACCTGCTCAGCAGTGGTGGTGGCTCCCCGCGCCACTCAAAAGTGGCAGCGCCGCTCCGCACCTAAAAGCGTCAAGTCTCGCCGATCGAAAGCGACAAGCCTCGCTGCGTGAAAGCGGCAGCAGCTCGCCGCCCACTCGCCAGTGGCTCCAGCTCACTGCTCACCCGGCAGCAGCTCCACGGCAGCTCCCCACCCGCTCCCCGCCCGCCCGGCCACAGCTCCACAGCAGCTCCCTGCCTGCCAGCTTGCACTTCCAGGTTGGCATTTCGCCTGAATTTGTCCGTATATAAGTTGTACCAGGTGAAAAGCTGCACTTCCAGGGTTGGCTGAAAACTTCAGTCAAAAAGGTGTGGCTTATAAGTGTGAAATTACTGTACTTTCCCTGCCTTCAACTGGAAATGAGCTTGTCTTTAAGACTACATATAGGAAATTCTTTCACCTCAAGTAATCTACTTCTGATTATTTTGTGGTTACAGAAACTGTTTAAATTTTGTGAGAAAAGTACTTTCTCTTCCTTTTCTTTTTATTCCTTTCCTGATCTGCATTTACTCTTATATTCAAACCACTTAAAGGTCTAAATGATATAATACCACAAAATTGCCATAAAGACGTATGCCTGAGAACTTAAATTGCAAAGCCATGGCCCCATTTCCAGGTGGTTTTGGCAGAGTAGCTGTATGATACTGCTGAGTGTGCCACTCACAAGAGTGAATTTTGCTGCAAATTTAAAGGTTCAAGTGGGTATTCAATAAGTGTCGATAGATGATGGTCTCCCATCAGGCCAAATATGAGATTAAAAGCCTGAGCTCTATTTGAATATTGTGTTTCTGATATGTCGAAGTTGTCCAGAGGCAGTGGCTAAATTATCCCAGCAGGTGAACAGTTTACTGACTAGAATCAAATTGTCATGTTTGGCTGCAGAAGGTACTTCTTCCAACCCCTGCGTGCAACATGCATGTAGACTGTTTGCAAACAGCAATTGCAGTTGTAAAATCTCTTTCCTCTGTTGATCATTTCACCTCCAAAGGATTACCTCCAAATGTAACTACCCTTCCATCTCTGTGTGAATTTGCCACTCATATGCCTCTATTTTTGGCATAATTTATCCCTCCTCATTTTCTCTTTGATGTTTATGTGCTGTCTATTTTCAGCTCCTTCTTTGTAAATGTATTGTCCTGTCTTGTTCTGTCCTAGAGTTACGTAATCCTGGCATCTAAAATAATAGGAGGCGTTTGCACCTAAGGCAACCCTACATGCCTATTTTGAAATAATGCATATTATGTTATGTATATACACATGAGATCTGACAATTTCAAGGTTAGTAAATTCATAAATATAAAAATGAAAATTATGTTTATCAACATAGACTTGTTTAAACTGAATTAAAAACTGAATGTCTTTATGGGACAAGACTAGGAAAACGTATAGTTTGAAAGTGAATTTGATAAACTGTTTAATCTAGCCAGGACTGGTACATTATATCATCAAAAATCAGTATAAGAAATGTATGGTAAGCACTTTACAGTGAAAGTAAAAAGATAATGATACTCATCCACCCATTAAATAAACTAGTGCAAGTCATAAAAATAAAATGTTCACAGAAGTTTATGGAGATATACAAAGTACCATAATATCTAACACATTTGCACTCCAGCCTTTTTCTTTTCTGCATCTTAGCTCTTGATAAAAACATCTACAAAACAATGTAAATTAAGAAAAGGGATTACCCAAACCCATTCACTATTGTGACATTGTGTCAGTGAGTTTACTTCCTAGGTATAAAGATTTCCGGCTATTTCTAATTATTTTTTTACCAAATATGCAGTTCTTTAAAATGTACGCATCTCTGAAGATCAAAATGGTAAAAAAAATATACTCTGCTGCTGGTCTGAGAAAGCTGTTATTGGGAAAATAATTTATTTCTAAAATCAGAAGATAAGCATTTCATGCTTTATGACTATGCTGTATGAAAGGATCACCATTGATTTATGTGTATGTACGAATACAGGCAGAACCTGTACATTAAATCCTGTCATGCAGTGGTGCAAGACATGGTCATGAGACTGATAGACAACATTACATTTCAGGTGTCAGCAGAATATACTTGTCAGATGTCTAATGGAAGCAATGGCCACTTTGAGTTTGTATCCAACTTGTATCATAGAATAAAAAAGGTCATTGGTTTAACAATTTTTAAATGTTACATATCGCTTTCCTCTCTGAAGCCTCCATGATGGGTATGAAACTTAGAACTAAGAGAAATTAAGGGAACTGGACTTTAACCAAGAAAATTATTAAATTACTGAGTGTCTACGCAGACTGATGCTGGGAAATGTTTTTTGAAGGATAGACAAGGGACAACTACATAAGTGTTGAAACCTTGTCTATAGTCTACATTTTAAAAGTCAGATTTTGCTCTCAATTTTTCTTAAAAAATACTGAGGGAAGGAGCCCATCTTTTGCTTTCAAAGCAAGAGAGTTAAAGAGGAGAAAAAGAGAAGGCTAGGCAAGGCCTGTGCTGCACTGAATTTCTACTTAAGATCTTAAAATACTCCAAGTCACATTGAAGGATTGCTTCATGAAGTTTAGTATTTGTCAGACTGAGGGTATAATTCTGATTTTCTCAATCTATGCAGGCCTTAAGTGAATTTTAATTGGCATTACTCACTGGGAAAGTGAGATTCTAAGGCTGTGAGTATGAAGGACTGAGTCAACCAAGTGAGTGAAACAGTGACTAACTAATTAAGTGAATGAATGAGCACGACATTGTTTGCTTTTGTGATCATTTCTATGCATGAGTGAATGGCAGGGCTATTACATGTGTGTGAATGAGTGGGGTCAGGGTTGCTGAACAATCCATATATCTGTGTGGTCTTCCCATCCCTGGATTAGACTAATGAGCTGAGTGTTTGGAATATTAATGCATGTAGACTAGAGTTAAACTTGTTATGTAGACGGAGACAAATTTTAAAAATATGATCTATAGCTTGTCAAAGTCTGTTTTCAGTTTCACACACGTAACTCTGGATTGGGTAATCAGCTGCTCCCTGGCAGGCTGCTTCCAGCCCATCAGCATCAGTGAATGCTGCACTATTGCTTCTTCCAGAATTATTGTTGTAAGTGACATTATCGAATCTGTTTCTAGTTTATTGCAAATCTAATTGTGTCATATAAACTGAAGCATTATCTGACAATGAAATGATTTTCTGTCTTATTACACTTTCATAAAAGGACAGATTTGGCTATCCTTATGTAAACTATTTTGCTTCCAGAGTAGTTAACAAGGCTAGCAATAATTTTGGCACCCTAAAAGCTTATTCCTTCAAATAGCACAAACAGAAGCAGAATAAAACCTTGTTCTATTATGTCATATATAAATCATATTTTGTTGTCACTTTCCATTCCAGCTGCATGCAATTAGAACAGGAGTCAACACTATGCTAAAATTCAATCAAATCATAGGTGTGATGTGGGGATGTAAAGAAATAGTCAAGAATTTTGAAAAAAACTTAGAGGTTTTTCCTCCTATGCCTTTCTTTTCTTCCTGAAGATTGTTCATCTTTCAGTTTTCTAATTTTTTAAAAAAAATTAAAAATTTTAAAATAAGAAGAAATGTAAATTCAGGTAGTAGAAAAGGTCAAAGAAAATACATCAAGCACTAGTCATTACCAGCATTTCAACAACTCTGATGTCTTGACCTGAGTTGGAGAATGCTTTTAATTATTGCAAATTATTCTGAATTTGAAAGTCAAGTTTATGGGAAACATATGTACATTACATAATTTATCCTACAGTTTTTTCAGGCTCTTTCTTGCATGTTGGTTGATTGTTCCAGAACAAGATATTTCCTGAGCCTAGGCCAATTTCTGCCCTCTCATCTACACTACACTCTTTCAGAATATTTGAGTAAATTGAGCAGCTGGCAGTATTTCTTCATATATCTTATGATCTGACAACATTTTGCCATTCTTTAAAAAGCATGAATCCTTTGCTTTTTGCATCCTCCAGGTTTGGATGGCAGTCCTCCAGAAAAGCACACGACTTGGCAAACAAATTAATTTAGCAAAATGCTGATGTTCTGCATATGCTGCCATCTTTTCCAAGTATATTTGATCTTGATTTGAATGCCTTAGACTATGTGGCTAGCTTTACAGAGAGAAACAGTTTTAGAATTCTTTTGGGTTTTCCTAGCCAAAAGAACTATCTGACTTTACAGGCAAAATTGTCACTGATTTGTATTCAAGCCCAATGCCAAAGGTAAACATTTTTTTACTTTATGCTCTGATAGAAGTCGCATAAGTATGTTCTCATTATCCAGGCAGTGGTAAAACTAGGGTAGGATTTCATTCAGATCTCATGAAAAAAGGGATCAGACTCAGGAATAAACAAAGGTTAAAATTATTGAAAACGTTTTAAATGGCAAAATTGTTTTATAGAAAACAGCAAATTATCAGTCTATGTTTTAAACAGATGGTTGAAATGTTTTAAAATTCTTCTTGAATCAAAACATGTATTCCTATCTAAGGCTACTGTTAGGAGCCACTTCATTAAGAACCAAAAATTGCCTGATGTTCTTCTGAGACTCTGAGACTCTGAGTCTCCTTTTACCAATTTCAAACAGTGATACTGAATAGAGAAGGCTGAACAACATTTCTATGAAATGTACTGTGTTTCAAAGAACAGGGTTTATAGGTTATTTCAGTCTAGTTCTTCAGTTGATGATTAACAGCTGGGAACTTGAGGTGTGAGGGGTAGATAGCCCAGAGAGCAGATGTGCAGAGCCCAAAGTTTACTCTTCCTTTAGTTTACTTTGTGGTTTTTTGCAACTACATTTGGATGTGCTAATTCTCACATTTTCTAAATAAGGGTGGGATTAATGAATGTTTATAAAGTGCTTTTCATACCAAGAGAAAAGGATACTTTAGATCTCAGGATATGATTGTTAGAGTGGAAACTTACTTGTGAAACATTTGAATTATTTTCAAAGTACATTCCATATTGGATTACTTGAATGCAATACTGAAACACAGTATTGGAAGGTAAGTAGGAGTTAAATCATGACATATTTATTTTGGGTGGCCAAATACATGGAGACAGAAACCTTGCCCACAGCTGGATCAAATTTTCAGATAAGAAAGGGCAATGTTACACCACAGAGCAAGCAAATGCTTGTCTGCATGTAATTCTTGCAGATCTTCAAAAGATTGCACTTGGGCCATGGCTTGACATCTACCCTGGATCATGGAGATTAACTGAAGAGCATTTTCTTCATTAAGTTATGCTATGGTTTAACTTCAGCCAGCAGCTAAATACCACACAGCTGCTCACTTACTCCCTCCTGCCTCTCTGGTGGGGTGGCGAGGAGAATTGGAAAAAAAAAAATTAACCCCATGGGTTAATAACATCTAAAGAATTTAAATAAAGCTGATAATAATGATGTGATAATGATGGTGATGATGATGACGATGATAGTAATAATAACATAGTAATGAAAAGGAGAGAGAGAATGTGGGAAATAAAACCCAAGAGAAACAAATCATGTACAACATATTTGCTCACCTCCTCTTGATTGATGCCCAGCAAATCTCCCAGCAGTGACCAGTGATCAGTGGCTCCCACTGTTTGAAGGCCCTACCACCTATTGCTGTGTTTCCTCTCTAACAGTCCAGAAGGTTTTCTTGGAGGCTGATGCGTTACAGGGGATATGATAAAGCTACTCTATGCCCTGTTCTTTAGCCTAGTTGTCTTTTAAGTTCTTTCAGAAATTAGTCCCATTGTCTAGCTTTTTTTATGTGTATCATGTCACCATAAGCCTTGCTTTTCAAGGCCTGAGACCGCGTTCTGGGTGGTGGCTTGGGACAGAGAATCTGTGTCTGGCCATCCACTGGCTGCTTCCACCACTGTAAGCACTGTAAGCACATGGCCATGGCCCTGGTGGGTTGGTGGGAGTGTGTTATAGCCAGGCCCTCCCACATTTATACTGCAGACACCATCCTCCACACAAGCTTGTCCTGCATGATTGCAGGTCATGTTTCATATTAATGGATAATCTTTGTGAATGTGTCCATGGATAAGTTCTAACCCTCAGTCAGGAACCCATCTGCGGGTTACATCCCTTACTTTATGGCCCAAGGTGTCATGGGCCCACTGAGCTAAAAATAGTTATGTTGCCAATCCAGATCCGAGATACTTTAATCTTAGCAGCCTGATCCATCTGATGGTTATTCTGATTTTCTTCAGTGACCTAACTCTTGGATACGTGAGCATTTGCATGATGTATTTTCAAACCCAAGATCTCCACCCAGGCATCAGCATCTTGCACATCAGTGTCAATGCCACAATGGCAGTGCTGTCAGTTATTCTGCTTCCATCACTGCAACCACTCCCAAAGGGTATTTGCCAATATCCATGATTCAGTGTAGAGATAAAATGCTGGCCATTTCTCCCATTCAGCAAAGTCTAAAGCCAGCTGGATAGCTTTCACATCTGCACACCTTCTTCTTCAGCAGTTTTTGTGACTTGCGGTAGGGAAATCCCTACAACCACTTTTCATCTCTGATGCTTCCCTTCAATATGACAAAACCATCAGTCAACAGGGCATTTTGCTTCTCTCTTTCTGATAATTTATTATGCAGTGGGGCCTCGTCAGCAAGTTACTTTCTCCTCTGGTGACAAGCTATCAGATTGCGCTCTGTTTCTTAAACTAGACTAATAGACAAAAATTAATCAAAATTGGAATGATTAATTCTGTATTTTATATTTGGCCTTACAGTATTGCCTGCACAAAAGGAGAACCTCATGAATACTTTTGTGCATGAGGTCACTAAAGATTATGGACTACCATCTGAAAGTGCTGCCCCTTTCTACCTTCTTAGTCCATACTTCATGTAGCCTATTCAGAATTCTTCTCGTGCTTCCTCAGAGTGGAAGTTGAATGTGTAGGCTTTGCACATCACTCTCACAGTCCCTCTTTCACAGAGTGCCTCTCACAGGTCAAGAAGTTCACATCACTGTGAAGATAGAGAGGATCAATAATAATGAACTGCTGTCATTTGACAGCTGCTCACTGAGCATAATATGAGTATCCAAATTTATTTCACCAGCTTTTGCTGCCATTCTCTGTGTATAGACTCAAGGGACAGAAGCTGCATCATTAAAACTCATTTGTACACTGCTGCGGGAATGTCAGTGCGAACAGCTTCAGATTCATGCTTTTTTGCATGTTCTCAGAGCTGCAGCTCAATGATTTATAGTATGTACACTGTTTTCCTGAGAAACTGAATGAAGGCAGGTAAAGAGAAACTTCGTTAATCCTAGGATTCAAGCTGTAGCCAAAGGACACTGGCAGTTCAGAAGGTTTTTCTAAACTGCACAGTTGAGAAACACTTATCCCTGTGTGCCTTACCCAGCACACAGAGAATACCACATCAAAAGCACCAAATCTGCTTCATTAGACTGCGTGAACAGAAGGCTTTGTGTTTTTATTTGCTTTCCTTCTTATTTAAAAAAGAGATCAAACTTAGGAAATTGCATTCAAAAATAAATAAATTAAGCCCTACATTCATATGCACATACAGTTGCCTAGTTAAAATGTAAGAAGTCTGGAAATGCAAAAGTTAATATTCTTATGTCAGCAGTGCTGCACTGAACAGGGACAATTTTCTCCTCTTGTTTTCCTTGTTATATTTATTCAAGATTGTGGCCCCTCTCAAACTGCAGAAACTTCACAGTTTTTTGAGAAAAAGCTAGTAACATCTGGGTCAAACCAAGTAGATTGCCCACACTTGTTTGGAAAAATGTGATTAAGCCTTTACTTAATAATGAAATAAAACTATAATAAAAATAACAGAATACATTAATTTCTATACTTCTGCTGTTTAATGTATCCTGTAAAATAAATCAGATGTACATTGTGACCAAATTAATATTGTTGTAGAAGCTTGATATTTGCATTTTGAGGTTGCTAACATCCTGCATTAGTGAATTAGAGAACAGTTCTGTACTGTCAGATTTGGGATTTTTAATCATCTTCTACTCATTAGCCCAAAGTGAACAATATCTGGGAAGTTGCTAACAAAGAGAGGAATTCCAGCACGTCTCCACTGAAGGAGCTTCAAAATATATAGCCTTCTAAGGAATGCCGAAATATTTTTATTAATTAACATGTTCTTAATTTAAAATGTATGGAATTTGGCAATTTATTAT
The DNA here is from genome assembly GCA_009812075.1 of Sialia sialis. Lineage (NCBI taxonomy): Eukaryota > Metazoa > Chordata > Aves > Passeriformes > Turdidae > Sialia > Sialia sialis. The sequence continues at coordinate 2,474,252 of VRYO01000406.1, forward strand.
ATGAACAACTTTTCAAACACAATAATGTGTAAATAAATGTTTGAGACCTGAGTTAACTGGTTAACAATTTTTCTGAAGAGTATGTATAATATGATTGATCACCAATATTTTACAATGCTAAATATACCGGCAATTTCAACTGGTTTAGTCCATGTATATTGTATATTTATAAGATGTTATTGGAGGGGAGAGTGCCCCCTGGAAGCAGTGTGGTCCCTGGTTTGGTTTAATTTTTTTAAGGCAGAAAACATCTGAACCTTTACTATATATTATTATTTTGAATTTCATAGAGGATATTTCATTTTACTGAAAGGACCAATAGAAATAGCATGTACAAAAAATCCACAATTATATTAGGATAAACACTGCTCTCCTGATTCCAAAATCTTCTTGCAGTCTTATAGCTGAAATCAAGTCTGCCAACAATCACATAATTTCGATGTGTTTAGAATAAAAAGTCATATCTTAGAACTGGATTTGCAACCTAATTTGCAAATACGTCTACCTTGAAAATGTAAGTGTTTCAAATTAACAGTTAGTCCCAAGCTTCTTGTGTGAGTCTGCTGTGAGTACTGAGTAAAGAAAAATGCAGCTTGCAGAAGCAAGTGGAGACCTTGAGTAGCTGTTATTTGGCCATTTCGTATTCATTGCCCCTAACCAATGGCAGTAAAAACGTCTGTGAACCCCGATCATTTCCCGTAGGATTAGTAACATCAGAATTTGTACAAGAGCACTTTATCTTCCATTTATACATCATACTGTAGTTTCTAAAGTTATAATTACCTGTATGTTTCAGAACAAGATGTGTGTGTAAAGGAGTCAGTTCCTTTCTATAATGCATATAAGCTACGGAATACACCAATTTACCAACAATTTCTTTTCTGCTTCATTTCAGAAATCTGGTCTTTTAAATCTTGTCTTCCCTGAGGAAGAACATGTAGAATTCACATTTACTGAAAGAAAAGAAAACCAAAGCCTATACTCTTGCTATCCACAGAGTAGCAGAAGGAGGGATCTGAAGAGGATTTAGTCCGTTACTGAGCAGCCAAAATTTAGATCGTATCATCAGTAGAGGCTGCTTTTGTGGTTTGAAAAATGCTCAGATTTAGTCCCACTACCATAAAAAAATCAGTAACATTTATACAATATCAAATATGAGTGTAAAGTGGATAGTTAGGTATAATTGAAAAATTATAGAGGGCCCTGTTGTGACTTCTTTATGAACCATGTGCCACATTAGACATATGTAATATATGCAATATGGAGATTGTGTAGGCCTGCAGAAAGTAGTCTGCTGTTTTACAGGATATTTTTTTTGTCATGAGTGAAAAACAGGGAGGACAGAGAACATCTGCCCTGCAAGACTTAAGACAAATTGTGTTTGGTTGGCCTTATTTTATTGCTCCTCTATATGCAAAAAAAGTATAAACAATATTTTTTTTCCTAGTGCTGCAATCTTTTGACAGAGGCTGCAGAATGACTGGCAAACATTTAACATTGTTATCTTATTTTCAGAAAAGCAGCAGTTGAACTGAGTATGTTTTCTGGCGAAGCAGTGGTTCCCCAGCTATCACTTTGTTATGAGTTCACTGTGCTATGATGATGTTTAGATGCACTGCTCTGGCACAAAACCCTACCACTGCAAAGTTCTTCATCCAAGGCCATCAACACAATTGAAACATTGAGTTTATATTGGGTTTCAAATTGAAATGGCCATTGTGGTTTTCATGCAGCACTGGTCTAAGCATTAAATTCAAGCTTATGCTGTCATGAAATCACAGTCTGATTTTAAATTCATTTCAGCATTGTATGTGGCACTGAGATATGATCCTACCTCATAAGCTTCTAGTGTCCTAATTTAGGAAGTAATCTCTGCCAGAGATCTAAAATGGATTAGACCAAAATGTCAACACTGGGAATAACCAAAAATAATGCATGTTTTCTATCCTTAGGGTCAATAACATTTTTGGAAGCACGCATATCTTGTAATAAAAGGGGCAGCTTATTTCTAATTACGGGAACTATTTAAAAAACAACAAGAAGGTATCAAGATAAACTCTGGAAAGGACTGTGCATCTCCTCATTACTGGAAAACAGTAATAGAAGCTGCAGCTTAGTACAGCATTTTTCAAAATTTAATTTAATTATTGGTATCTGCCTTGCTTCAATAAAGCCATAGCGTTGTGTAAATGGAACAATCCTAATAATTTTTTGGATTGTTTCCATATGCCTCCGTTTTTGAAGGAGATCAACCAGCTGAAATGTCAAAATTTGCAAAATTACAGGCATACTATGTTCAATATAAAATATTTGTCTTTCTTGATATGTCACAGAATGTTTTATATTGTAAGAATATGATACTTCACTTCATCCAATTGCTTTGTGGGTTTATTGGCTAAGTGGTTTGTGCTAATAGCTACACCTGTCTTATAAGTATTAGCTAATCAAAAATTTTTAGATAGGAAGCAGTAGCATCTTCCAAGTTATGAATAAAAGTATTTTTAGTAGGATTTGCAATTTGACAGTTTTGTTTTAGATACTAATCTCTTCAAGTGCTTTTTCACTGTTAGACCTTTTTCCTGACAGCATTATTACACCTGTGCAAATCACATACACACTGTTTTGTACAGGAGGAAGAGTCAAGAGAAAGAGCTTTTATGATTAAAAATAAAATTTACAAAACCAGTCTGGTCTGAAATTTTGAAAGCTATTACTTTGTCAGATTCTATGATGCTCTCATGAAGTATTTCATTCTACAGTTAGCAGAGGATGATAAAAAAAGAGGGAAAAAAGAGGAAGAGTTTTAGGATTACTGATGATTTTCACTGATTTCTGTCCTTTCTAATCATTGATCATTCTCCCTGATTTTGTTTTCTGATTTGTTTTACTTACACTCACCTGAGCATAGATGAATCCATTCTCTCTTGCCTGAATATCCTCACAATCAGCTCTTGAACACTGTGGATCAGGCTTAGCAAGACCTTCAGGACCACAAATATGTGATTATACTATGGTCTGAAACAAGGAACCTACACCCATTACTTGTTACCTTGTATTACATACACATTCAAAATATGCAATAAAATGTATAATAGACCAGAAAGGGCTGAAAATGTTTGTAGTACAGCTGATCAACTGTGATATTTTACAAAGTGTATAAAATGTCAAGATGTGTGTAATATAAAGCACACATTTGATGTGCAGCAGATTTAAAAGAGTTGTAGGCTGTCAGATTTTGTTGGAAAATAAGAGGCATTTACCATTTGACTTGCTTTCTAAGTTACCGAATCAAGGTTGTTTGCCTTCACCCCTTTTTTTGGAAGAGTCTTACTAACACTTACTCAGTTCCTTCCTCTCACACCCAGACTTTGGGGTCCAGGTGCTGAGAGCTGCCCAGATCTCTGCTAGTCCCAAACTGATCAGGATAGGACAGAAAAGTTGCATACTTGTATGGGATCAGGGAACAATAGCAAAACTTAGTTCTTAATGTTAGAGAAAAGTTATTTTTAGCATTAGCCACACTTTTGTGTACCAGTATATATCAGTGAACGTATTAACAGAAAATGGCATTTATATGGCCCTATTTTACAGTTAGTAGATAAACTAGTTTCTAATTTAGTATGAATGCAAATAAATTCTAAATAAAGCCTATCTTTAACTGATGAAATAAAACTACTTAGCAGTAAATGAATTTATTTAATAAATCATAAAACTCTATTCTGAGGTAAATGTGAAGTAATCCCTAGTTGGTGAACACATGGATACTGAGATGTCACTCCAGCTGCAAGGTGTGCAAGGAAAGCCACCTGAGGTGAGTTTTGTCTAGTACAAATACACATTTAGGAATTAATTGTGTAGCTGGGGATTTCCAGGGTTTCAATTTGTTTCAGCATTTTTAAGTGACTCTGGTGTTCCTCAAATATATTGAAGTGTTAAATGTTATGCAAAGCTTTCCATAAACAGAGCTGCCCTGCTGCAGCCAAAAAGGGGTAAGGACAAAAGAGAGAAGTAAGCAGCTGGAGGAAGGGAGGGATTTCTCTGCAGTGTGGAAAAGAAGAAGGAAATACAAATATCAGAGTGTAAATCAGTGAAAACCTAAGAACAGGTGGTATGCACAAACTGGGGAGGGGAAGGCATTGAGATGTTATGTAGCCTGTAAATAGGCAAAAGGAGAAAGAGTTATGGAGTCAGCTAGAGTTTAAATATCAGGTGCAGGATGCAGTGCTTGTGGTAGTCACTGCAAGACCCGATTGGCTAGAAAATACCTTGAAGACTTCTGTCCTAGATACAGCATCTTAGTAGCACTTCAGTCTTGAGTGATTAATTGGTGGGGTATAGCATTGTTTGGTTTTTTTCTTTTTGCTTTTGGTCTCATTTTCTCTAGCTGATAATATGTCTGTGGTAATGGGCTTTAGGAAAACCACCAGCTTATCCACCAAGCATAAAGAAAATAAGTTCCAGCAAAACAAGTTTACTATTACGTCCTATTCAAATTTAGAAATGTAAAGCCTGCATATCCTTTTTGTCTCTCACTAGTGCTCTGCTACATTGCTGACACAACAAAGGGCACGGATGCAAGTCAAGAGGCTCTGGGTTTGTTCTTCATTTCCCCAGACATATTTGGCTTTTGGAGCAATTCACAGTTTTAACACTCCTTTATTTTTTTACCAAAGAATACTGATGAAATGCAGACTTTAATAAAACACCTCATGAACCTTAGCTGGCAGAGCATCAGAAATACAATTAGCTTAAAAATTAGCTAAACTATTAGCTAAAAAATTATTTTTATTTTCCAACATGACTTTTAAATGCAAATTATTCCCTACAAAAATAGTAGTAGTAAGAGCAATGATGATGATGAAAATTCACAACTCACTGCACTTAATTTTTTTTCCTGTTGTTATTTTGATCTTTTTTTAGTGAAACTAAAATTTAGATATATGTCAGAATGCAAACACTCAGACTGGTTTCATATAAATTTTTGGTACTGGTTTATGCAGGAAAATTAAGCAGAATTGTATAATCTATTCCTTCTGTAGTGAGTAGAATTTTTAGCATATACAATGAATTACTGGAAGTTGTGCAGTGGTAATAATGACATGGGAATGAATTAATAATAGTGTTAATTTTCTGGTTTGAGTTCTCGTAGTGCAGACAAAAACACAGTGTTCAAAAATTAATTGGGAAGCAGGTTTGCAGTTACAAAAATAATACTTTCTAAAAAACGCAGCTAAAATGCCTATATTTATACCCAAAATATTAGTTTCAGAGTACTGTAGTTATAACACAGCTATTTAGACAATATAAGGGATTTTAAGTATTTATTTTCAACATTTCCAAAAAAATGTTCTTTTACTACATGAGGCATCTCATCTCCCCCTGAATTCTGCGTGCTGACAAAACCGTCCCCTTATGTACCTGTTAGCGCTTAGAGAGCTGCAGAGCTGGTGGAGTCAGCAGAGCTTTACCGAGGCTCGGGAATCCCTGAGGACGTTGAATTCAGCGTGCCGCTCCCTCCCGTGCAGCGGCGCAGGTGAGGCGGGGCGGGGCGGTGCCGGCACCGCTGTGCGGGGACGGGAACTCCGGGCGCTCCCGCCGCGTCCCGCCGGGCGCCGCTGGAACGTGGCGCTCCAATGCCACCGGGCGCAGGCACTGCAGAGTTTATAAAAAGGCCATCCGGCATCCTGGGGTCGAGGGAATCCCAGCCAGTACCAGTCGCTGTCTTGACGAGCATGAAGAAAACCTGCTCTCTGTGGGTTCGGGGAAATTGAGAGCTGGGAGAATCCATGTTTGTCCCGGTGTTTTGCACGGGAGAATGCAGTCGTAAAATCCAACCGCTTTCATACCCAAAACTATAGATTTTTCTACAGTTCTTCACTTGCAATTAATATCTACTTACACATCCAAATGCTAATTATAAAAGTCCACTGAGACTACTCACTTAACATCTTGATTGATATTCAGGCTTAACAGTCACTTCTAATTAATATTCTGTTTAAGCCTGTATAAATAATACCTGCCATGATTTAAAGTAAAATAGGTAGAATAATAATAAAATAAGCAGGTAAAATTCCCATATGATGCTTACCTTTTACATCCACAAAACAAACTCTTGTAAGCCAATGCACTCTCTGGTCTTTGTTATCTTTCCCTGCTTCTTTCAGAAAAGGAATAAATAATTTTAAATAAACGAAGAATATATATAGTCTAGGATCCTAATTTTTTTTTAATTTGCCATTTTTTGTTTCATCATTTGGGGGTTTTTATTGTCTTTTTAGTATTTTCTGTATTTGAGAGAATATATTCTCCCTCTTTGAGTCATCATTTCTTGTAATTTTCCTTTCTAATACCTCTGCATTCATTTGAAAAAGAAATTGAGCACTGCCTTATTTTTTACATGCTGAATTACCCAGAGAACCTACTCTGCAGTATGGCTTATCACTGACAGATCATTTCTGCTTTACCAAAAAAAAAAGCTTAAATTAAGATTTTTTAATTAAAATAACAAATTGAGAGCATTTAGACTATGAATTTGTCTCAGATACTCCTTTGAATATAATTGGTTTGGGGTTTTGAGAAAACATCATGTAATACCCCTCATAAAAACAAAAAACAGGCTATAAAAAGACACTAAAGTTAAGTGACAGGCATAAATTGAAATCAAAATCCCCAAAATAAGGGAAGAGCATTTTCTCTCAACACAGATTGACCTCAGCATTCTGCCCAGCAGCAGCAGGTAATACTCTATATGCCTCGCTGGCTAGGAAAAATGGGAAGATTAAATTTTATGTTAAGGACATATCCAAGATAGTTGAGGTTATATGAACAATCTTCATATTTTCTCTGTGTTTGTTTGATACACATGGCATAGTAATATCTTTCCTGTAAAGTCTAGAGAGCTGCTGTTTTAGTTACTGTGAAGCCTGTAGGTGATTTTACATAAATACTTAGATATTCACTCTGAGTACAGCTCCAAACAAAACAGGCTTGCACATAATTTCAATTAATTTATTTCACAGCCAGTAGTATTGCGCATCACAACAGTGGCAAAAATTAGAGCTTTGCTTCTCTCTAAGTGTGAATAACATTACAGTGAAAATTTTAAGCAAAAAACCACAGAAGAATAAAAGATATTAAATTAAGTAATTAGAAAGGATGCCAACGGCTGGCCTCCAGGTTATTGTTAGAGTCATGAAATAATTACTTTCATTTTCATTGACTGGTTTGTTCCAGAAATTGCTTTTCTGATGAATTGTAACCAGTATGTACATACATGGAAAGTAAGACTTATTTTAAGAACACGTTTTTTATTTTATTGTGAAAAGGAGAGTGCCCACACTCCACAATGAGGTGAACTGTCAGTGAGTTGAGCTGATGCCAGACAGACAGAAAAGACACACGGTTTTCTATGTTGGAGTTTCTGGGACTGGGCTCTGTTTGGCTCCGTTCTGAAAGGTATTGAATTCTGCAGGGCTATTCCAGATCAGCTTCTCTTCATCAAAATATTTTTGCTTAAGCTTAATTGTAGATATAGCTTTCATAGACCCAATGAAAATGGGCTCTATACATATAAGTTTGACCTGCAGAAACCTGCAGTTTCTCTTAGCATCCCCTAGTCACCTCTGGGTTGCATGAGATGAGTGTTATCTAATGATTTATTTTAATTAGTTCATCTATTTTCAGTTGGAGTCTGCTGAAGCAAAAATTTCTGAATGTTATCTTAAAAAGAAAAAGAAACTAAGTATTTATTTACTATTCACTTTTTTCTATTAATTTACTTTCCTGACTGCTGATAAAAGAGAAAGATGGATCACTGTTCCTATAAAAAAAATTATTCTCAAGAAAGACAGTAAGCAAAACTGGTTTCAGTTCCAGGTATTAAGGTGCTTTACTCAAACACTGGTAACTAATGGCATTCCCAAGAGAGGAAAGTCAAAGCAAACCCTGCAGGGACACAGGAACGATGAAGAGAGGCAGGGAGAGAAAATTAACTCCTTGTGGGTGCTTTTTAATGAGAGCTGCGATTAAAATCTACCTATTTTTTAAAGCTCATTTCTTGGCCTCTTGGTTAAAATCAAGGGTAGATTCACCAGGCAGAAGCAAAGGAGCTTCAGTACTCTGCATGAGGTGCTGCCTGGGCTTTGTCAACCCACAACAGTTCGTTTCCATTCTTAACACAGATAAAAAAAACATGGGACCAAAGAGGTCAGAGAACTGTAATATATACAGTTAACCTGTTTCCTTCCTAACTCCTGATTTCAAAGCCATGCTTGTGGTTTTTTTGGAGACAGATTGGTGATGGGTGTATTTCTGGGACACCAGAAATATAAGCCACAGGGACCCCTCTATGGGGAATTTTGGGCACCACTGTGCTGAAGGCAAATGCCTCCACGAGCAAAGAGATCACAGTGGTGCTGTGAGGTTTGCCAGGGTGTAAATCACAAGCAGCTGAAAAGACAGCTACAGAGTGGCTGAAATCTGAGCACACATAAGCCCATAATTCATGATTCCTGGTAAGTCATGGCCAAGCCACCCTACACCTCATCACCTCCGGCAATGCAGGTTCTCTCCTCTCCACAGCCAAATCACCAGGGTGGCCACAAACCATCTGGTCACAGCCCAACATTTCAATGTAGAGAATCACTGATCTCAAGTTCAACACATATTTCAGCAGTGGCTGAAAATCACATTCAGCACCATTCAACTAGTTCTTCTAAATCTGTCTGTAGCATAAAGCTGGGTCTTGTACTGCTCCAGTGCAAGCTGCGAGGTGGAGTACAGAGTTACTGCTAATCTGACAGAATACAGAATGAGCAGTGACAGCACGGAAACTAGGAGTGGGAATGCCTTCAGACACCTTCCTGCTTCTGAGGTCTTCTGAGTGGCATCTCTCTTCCTTTTTAGTCAAATATTTCTAAAAATAGTAGAATAATAACCTCCCCAATACATGTCAATAATACTTAATGTTTCTCCATAACATTTGCCCTATTTTGCTGAAAATTACTTTACTTTTTTGCAGGAAATATGTGACGAAATTCTGTAACTAACAGTATTAAAGAGAGCTGGTCTTTTTCAAATAGACATGAATCCATCACGTACTGCTTTTTAGAAGGCATTAAATTGAATTTATCTGCTTCACCCTTTTAATTACTGGCCCACATGCCTTAAAAATATTACTGAAATGAAGTCAAGATGGCATTTTTCCGAGAAGGTGTGTCTTAATATCAGCAGCTCTTTCTTTTTAGGTTATTTATTTATAACAACAACTTTTCAGTTATGTTCTTTTGAACTCGTAAATGGATTCAGCTTTGAATCTTCCTGTCTGATTCTTGATTTAATACACTTGCTGGCAAGTAGACTAGAGAGAGCAGAAATCTAGACCTGTAAAATGGAGACATTTAGCAGCTCTAGGGCCAGGCAGTCAGTATGAGGAAGCGTGAAGTCTGTGTGCTCAGAGTAATCCTGAGATAAGCCGAGGGCCATCTTTCCTTTGTACATTGCTGCCATCTGCTGCATTTCATCAGCAGGCTCGCAGACTGGCTTTTTTTCTTAATCATACGTAGAAGAGCTCCGAAAGTAGAACGAGCCCCACAAAATCCATGTTTCCGCAGCAGTTTTAAAGCAGCCTGCACTCTTTTTAATTCGGTAACTAAACTTCTCCCTCGATACTCGCCCAAAGCAAACGATATTTTCACAGCACAGACAGAAGAGCCTACAACTCAGTCATTTGCTTATATTTCCCATCATGCAAATTCATGGCAAGACCAGAACTGGTTCTGCTCTCTGACCTGCCAAAAAATGTGGAGAGGGACAGGGATATGGTTTACTGGTGCTCAGGACACAAAGTATATATTTTCCATTAATCATCTTTTTTGCTTGTAGTAAGTTGCACAGATCACCCTAACTGAAGAGAAGCAGTGATTTGGGAGATTTATATAAACACCAGTGCAGCTCTAACCCTGGCTGGTCCGATGGTAGTGGGTACTCAGATATTATTACTGTTAGTGAAACAAACCTTTCTATATTCCACCCCACTGCTAGCTTTGACTGGTCTTTTCTAAGCCTTCCACACACTGCCGCTTCCCATCAAGTTGCTGATCACATTTACCAATCTGCAGCTGTACAGAGATTGTAGCATCTTCAGTAAATTGTGTTGCCAGAGTAAATTCTCACTACCTACTGTAACATCTACAGAACGCAAAAATTCACTACATTTGTCTCTGCAACAGAAATGAACAGTTCTACATAAGGTGTAAGAAGCATTGAATTTCTAAGTTTCTATAGTTTTTTTTGGCAGATGTAAATACTCTGTCATTCTAGGTACTTGGGCCTTAATAGTCAATAAAGGAGATTCCCTAAAAATAGAGATGATAAATCTAGCTTTGTGACCAAAGTACAATCAGGTGTATGATACTGGTCTGGCATTTATGTAAGTAATTATCTTGCACAGAAGATAATTTTTTTATACAATAACAAAAAGCTGAGGTTTGGGGGGAAAATATTAATTAGAAATTCTTACCTGCTTCTGTAAGAACTGGTCTCTAAATTATTTGCCTGGGTTATGAGTTATCATGCCAGATAAATGTTCTCCGCAGATCTCTGAGAAAAACTTTGCTTGCTTCTCAAGATCTTTGTTTTCTCAGATGCATTTTTATTTTTTCCAGTGATTTTAGCTTAAAAACTCTTCAGAATGTAAGAATTCCTGACATTGCTCTCCAGAAGTTAGCAAGATCCAGGGACCACTATGTAAAATTAATGAAAACTTCCAGCTGTCAGTAGAATGAGCTGGGCATATTTCTTTCATTAACCTGGTTGTCCTCACAGCTGTTAAGTGTCACATAGCATTTGCTAGGTAGGAGGGAAAATGGAATACAAACACATAAAGGAAAAATATTTGTGGTTAGTAGTCTAAAACATATTAAATATTTCAAAATTTTGGGGGCTTCTTTTTCCCCCCTTGCAGCGGTGGTGCAAGACAGCAGAAATCACAGCCCTGAAACTCAGAAGCAACTTCAATTTCTCATTCTATTTAATGTAACTGGTCTGGAAAAAAATAATATTTACAATACAAGGAAAGAAAGTTTGGAAGGAAAATCTTCAGAATAATAATCTCTGGCTCAAACTTGGGTAACAGTCTCCATTACTGTAAAAGTAAACTGAATCCAAATGAGGCCCTCTTAGGTCATTCCTGAGCGTTGTAGCAACATAAACATTACTTGTGCTTCACTATATGCAGTAATGTGTGTGTATGTGCTTGCCCAATGCCATTCAATGCCTTATTAAAGCACATTCTCGAGGATCACATAACTTTATCTTTCTCAGGGACCTTCAACAAATATTAAATTTCTTCACTAGCCTTGACTGACTCCTTAGAATAAAAACTTTTCAAATGAAGCTGTTATTTTAAGGGTAACATACTGATTATTATTTTTCCCCTGATAAAAAAACACATTAGTATCTTTCAAACATTTGAATCCTTCCTTGCTAGTGCACTGCAGTCTGTCAAAATAAACTGCTTTCATATTCCATAGTGCATTCTTGAAGTGTAGAAAGTAGCTAGGTTATTTAGGTTTCTAGAATACCAGATGTCTTATTCTTGATATCAACATTAAACTTAAGCTGCAAGGTGAGACAAGTGGAAGGAGAAATAACAGTTGTTTTTGTTCTGTTTACATTACAGCCATTTGGGAATTCATTGGGACCCACTTTTGCAGAGTCATTAAGGCATACAAAATTTAGGAGGGACTCCACATCTGCCTCCTAAGGACTGAATTATCCTAATTTTCTTGTGCCTAAGCCTCAGCCTTTTCTAACACTGTGGTTCTGGGGAGGGATGCTGTGAAAACAGCAAGAGGAGGACTGGTTTCCACTTCTAGCACAAACATGCAACATGACAAAGCCTTTACAGGAAACCATAGGTAACCGAGTAGACAACCTGCACAGAGGAAATATTATTAGGCCTTGATTAAGGATTAAGCTCATGCATAATATTTTCAAAACTAAAAGGAATATCTGCATGCTTACAGTACTGCCAATATTTGAATATTTTGCCTACTTCAGTTGACACTGCTGCCAAATGAGCATTGATTAAGCATAAACCATTGAACTGTTTGCATATAGTCATAAACTTCCTGTACAGTAAAAGGTGGCAACCTTAGTAAGAACTGTAAATAAAATAGTAAATAGAAAAACAAATAAATAAATAAATAAACAAGATACGCTAAGAGGCATCCATTTTTTATGCCTGAAAGCCAGCTAAGTGCCAAATACTGATAGTGAAAATTAATTGAAACATTAAGACCATTATATACTAAGCACTTCTCAAGGACAACCCTAAACCTTTATTAGCTGAAACAGAAGCATTTTGAAACATAATTTTATTCACATCCCTGCCAATCATTTATATTTTTAAATTTAAATTCCTATTCTCACCACAACAGTCTTATTCCCTGATCCGGCCCACCCAAGGCAATTCAACTGAGATGTTCCAAATGGCAAATGTAATTGATGCACCAGTTTAAACATGGCATAGCATTACTACTGCATTAAGATTTCAGCATCTGTTGGCTTCTGAATAAGATGACATGACATCATAAATTAGGAAATTGCAATATCAATTTAGCTTTGGAAGAACAAGTTGAATTACAAAGATGAAGTACGGAGACTATGAAGAGACTTCTTGGTAGGCATTTTAAACTGCAATGAAAACTTCTGAGAGTACTTGGCCAGGGCTGTCAGAAGAAAATACAGAGCAAAATAATTTTCCTATTTGGAGCTAATAGAAATCAATTTTCAGGTGACATTTCCTAAAGTTTTCTGGACAGAAGCAAATAAAATTAGGTTTAATCCTTGAGAAGATAATTTTCAAGTAGCTAGTAATCATGTCTTTAAATATTTGACTTGTGATTTCTTGCCTGTAGAGGCAGAAAAACTTTTTGCTCCATTTAACGTGCTTAATAAATTGCAACATTTAGTTTACCAGCCTCACTAAATTATGCTGTACCTTTAAAATAGAAAGAGAGAAAATAGAAAATAATTTTTCTCCATGTCTGAAAAAGCTTGAAAATTAGTATTCAGATCTCTAATTACATGTATGCCAATAAGTAGGCTTTTCTCTTGGGAGAAACAACAAAGAGTCCCTGCCCCAGACCATGTCCCTGTTGGATCACTCCTTCAATCTCTGAACTAGCCTGCCCCTTACTACTGCATTTATAGACACAAAGCAAAAGCAGAACAGCAGAGCAGTTGTTCTGCTGCTACATATGGCTTCTGATGATTCTGTAGTGTTACGGTCTTACTAAAACTCCTGGGAAGAAGACAGAAGCAGTATATGCTAGCAAAAATAAAGTCATTCAGTAAATCAGTTTTCTTCAGTGGACACTTGCAAGCCTGCAGTGAATTAGAGAGTTTATATAACAGAGAACAAAAAGAAGCTATTTCAAAGAAAATGAGTGCCATACTGTAGTATTTACAGTAATTTCACACTTATAAGATGCACCGGGTTATAAGGCGCACTTTTTTTTCCTTTCTTTTTCTTTCTTCTTTTCCCCAGCAGGGATCTGTTCGCAACTCAATTTGCAAACAGTTTTCACAGATCAGCATAGCCATTAAACACAGCCCCAGGCCCCTTCCCCTTACCGCAGGCCGGTCACTCACCCCTGCCCAGGGGCTCCTGGTCCCGCCCGGCCCTCGGCCCCGCCCAGGGCTGCCGCAGGCTCAGACTTCCAGCTTGGTAATTTCCCAAACTCTGTCCATATATAAGGTGCACCAGCGTATAAGGCGCACTTCCAGGTTTGGATCAAAACTTCAGTCAAAAAGGTGCGCCTTATATGTGTGAGGTTACTGTAATTGATTTTGACCAGAAAGCCCAGTGGGAAAATTATATCACTAAACACTTGTTTTATTACTGCTTCTTGGCTACAATTATGATGCTTTTAAAAACTATTAATCCAGGGACATTCAGGAAAGAACAAACAAACAAAAAACAACTAACCAAAAAGTTCCATCCACAAAATAAACCATGTTTCTCTTAGGAATTATAAAGTAAAGATAAAAGAGATGGGTTTAGGACCTTATCACCACCCAATGCAACCCTATTGTCAGATTAGTTCACTTGGAAAAATCCAGAATAAATCGCTCAGCAGGGTAATTTGACTTCTTTATTTTCTTTAGATAAATTAGAGCTGTATGGAAATAAAGGAACTTTTACTTCTCAGTGCTTTGAATGAGTATCCTGATTAACAAAATTCCTTTCTGAGATACCAGCTACACTATTGTTTGCTAAAATCAACAACAGGCATCAAGCATTTCTTCTCAAGCATCTACTTATATTGAGGAAAATGCTTTGACTAATGTAAGTTATTTTTCCCTTCCTACACAGTGAAAGGAGACACCTGTCATTCTTTATATTGGCAGGTGTAAAGATGATGTTAAGATGCTCATCTAATCGTGTCTTTTCTTGCATTCCTCAAACACTTCTAGGAATGTTGCTAACAGTGTGTGTTGAAGTGTCAGATGAGGTCATTTTAGCTAATGCCTGGGCCCCCATTACTAACATTAGATTTCTAAGTGCTGTGTAGCACACTGTATTTGAAGCACATTGAAGAATCGTTGTCACCTTCTTTTCAGTCTGTAAAAGTTATTTAAAAGTAACCTTGCAGAAGTACTCCTAAAGGTTCCTGTAGCAACATAAACCCTCTGATTTAACGTGTCAAATAGTTTGACTGTGTTAAGTCTCTAAAGACACAACTAAACACAGAGGGAGGAGGTCACAAGAGAGAAGTCAGCAGAGCTAGTCAGAAGAGCAGTTGTTTGCAGCAAGCAAATTAGCTCAAGCCACATAAAGAAATACTTAAGTTATTATAAAAAAAATCCCTGTCTTACTACATTCAGAGTGGGTCTCCACACTAGCGGGGCTCTTCTGGAACATGTAGCAAGGTTCCAGCCTGCATTCTCAAACATATGTTTAAAAAGGTGGTATAGAAGATGACATGTATCCCAAAATTTAACCCTGAACCCCAGCTCATACTGCTGGGTATCGAATTAGTGTGATAAAGAATGCCAAATTTGAGGCCTAGGAGATGTGGCTGGAAGGAGGACAAAGATTAAGCCCTCAGAACAACCCTGTGAGCTGATTTAAGGTCCCCCTTTTCTGCCAGAGTTTACAAATATTTGGGTTTTTTTCCATGATAAGGGATTATTAGATTCAAGGACCCTATCCCTTAGGAATCTCTGCAATAAGTAAAAGATGTATCTGTGAAGGTAAGTAGGGCCTTGTTGTAAAACAATACACATGAAAAAAGGGGTAAGAAGACTCAAAGAAAAACACAGCCCCACTTAAGGGGGAAAAGAGAGTACTTCCAATTATATTCTCTGGCTGGACCCACTGTAACAATGTCACAAAATCATTGAAAGACATCTGAGAGTGGTCCAATTTTGCAGCTTTTTGAAGACAATAAATTCCATTAAAAACCTACACTGATTTTGAACTAGTAGCAAGTGAAATGGATTCCAACTGTGGCAAAGTCCAAAAAACTTGTTGTCAGATTAGGAACTTGTTTGAAGAGGCCTGGATACAATATAACTGATGTAAAACATGTGCAAACAGACTGAGTTGCATAAACAAATCCCTAACCAAACATATTTGCAGCATTACCAAAATATTTGATAAAAATGAGAGACAGCAAATAATCTCAGGAATCATTCCAAATTGCGTGTGCATCCCTTCCATTGCATTTTAATGAATTTTCTATTTTTTTTCTGCCTACCTTTATGCTCAGTATGTTTGTGCAGCCAAAAAGAACTCCACAGGACTTAAAAAACCAACCAACCAAACAAAAAAACCCAAAATCCACAAAAGCCCCACCACCACAATCAAAACCCAATCACTTTTGGTTTTCTGATAAATCAGGAAAGGTGATAAGGTCTTCAGTTTAAGGAGGAAGAACAAAGACAAGATTTGGCTATTGCTGGCTGGAAACTACATTCCCATGAAAGGACACTCCTTTCATGCCCCTAACTTGTTTTATTTTAAGCTTTCTCAGACCTAGGTTGAACCTGTTGGGTCTCAAGCACGACAGAATATTATGCCTCCAAAAAGAATAAATTAGATGAAGCTTTGACTCTTCACTTCCTGTTTTATCTGGTTTCAAAATATAAAAATTGCAGCACTTTTCTGAATAAATTCATACATAAATCATGGTGCCATTAGGATACCAGTATTCTACACCACCACCACCAACAAAAACCAACCTAAACATTTTTCTTCTGGTTCCAAATTAATGCTATAAATAGAGGCAGAATAGCTGAAATTTTGAAATTCAGACATTATTCCAAATATTTGAAAATAACTCCACTTTCTATTCTTTGTTTGGAGCAAGGAAGTGTATTTTCACTTTTTATAGCCTAAAGAAGCCTGATAGATGACAGACATCAAGCTGGATTGAGTTTGTGGAATATTTGAAGCCAGTCTCTTTGAAATCACTAGGAGTGATGTTTACTCTCTTTAGGATTATTAAACCTACTCCTGAGATGAGACAGCAAGCTACTGCACAATTTGAAGACAATCTAAAATCAGGCGCCTGAAGATTTTCCGGGGCAATTCCTTCTTTTCTAGCAATTGCTGCGTGCTCTTGAGCTGAAAAGGTAACATTTGAATTACTATTTGCCACTGTATCACTTTCCAAGATTGAGTGCGCCAGTACAAGGGAGCTGGAGGGACTGCAGGTGGGAAATTAGGAGCCAAAGGTATGACCTCAGGAGCTTAGAGGAAGGTCAGCAGAAGAGGCTGCAAAAGAGCTGCTCCAAAGGTCTTCTTTTGAGGTGAGCAGAAAGGGGACAGTGAAAAGAACTGAAGCACAATGAAACAGCAGTGAGTGAAATGCTGATTTTGGAAGGTGGAAGAACTCCTGTGCCAGTGCTGTGGTTTAATCCCAGATGCCAACTGAGTACCACACAGCTGCTTGCTCACTCCCTACCCTTCCTGGGATGGGGAGAATGGGAAAAATAGATCACATAGGTTGAGGTAAAAAACACTTAATAATTGAAATAAAGATAATGATAAGGAAAATACGAGAGACAGAGGGGGAAAAGCCCAAGAGAAAGAAGTCATGCACATTATTGCTCACCCACCACTGACTGATGTCCAGCCCATCCCCCCAGCAGTGGTCAGTGGGTCCCTGTCAACTCCTCCCAGTTTATGTACTGGGCATGACATTGTTTCCTATGGAGTATCCCTTTGGCCAGTTCAGGTAAGCTGTCCTGTCCATGTTCCCTCCAGAGCCTTGTGCACCTGCTCCCTGACAGAGCATTGGAAGCTGAAAAGTCCTTGACTTAGGGTAAGCATTGAACAGCCACAACTAAAACATCAGAGTGTTACCAGTGTTATTTTCATACTAAATCCAAAACATAGCATAGGAAGAAAATCACCCCTATACCAATCAAAACATTTACACACAGTGCTGCAGTGCATTGGCCTCACAGTTGCTCTTTTGGACTTTTAAGTTGTGCAGCTGAGCTGGTCTGCACTCACCAGGATCCTCCACATATTACATAGGGTTTTTGGTATGCAAAACTGAGACCACTTTCTCCCAGAGTGTAAGGGTTTGTTGCAGAAGTAGTTGTTGAGGGGCAGGTGGATGTGGGAATGCCTGGGGCAGGAGAAAGAGTCTTCTTCGGGTGATTTTGTTTGCAAGGAAATTATTTCACTGAAATTCTGCCTTTTGGGTTTGCTTTTTCATGATGCCCGTTGGCTCTAATATTGCCAGAAAACAAAAACAAACAACAAAAAACAAACAAACAAAAAACCCAAAACAAAGCAACAAAAAACCCCAAACAAACCCACCGAACCCAGCCAACCGAAACAAAAACACCGTGACGTTTCTCTTCTTAATGTGTTTATTTTACCCCCATAGAAGTTCTATTTTGCAACAACAGTTTCTTAATAGCAGTTGAGATCCGGGTGCCACCCATGCCCATTTGCTCGCGGCCTCTCCATCTCCTCATTTGCAGCCCTGCTGTGGAGCAGAGTCAAGGCTTTCGGCATCCCCTCTTGAATAGAGGAAGGAAGGTGTGTGCTGCTTGTTGCGAGCTACAGCAGACGCAACTGAAAGAATGCCACAGTTCAGATGTATTGTCTCTGCCCGCTCAGTAAACTCACACAGTAAACCCTGCACGCTTCTCTGGCAAAAGATTACCTGTGAGCAGCCTCGCTGCTCGCAGCAGAGATCGCCCGGGACGCCGGCAGGAAGAGCCGCAGCACGGCCGCTCCCCCAGCAGCCTCCGCGCGTTTCCAGGGCTCATCTGCATAGCGCTTACCCGTCAGGCAGCGGTGCCAGGGGATGCTTCCTGGAGAGCTCCCACACGAAATTTAAAACCTACGGGATTTTAACAGAGACGTAGCTTGTTGTTTTCGAAAGAGAAACCCACGACCATTAGGTTTTGACAGATCAGAGTATTAGCAGCACCATCATGACCAGAAGAGTGCAGACTTCTGAGAGCTATAAATACCTAGCCTGCTTCTACAGCTATTCGGCTGGTCCGATGGCAGTGGTATTTATAATTGATCACAGTCAGTTACAGATTTCTTTGTTCTTTCTCCACACCCACTGCTGCACTTGACTAGTCTTTTCTTGCTGAAGGTTTGAAATTCCCTTAAATTTGCAAGCTGACAGTCTCTTTTGTTAACTTCTAATTTTCTGGAATAAACGAAGATCAAGTCAAGCATATGTATTTTAATCTTAATGCCTCATGGAGCAGCCAGTACCTGCTACTTACTTGATTTTTGCCATTGTTCACAACACAGCCAGTATGCTTCAAAGGCATTTGTGCAACAGCAGTTGAAAGTGTTACTGTTGGGAGCAGAGGAGGAAAGAGTATCTCACTTACCTGAGATTCTGCTTTAATCATATGGTTTTCATTTCTAATAAACAGCATGATTTTCACAGATTAATGAAATAATCAAAGGGATAAATAGCAGAAATACATGATGACTGCCTAAACCTTTCACCTATAAAACACAAGAATTTCTGCTCTAGGACCAGCATGCCGTTTGACTACCAGAGAATATAGCAACTGAACAAGGTGGAGGTCCTTGTTTTGTGCAGAAAGGTACTTAATTTTTGGTTGTTGTGAGCCTGAAATATTTCTTTAATGATCACTCCCACAGGTGGTGGCCCAAAGCTCGTTTCCTTGAGCCATCTTAGGCCCCCCTTTCTAGGCTAGGGGAAACGTGGATGATTTTTTTAAGTCAGCTCTGAGATATTAGCTGCTGAGAGGAACATATCCTCAGTTTCCTGTAGGGTCTTTAAACAGAATTTATCGTCGATTTTAAATCTGTGTTTATTGTTTAATTATCAAATCCTTCTGGCTAAAATGCTATTGTTCCTGTTGACCTTTCTCTTCCATTCCCCTACAAGTTTTTTCCATTGCCTTCCTTTCAGCTACAGCTATCTCGTAAGTGCCTTACAGCACCACAAATGCATAGCCTGCAAACAAAAGGCTCCTTTTGTGGACTGTGCTGCAGAGGCAAAGTTGTACCATGTACTCCTGTCACCACCTCCACAACCTGCTTCCAACCACGCCCACAGGCTGAACATGCAAAAGCAGTGACAGGTCTCCTGTGCTCACACACTGCGACTGCACCACAAGATCAGTAGGCACAGCTCCAGAAATCGAGAGCCATCTACTTCTCCATAAACCCAAATGACATGAATATGCCACTAGAAACTTGCATGCTGTCATAGATTTAAATCCTATTGGGATTTAAAAAAACAAATTATTTCCCATCCTCAGGATTTTCTTTAGCAGTTCCAAGTTTCCCTGTTACAGGTATGCTACTACAAACCTTCTACAAGGGTTTTTTAAGCTTTTTCCTAATGAGGGCCAAAGATAACCTTCCAATAACACTCCTTTGTCATATTTAACTTAACACTGTTAATCACCATGGTAATAATTGTGCTCCCTTTCCTTTCAGTGGGTATGATGATTGCAAACACGCAGCTCTGAATCACAGAATGAACCCTGCCATCCCTACCACAGGGACACAGCCCTTCCAGATTTCAAGGGATATGCACACCAGGGATAATGCTGAGAGCCAGGTTAAATTATGAGAATCAATATGAGGCATCCCTCTGCCAAGCCATACATTACAAATTCCCACTGGGATCCCAGCAGAGAATCATTTCCCTAACAGGTGTCCTGGAAGACATTTTGCCACAAGTTATGAAGCTGGTTCCAAACTCAATATAGCACATTTTGGGGGAGAAAGGGCTGCAAATGCCTGGGAAAGCCCCTCCTTGCCCTATACCAGGCGCTGCTCCCTTTAGCTGGCACTGCTGGCAGCCGTGGCCCAATGGCCAGGCCCATATGTGGGCAGCTGAGAGCTGAGGGGCCTCTCTGGGAGGCGCAGGAAGCATCCATCTCTGTTTTGCCATCATGCCTCCTCCCTGCTCGTGTCACCAGCCCACCTGTCCTGCTGGCAGCCCCCATTGCTCTTGAGCAGCCAGGCCCTGATGCCATTTTCTCGTCCCCACCTCATCCCAACTTTCAGCCACCTATTTGGCCCTGGCTGGAGCGTGGGTGGGGTGCTGCCTGCCTCCCCACGGTCGTGCAGGAAAGGCACCTCTATTACTTGTCACTGCATCCATTCACATTTTTATTTTTCTGTTACTTCACAGTATATGATCCTAGTCTGCTCTGCTTTCATGAGGAGTGTTCTCTTGTTTTTCCTACTTTGGAAACCCAATGTTGATTCTGTTTTCTAATCCATTCTTCCTACCACTTGCTGCATCCCCTAGGCAAGCACAGTCAGTTTTAAAGAAACCTTTTAAATAAGCAAGACGCAGGAAACTTTGTGACTTGAGGTGTCTGGGAGTTAGATCCAATAAGAATGTCATCCAGCTCTGCTTATTACACCTTGATTGGCTCTGCAGTCGTTAGATCAGTAGATAAATTCCTGCTAAACACAACTCTCATCTCAAGACATGTTAAAAAACCTGTAATTTATGTAAGGAAGTAAAAATAACACCAAGTGTCTTTTGCATTTTGTGATTTTTTTTTTTTTAGAAAATTCTTTGTCTTCACATCACTTTGAACCTACAAAGTTTTTACCCAGGTGCTAAGTTTCAAATGAAATTTTATAGGCTGGTTTTATTAATCAACCAGGGTATCGATTAATAGAATATTAGTTACCAGAATACTGTAAAGCAAATTCTAGAGAACTTTTTATTACTGTGATATAAACTGCAGCAGCCAAGTCTCACATAAATGAATGTGATAGAAAGGTCAGTGACAGTGATAGCAATCACCTGCTCTAAGTCTGATCACCCAAGTGGAATTTTCATTAGGAATTTTTAATCACTTCTCCCAGGCTCATAATTCTTTTTATCATCAGAGCAGCTTATTTATGGAGCTACTGTTTTTCTACATTTCAGGCCCACAGAGTTCAGCAGACCAAGAAAGAAACATTGAGGTATATTAAATTAAAACCAATGAAATTTTCACTGGGAAGACAAAATCCAGTCATGAACAATTAGTCCCAGTTGTGCAAGATAGAGAGCTCCTTCCCTCTGGAGAAGAGGATGTATCCTGCCTCCTGCTGCACCAGGGAGTCACAGCACACTGAGGCAGAGTCACTCTGCCTGCTGGGACAGTAACTCTCTGGGGGAAGCCCTTGCGTAGAGTGATGGGCTCCTCACACCTATGGCGAACGCTTTCCTGTCCCCCTATACAGGTGTGGCACCTGCTGCACCTGGCACAGTGCCTTTACCTTCTGCTGGACAGTCTGTGACAGAACAGTGCTACATTTCTGCCAAAACTTTGTTTATATCCATGCAGAAGGGAAGAGGATTGTCCCCAAAATAAGCTGCAAAAGGAAAACTATTGCCTTCCCAGCTCCCATATCAGTCTTCAGACACCAAACACCATCATTTTGGCCGAATCGACACCATAAATCTGCAAGAGTCAAACATGTTAAACAAAAATACATAAGA
Source organism: Sialia sialis (assembly GCA_009812075.1). NCBI lineage: Eukaryota > Metazoa > Chordata > Aves > Passeriformes > Turdidae > Sialia > Sialia sialis. The sequence continues at coordinate 2,496,241 of VRYO01000406.1, forward strand.
ACAATCTTCCTTGCAACACTATCAAGTTTCTTGTGAAATTTGCTCTATTTCTTTTGGCTGAGTTTTTCAAAAGTACCGTAAGGCCAACAGATTACAACATTCGCCCATTAAAGCAAAACGTTTTTAAGAGAACAAGCTCAAAGTACAGTTAGAGAAAGTATCTTCTCTCTATGCAAAGTTATCCTTTCACTAGAAGTTTGTTTTGTTGTTTAAACTGAATTCTGAAAGTATTAACTTAGATGCTTAGTGTGAGATGTAATAATTGCAAATAGGCAACATTGTTACCTCTGCTGAATAAACTGTGCTGTTTCTTTAGCAAACGTTCCCTGGGGAGAGATGTTAGAGGATTGAATATACAAATACCTATAGTCTGCAGAGATTAAATAAAGTCACTTTAATTAATTCCCAAGGGGGAGAAAGTCTTTCCAATCTCTAAACTGCACAGAAGCTCTGCAAGAAAAAGAGATGTGGTGTGTAATTTCGGATACTTCACAGTTTTTTCCCACCCCAGAAAACACAAAACATTTTCACAGTGATACAGTGATACTCTTGGGACTGATACCCTGAGAAGGGGAAAACCATGTCTCACTCGGCCTCAAAAAGAAGTGCTGCTAACAGTGTCACATTAAATAATTTTCTCCATTCTCTTGAAAACATAGATCTATAAATTAAGAAGTTGTTCCCTACCAATTTAAAATAACACCAGGTTACACATCTAAAGGAGATGTGCTTTCAGAATGTGCTGCAATAAGCGTGTATCATTCCCTGTCACTATCCTAGCCCTGTGAATACTCCAAGGACTGTAGCTGCTGTAAATCAGAATGCATTAATTCTGTGCCTTAAGGAGCTTGCAGGGAAATGTCTCTTGCCTGCTGGTACTGTCATCTGTCAGAGGGGAAGCTGGTTTTGTTGAGACATGTGAGTGCTCTTTCAATGTCAATAAGAGCTAACAGTAATTAATGTTAATAAAACAATACTCTTCTACACTTACTGAAGGCATGGACCTAATTATCAGCAATCATAAAAATAAAACAAAATGGAAACTTATCATACATGTTAGCTACACCAGAACAGTTACAGTACAGTAGAACTTCCCCTTGATAAAAATTCCCCAAGTTTCAGAGAAGCCAAACTATGGATAAAAAAAGCCATTTTGCAAACAATTCTTTTTTCATGGAATTTTATATAGCCACAATGAATGGCACCATGGCCTCCAAATAATTTTCAATACTTCCTGATGTTCTAGAATTCTAACCCTAAGCAGGAGACTAGGCCACAAGTCTGATCTGATTTGTTTCTGTAATTGGTTTCAAAAGAGAAAGCTGAGTCCATGATCTTCTAATTAAAAAATAGAAAGAATAAAGAATAGAAAGAAGAAAGAATAAATTGATATCAAAGTGCAGGAGCTTAACACCTCAGTGTTCATCTGTGATCACATTCAAATAAAATACCAGGTAAAGACCAGATAGAAAGGTTTTAGGTTTCAGTTAAGTAATAATGCTGCTGTTCCTGCCTAAAAAAGAAAAAAAAAAAAAAACCAAAAAAACTCTACCTAAACATTTTACATCTATCCTTTGTTAATCATGACCCTATCAGAACTTCTCCTCTCTACAGAGGCATCTCTCTAGCATTACAAAAAATGAACAATCAGGAAAAAATGCAGGGAACGTCATATGATTCCATGCAAAATACAGCAAGTGAAGCCCTTGGAGGGTTTCTTTCAGCTTTTAATTATTCTGTATTTCAGGTTTTACTGCTGCTGAGATAGCTCATCTAACTGATTTCTTTATGTGACACAGAACCATTCTGAAAGCTTTGTGACGGAGTAATGAATTTCCTTCCTGTTACAGACAGTTCTACCTATCTCAGGTTTCATAATCACATGTCACTCCAGATTCAAGGGAGCCACCAGTTTTTTCACAACCTATTTCATCACTCTTACTGGAGTTCATTCCCATGGGTCATGATGTAGCATTTTTAGTGGCAGATTGCAAGGCCACAGAAGGAAAAGGACACCTGATGCCATGTCTCTGTGAAGGAGACATGATGGAAGCATAGCAGCTGGTGAGAGACTGTCTCCTCCTACATATGTGTTGGAATCTCAAGAACCAAATACTTGTGTCTTTTCTGTGATGAACATTGAAATCCCATGCAGCTTGGGCATGTTACATTTCACTATACACCCACCAGAGAAGGACTATGGGAATAAAACTCTATGTTCTCCTGCTAATTATTTCACCAGGACAGATTTTCCTCAGCACATATGCTGGCACTAAGGAAACTTTCAAGAGTTTGAAGAGAGACTGAGCTGCAAAACATTCCTCAAAGTTGGTTACAGGAACACTTCAATTGAAGAATTACACCGACAACCATGGAGATAAATACCCAGGTCTTGAGAGAAAACCCAAGAATTCTTCAAAGTCCAGGAAAATCCAGCTTCCCTTGAAAATGACAAGCCTTTGGGGAAGGAAATATGTAGCATCAGAGAGAGTAACTACCAGTTCCTTCTGCTTATTACCTAAGGAGAAAATGTCCCTGTGCCTGGGTCAGGGTTCCACTAGGCAGAAGAGACCATGAATTCCATAACAAAAGCAGCCCTCTTGAGGAAGGAGAGAGAAACCCAAAGAAAAATAAATCAGATAAATCGTGCTTATTGATATCTGCATTTATTACGCGCAGAAGAAGCTGAAAAATAGGCTAAAGGGAAGTTGTCAGATATGAAGTTCCTTTCTGCAGCTGAGCTTGCTTCTGGCAGGTGAGGATGCTCTTATTTCCTAACTTTTCCTGAACGTGTGCTGCCACTGTTCCCCTCGGGCTACTTGTAGCGCTCATGAAGTTTCTCAGTGAACTGATACAAATTTTCGGAATTGGCTCGAAGCACGAACACATTGAATCACTGAAGCTTGTCCACAAGCTATTCTTTGAAACATCTTAGTCGGAAACTGCGGGGCTCCTAGGAGCGCCTTCGCTTCCTCCCTCCGTCAGCTGTTTGAAATGGAATTAGTGTTGCTATTTAACCGATTAAAGCAATCCGAAGGAGGGAGATGCAAAAGAGCGGCCATTGCATGTATACACTAGAAGCTCAATTTTCTTCGGAAAACACAGTAAAGAGATGGCGGGGGGGGGGTGGAAATCCTGCTCTTAGGAGACTCACGGAGAAGCTCTCCGGGTCTGCGGCCGTTCCCGGGGAAGGGCGGTGGGAGGCGGTGCTGGAGCAGGGGCGGGACTAGTGATTTCCATGCTGTTCTCCCAGAATGCGGCGGGCCCTCCCAGTGGGAAAGAAAGGAATTTTCCTTTGCTTAAAGGCGTGTCTTTGCAACCGTGGCTTTGCTCGCGCTGTCCTGAATAGAGACCCGAATACCTGGGCAGTGGAAAACAAAAGCTGCCGAATAGCCATAACTGAGAAGGTGTGATGTTAAGGGAGCTATAAATATCCGTGAAGTACGCTGCGAGTGTCGGCTGGTCCGAAGGTAGTGGGGTATCTCAATTGATTGTTCACAGTCAGTTACAGATTGATCTCCTCGTTCTCTCTTTCCCCCCTTCCCACTACTGCACTTGACTAGTCTTTTGCACCCTGAGCAGACCCTCCGGCAGCATTTGCTCATCATTGCCAAGAAGCGCTCCGTCTCAATGCAAGGAAAAGCATCCCCCCGTCCCCACCCCAAAAAAAACCTCTTACAAACATATATATCAATGCCTGCTATTGCAATAGCCACACTTCCAGCCAAATTCTTGGTGGTTCAGCCTGACAGGTACTGCCTGCAGCCTTCAAAGCACTGAACATAACTGGCAAATTTAGATTAAGTTGGTGATATGCCAAAAGCACAGAATGGTGCTCTGAGCAGAGGTGTCCCAGAGACAGGACTGGCTACATGCATTTATAAATACATACCATTTAACACAATTAAAAGTGTTGCAAATATTTTTGAAACTACACCTGGTCAGGTGCAGCAGAACAGAAGGGACAGTCTAGCTTTCTGATGGGTAGAGAGCTAACGCATTGTCTGAAAAGATGCACATCTGAGCATTTTTAGGATGAGAGAGGCATCTCCTTGGCCTTGGGCAGAAGGCCTAACTACTGTTGTAAAAGCATAGAAGGTCACACCTGCTGCTGGACAGAGCATGTCAGGCACCAGCTTTCCAAGAGGGAGATTTGCTGATGATGACAACAGACTGCAAGCTGCTGGTTACATTTCTCTGACCTCAGGCTATGTATGTAAATCTGAATGAGGGATGGCTTTCTCCTGGCTGAGGCATCATTGGGCTTTACTCACCATCCTGTTTTGGATTTTGTCTGATTCTCTCTCTCCATGCAGATTTCTACCCTGTAGTTGTATCTCAGATATCAAACTTCAGGCTTTATATTCCAGTGCAGATGCCAGAAACAATTTTTTGATACTGAATCTTTTACTAGAATTAGTAAATCATGGCTTGGGATGAGGAAAACTTTGTTGCATTCACAGTGCTGGATAGACCTTACTTATTCTGAAAGATTAACACTGGATTCAATTTAGTAGAAGGAAGAAAAGTTGACCTAGGAAAAAGGAAATATCATAGACAGCAGAGAACCACATAATAACCACTCCCTTCTTGTGGCAAAGGAATGAGTATAGTAGGCTACTTACAAATATGTTTGATAGACTCTCTGAAGTCAAAGTGTCTGAAGAAACTAAATTTTGCTGTTAGACTTTGTTGAGTCAGAAAATATTAATTCATTATTTTATCGCTGTTAAAGTGCACTGTCTAAATTGGTTATTTGTTGCTGCAGACCTCTTGCTAGGGATAGAAATGAGCCAAGACACAGACTGTCATTTAACAAGATGCAAAGGGTACTGGTTTATTCTTCGTTACAGCTTAGACATCCTCTGACTACAGCAACCTCCCACTGTAGAGCCCAACTGCAGATGCTGACTGCTGACTATTTCCTGCCACACTATGATTGCAAGCATTGGTTTGCAGACTCTGAACACAGGAACACAGGTCTTTACCTAGCTCAACTACAACTGCAGGCTGACACCATCAGACCCAGACTGATCTCACAGCAGATCTTTTACTGCAGCAACTCTCTTCCTTATTTTGTTCTTCTTTGTGTCTCTCTGTATTGTTCCTTCTTCCTCAGGGCTCCCCCACCTCCTCAAGACCCTCTTTCTTCAGGGCCTCTGCCTCCAAGATCCTCCTGACTGGCCAACCCACCCCTTTTATGCTCACATTTATCTTTATTAGTCACAGCTGCAAGCCATTAAGGGTAAGGCTATTCCTCTTCTTTGGTAATTAGTATAATTGCGACTTATCAGGGGCAAGGTCACCTGTACCTTCTTCTCCTACACCTACAGTTATTAATTTCAGCCAAAAGAGTTTTGTGGCAGTTATATTTCCCCCTCCAAACAGTATACCAAGATCTACAATTCTCAATAGAACATTTTTGTACAGTTCTACTTATTGTATATCTGAGCTCATGCATGTCACAGGCTAATTGTTCTCTCCATAGTTATTGATCTGTATTTACTAGTGGCAAAGGAACATAATTGGCTATATTGCCTGATACTGCCTGTGGTTCATTTACATACATGTAGTAATCTTCACACATTGTCCTAATTTCCTCTTTCCTTAACAAGAAGTATGTTTCCAATCAGTGATTTAGGTCTGGCCTTAAGTGCAGTGCTTCATGCGCAAGAGGAGGACTTGCTCCTTTTATATCCACAGTTCTTCTTCAGGCTGAGGTGTTCAAATGCTGGTTGTCTTGTGACAATGAAGTTTGACCATTCCTATAACAAGCTGCATTGTTAGGAAAGTAACTCCAAAATACTGATTTTATCCTACCACTGAAGCTGTTACCAACACCACTATGATCAAAGGAATTTTTGATCCTTAGCTGTTCTTTTGGACATTTTCCTGCATGAGCAAATACTACCCTTATACCCACTGTGTAGCTATGGAAAACAACATCCTTTAAGGAGATCATTAACATTAATGGTGCACTTTGAAAGTAAAAGAATGAAAAAAAAAAAACAAAGCCCACTGTGATCCTTTTTATTTAAAATGTGATTTTTCTATTTAAAGATTACCTGGTTTGTTCAAATTGAACATCTAGGGTGATCTTTGAGAAAAACAAAGAGGCAGGCAGATTATAGTAAGGTCACTTACATTTCCATGGACTCATTAGTACACCAGTAAACAGCTGTCTCAATTTGCATCTGCTGAAGTCAGTTGCTCTATTACTGCTCTTCCAGGCTCAGGAAAAGGAGCTTAAACAAAGCTCAGCCGTCTTGCCACTAGGCCCTCTGTGAAAATCTGCTGGCTGGGAAAAGCTACCGCTTAATTAAACTAGTGGAGTTTTACTTGCTATCTTTAGTAGTTTTCTTGAGACTGAAAAAGACCAAAACCAACTCAAAATCACAAAAGAAGAGCCAACCCCCACATGAAAACATGTCACTAAAGTCACTGTCCAAAGGCCTCAGCAAAAGTTACATATTAATTATTTCGTATGGCAAATGAAAGCAAAACTGCCTTCCTTACTCAAAGCAGTAGTACCAATTTCTAGTGGCACATCCCATTTCCTGTAGTTCAGAAATCAGTATAAGTGCAGCTTTGCTTGTATTGCACTTTGTTTGGAACAGGTTCATAGGTTAAATGCAAGTTATTAGACCAAATATAGAAAGCAACAGCTAAGAACCTGTTGTCTGATGTGTAAACCAACAAGATTAGCAGATAAAATGGCTCTGTCTAGCCCTGATTTCTCTAACTAGGGAAATTTATAATTTACCTTTTTGTCCTCCCCTGAGATCACCTTCTGCTGTATTTTTCTTTTACTCTGCTTTTATCATTCTGAGCAGCATTTTACTAGGCTATATTGCAAACAATTCTCTCCTATTGTAAGGCAAAACAGTGTCCTTCCTGAAATCTAGTATAACTTAGACAAAGGCAAGTAGAAGGCTATTAATGCAGGCCAGGCTGTTAAGTGTCAGCTTTCACTACAAAGAAAACAACTGGCTGTTCAAAACCCCAGCCTGTGGAAATCCTTCAGAGGATTGGGTTACTGATTGTGATAAGAGTTTTATTTGCATGGTTGGATCAAATATAGCTTATCTCCTCTATGTTTCTGTTAACCAAATTACAGCTTGAGATGTGAACAGCATTTCTGAAGCTGAAACTCCCACCTTTCTAATGTAACAATTTGGAGCAGTTCACAACTGATCCTTTTCTCTCTGGATGCAAAAATGAAAATGGAGAGTGGTCATGTCCTTCCAGATCCAAGCAGCCTCATCTAGCCTCTAGAAAGACATGATAATTTAGTTTTCATGGTACATATATAGCTTGTCCAGACAGATTACAGCACAATGACTTCACAGAACACCAGCTGCTCCTGACACAGAAAATCCAGCACTAACATTAACATGACATCAGTCTGCAGCCTGAGAGCAGGCAGAGCTCTGTCTGAAGGAACTGGCTTCAAGTGCAGAGCAATCTCCAAGGAAGTTGAACAAAAGCAATTGACTTGTGAGTGGCATTCTGGGCAGATATGAAGACAGGTCATGCATGGTGGAAGAACATTTCTTCTGCCCATGGTTGCATGCTTCACATAACCTACCATGGGTCCAGGCAGGAAAAGAAGGGGAGCCTTTTGTAGTCAGCAACTGAGAGCCTTCCCCTGGCAAATGCACTGCAGAGATGTGCAGTGATTCCTATGATACTTCAAGCTGTGCTGAAGTCTTAGAAACATCTGGCAACTGATGCTACCACCAAATTGAATTTGGCTAGGGTTGCTCATAGATCCCTCATATCTGAACTAACAAAGGGAGTTTTGCAACTCAAGCACAGCAAACCAAAGCCAAATTGCATAACAAATACAAGGGTCTATACAAGTTTGACTAAGCAGATTACACAGTTTGCACAGGGTTTGACTTACTCACTACTACCCACACCAAGGGCTGAACATACAGACTGCAACACAGCCCTCTGACCAGTGTCCATTACCAACGCACTGTCAGCAAAAGGCATTTTGGAACACTAACAGTTTGCAGTGTCTTCTCTTGCCTACCAAAAAAGAATGTCTGATCACTACAGTAAATCTAAATGCTACTTTGTGAGAAGTCTTTAACCTGTGTCATTTACTCATGTTTTACTTTTCAGAAGCCTGTTCCCTCAGCACACAGCCTCATGTACAAGAGAGCAGATAAAACTTTGTGGCACCAGCTCTGCAACGCCTTGCTTGCTTGCCAGCAGCCAAATCCTGGGCCATACCCAGGCACTACCATAATTAGCAGTATGGACATACAAAATTGCTGAGAGTAGAAACCAGATAACCTTGATTGCAAATCCCCTACTATTAAGAAATCTCTTACAATACCAAAAATCCTAGGACTTAATACAGTATCAAGATCCCAGGCCAGTATTTACTGTCCTAGACACAGTACAAACTCAATCCTCAAGAAGCACCAGCTGGGCTACAGTTGCTGCATACCTTAGTCCTTAACCCTTCAGTGAAAGGAGCTGACATCCTGAATAAGTCTCAGGTCTCACTACTTAAAGATGTATTACAGTTTACAGAAATAATTTTGTTTTTGAGAGGATGCATGTGTGGGAGACACACCAGGCCAGGCTCCATGAACTGTTAATATTACACAAATCCTGTGATGAAGCATCAACTGTAGGAACTCTTCCACCTGGAACCATAATCAGAAATGATGCCATATGCTCATGCAGCTGTGGCTAAGAGCAAGTGAGGGGAGCTCCCTTATTGTGCATTTTTCTTTTTTCTTCTGTAAAAAGGGAGCACCAAGGCTAATCAGCAGCACTTTGGTAACTCTTTAATACAAGAATTTAGGATGTTCAGGAAAGTATCCTAGTGCCTCAGGAAGGGAAAAGCAGCCATTCATAATGCATTTAACAAATACCAAAGATACTATGACCTGTTCTCCTTAGAAGGCATCAATCACATTAATATCACTTTCTGAGCAGAGATTGCAGACCTCATGATGTATCCATCCCAGTGAGTTTCACAGAGGGTTGATGTGATAGTGCACACTGCAAAGGACAGGATACTTGAACAAAGGAAAGCAATTTGCTTTCCACTATGAATCTGCCCAAAGCCTAGAGGCAACAGTATCCTCATCTTGCTGGGAAGTTATAAATACATTTATTATGACATGCAGATACCAAGGTGAGTGGCACAGCCAAGGACTAACAGGAAACGTGGCCAGGTAACATCAGTGTAAGGATGGAACAAATCCTCATTCCCTCTACTGTTCATAACCTAAACCCATAACCTGCTTGAGGTAATACTGCCTGCTCTTGCAACTCACTGTTGTCAAGAAACTGTAAGCAGTACTACAGTTGTTGTATTCCTACTCCTTATTCTGCTGTGACTTAAGCACTACTGCTCCCGAACAAGAGTCAGGTGATTCAGCACCCTACCAAAGTAACTGTTCACGTAACAGGCTGCCTCCACCTGTGGAGGCAAGGAAGAGAGAGAGAGAGAGAGAGAGAGAGAAAGAGGGGTGGGCAGAAGCACTGAGCAAGCACATCTAGAACACTCCTTGGACCTTGTGTCTTTTATTGCCACAGAGGTTCCCTAGAGGTTGTAGGGGTTTTGACCTAGAGAGGTGTTGGTTCCTGCTGGGAGGAAGCAGTTTAAAGGAAGAGTACAGCACTGGCAATGACAATGTTAATAATTTAGCACCTGTCAGAAGAGAAACACTCTTGATCAACATTAATCCTAACTGTCCCAAGGAGAATGCTACTTCAGCCCTGACTGTAGTCCTTCACCACCAATAAGTGACCCTTCTCCCTTCCTTCCACATGTTCTGTATTTGTCCATATCCCCCTGTTAGTTAAACAGCAGATGTTTTGGAATAAAACCCTTTAAGTCAGCAACCAACTAATGAGGAGCAATTTTAGCTCCCCTGTGTTGTGTGAGGTTATTCGCTTGAACTATATTTTAAGAACTGATTTTAAGAGCCTATGCCTACTCCTTTTAAGAACTGAGTTGGTAACACTGGCATATAGGACAGAACTTGTTACTTGGCTTGTATGTATATTTTCTAAAGCTGAAAAAAAAAAAAAATCACACCTCTGATGCTCACCTAAATCTGATCTCACTCCTGTTGCCTGCACAACACATTTAGAATAGATTATAGCTTTTGAAAGATCTACAGAAGAGCAGAAATTACAGTAGATGGGAAGATAATGCACTTTACCTGGTAAGAGCCTTGCAGATGAAGTACTGCCTAAGCTTAACAGGCATCTGTCCACTTAAGGACACCAGAAAAAAAAAAAAAAAAAAGAGCCCTCTAACGTGAGGAGATGGTCAATGCCAGTGCTGAGGTAAGTGATGACACTGCTTTAACACTTCGCTGCTTAGCATTTCCCAGACTGTGCTAATAAACAACAGAAGCTGAACAGCATTCAGGCGCACCCCAGCACTCTCAGGAGATTTGATACTGTCCCTCTCATTCAATCTGCTGGTGAGCTTTGTTCACTATCCTTGGCTAAACCATTAATTAAGGGAAAGCCTTCATGCAGCCCCATACACCTCTGCAAGAATCTGATAGTTATCAAATAGCTGTGCTGGGTTGTTAACAGTGGGGGACAATCTCCTATTAAGGCAGAAGGGAAGCACATCCCTTCAATAGGGATGCCAAGTGCAGTAGGAAAGTACAAGCACTACATACTCCCTTGCATCCCCTTTTGGGGCCTCAGACTCTACCTGAACAACCACCACCTGGACATGGGTTTATCTGTACTACACAGAAGAATGCATCTCCTCAGAAGAAAAAACCAAAAAAAAATTGAGTAATGGTTTTAGATTTACACACCCTCCAAAAACCTAAAAATCAATGCAACAAGCAATTACTGAAGGAAGACCGGTGATATTTTGACAGAAAACAGTGCTGCCAGGAGAAAAACTATCTGTAAAACGAAATGTGAATCAAAACTGCCTCAGAGACACTCAAGTTGCACACACCATAGCATCACAGCTCTGAAAAGTGGCAGACAGTGCTTCTAGAGCATACAAGTCTGCAACCTCAACACAACCAATAAATTTATGGACATATCTAAACTAAATTACAGTAATTTCACAATTATAAGCCGCATCCTTTTCATTGGAGAATCCAACCTATCCCAGTAGTGCGGCTAATCATCAGGTGCGGCTTATCTATGGACAATTTCAGGAGAATTGCTGACACGGAAGTATGAGCCACAGGGGAGCAGGCGTTCCCTGCCCCTCAGCAGCCACGCAGAGCGAGCGGGGAAGATGGGAGCAGGTGTTCCCCACCCCTCAGCTCCCGGTGCTGCCTGGCCCCTCAGCAGCAC
>VRYO01000406.1:2508682-2529441 GCA_009812075.1 Sialia sialis
CAAGACAAATCCCCACTTTTAAATGCATATGCTCCCAAGGGGGTCACAGAGAGGATGTGATTATTCTTTGTACCTGCAATACCTGCTAGAATAACAAAGGCCATTAGGTCTCAGTCTGCTTGCCCAAAGAAGAATCACTATCAAACTTTCCTCTCTGCAAAAGGAAAGGAGACAGTAACACATAGATCTGACACCAGAATCCCAGCATTTCCACCCACTAGATGCTCTTTTTCTGCCATACTCCAATTACTCCAAAGCATATTTAGGGAAGACTGATCTAAATGGATCAATAAGGACTAGTAAAGAGAGGTACATTAGAAAATCTTACTATTTTAGCATCACCCTCTCTACAGAGACACACAAAGGTAAAATAGGTCTAGGGCATATTTAGTTAGCAAGTCCCTGTGTCTTATCTCAGTAAGGCCCAATAATTCATCCACACATTAGAAAAACTCCATTCTTATCCTCAGCTATGAATACAGTGATAATCACATAAATAGGTACACAGAAACATAAAGAAAAGACTATCTGAAAAGATTGCTCCCCCGAGTAACCATAACAATAAATAAGAGAAATCCATTTGTCTGAAGGATCTACTTCTCTCTTTTTGGTGGTATATTTTAAATTAAAAACAGCTGCATTGGAGTCAAAGAAAAAAGCTCAAGATAGTCACAAAAAATAAAGGATGTATTTTTCTCCAAAGATCAAAACAGTAACTAACATAAGACATTCATATTAGAGTATTAAGTTCAATGTCCAGAAAAAAACCTCATCTGCCATATAAAAAAAACCCCAAAAAAAGATACTGCAATTGCTTTACTGCTGAAGAATCTCTTTGCTCAAAACTGCTTAATTCTTCTCTTACCAAGTTTTGTCAGTAACTTGATTTTAACTACACTGTACAAACAATTTTTCTTCTCCACCCTCATCTTATCTAAAGCTCTTCTTTTGCTCTGGAGAGTTTTGTTGCATGCTCCTCTATAAATTTGCTCAAATGCTCTAAATCTCTGTCCCCGCCTTCAAATTTGATAGGGTTGTTCTTCTTGTCCTTTGGAGAAAAGTAGATGGTGGGGAATCCCTCCACTTTGTAGTGGTCATTCGTCACATCGTTGGCAGTAGCATCCATCTTGGCTATAATCAGATTTTTCTCATTCTTGTATTTTTTACCTAGCTCATTATACACTGGTTCTAGTTTCTTGCAGTGTCCACACCATGGGGCATAGAACTCTATGAGAACATCATTCTTTGGATCCATCACTATCGTATCAAAAGTTTTACCCACTACCACTTTCACAGGCCCTTTGTTATTTTTTGGCACTGGCTGTGACTTCACAATTGGCTTCAGTTTTCCTAGAAGGAAGCAAAACACACAATACCATTAGAATGTGGTAAGAGTAGACCTTACAATCTCCCCTAAGAAAGGGCAGAAGGACATCCTCTTGCCAGGGGAAAAAAAAAAAAAAAAAAAAAAAAAAAAAAAATCACTGCACCAGCCAATGAACTTGCCTCAGCATGAAACAAAGGCTAGTTAACTGGTCATCTTTTGGCCCAATAACCTCGTGAAATATGGGAAACAGTTTGTTTTGCAATTCCCTAGAACCCTTCTCCTCTTTTTATGGCTGTCCATCCAAAGTATTAACCCATTATTTAATACAGTAGTCCCAAATATGAATGACCAGTTCACATTTTAAAGCTACAGGAACACTTTAGGCTTGTAAAACAGACTCTGCTTACTGAAGCCATCACCTCAAGAAAGAACTCTTGGAAGGGTAAACAAAATAGCTTAGAAAACCCTATTTTAGAAATAATACCTTTTTTGAATGCCAGCACAAACTGCCTGAGTACATCAGAGTCAAATTCTTCTGGCTCCATGGCATACTTCTTGCCACCTTCATCCAGAATAGCAGCGTTGACATCCTCTCCACTCTCAAGCAGGCCCAAGTCTTTTATTTCGGAAGAATAATCCTCCTCATCAGAAACAGCAAACACGTATTCAGGGAAGTCTTTAGCCACTTCCAGTACTTTGCTTCTCCAGTACTGGGTAGCTGAAAAACCAAAACAGGATAAAATTGGTAATTTCTAGTTATTTAGTGCCTGTTTCTTCTGAAAATGGAGGAAGGGTAATTGTAGCAAACCTACCAACACGGTAGTCAAAACTGAAGTCCACAGAATAGTAGACAACCACTAGAGGACGCTTGGAGTATCTCTTGGCATCGTTGGAAAGTTTTCGATGACCAACTAGAGGCAAAGCATGTTTTAGCACGTGCTCTTTAATCTCAGATCCATCTGTAGAGTCCTGTAAGGAAATCATGAAAAAAAAGCTCAAGCAAACAGATTTAAGCAGCATTTCTGCTACACACTACCAAAAAACCCAATATTGATACATGAATGCAAAAGAGGGAAGGACATGTTATAGAAACAAGGCTATCACCACATTCTTCAACCCTTTGAATATTGAATATTATAAGGACAAATTATTGTTTGAAAACAGAACCTCTGGACTAATTTAATGAAGTCCTCTTGTGCAGAGCAATACAGTCTCAGTGGACAAACATGTTTACTCAAATATCTAGTGGGAGTAATTCCAACAGGAATATGCCAACTGATCATAATTACAAAGAAAGAGAACCTTCAATCCCACACACAAACTTTTTAGCTCTGAACCATCTACTCACTTTAAGATTCAGAACATGCATCTTGGGCTCATACTTTGACTGAAATTTTTCCGGTTGCATGACAACCAGTTTTCCAGGAGATGCTTTCAACAGTTTTGCAATTTCATTGCTGAAGGTATGATGGAATTTATAATCTTCTCTCAAACTGTTAGCTGAAAAATTAAGGTAAGGGTGAAAGAAGATGAATACTTAGAAATGAACTGACAGCCTGTAACTGAGATCTTGAGACTGTAACTGCAAAGAAACTCTCTTCCTGTTCTCCAAGTGGCATAGAACAACTCAGTCTTAGACAACAGCTCTCATCCAGGGGTGAGACGGATGTGAATATAGATACAATTACAGTAGCACTATTTGAATGGTGTTCAACAAGCCAACCACTTGATGAGCTATTCTACACACTCAAACACCTTGAACAGCTTCCAAAATATATACAGTGAAATAGTTATTCTTTTATTAATCTCCTACCTCTTCCCCCCAAATAGGTCAGTTAGTCAAGCTATTTGCTTTGTGGCAGCCTGGGAAACAGTTCTGTATCTTGCCATGCTGAGGCAAACAAATTAGCTCCTAATTGAACTATGACAGCACCCCCAGAATCAGACATAGACAACTAGCCTAGACCAAGAATGGTGACCCAGACATGGGTGATGATTCTTTCTCCAGGCCTCTCATCCCACATGAGTTTCGTGAAGACTGACTCTGGACTGCCAGATACGAAACGAGTAACTGACAGCAAACATATCTAGGCTTTAAGCCAAGAAATTATGGTTTGTTTCACAGGAAGGAATTTTCCCTCCTCTCTAGTCCACATGATTTTAGGGACAATTACCAAGCAGAGAGATATTCTGTGACTGGCTGACACTTTAGTTACAGACTCAAAATTTGGTGTGCGCTTATTTTTTTGAGTACAAGTACATCACCCTTACTCCTATTTCTCCTTTACAACCTTCCCTTCTGAACTAGGAGCTGAAATAAATGACCTCTCCATGCCCAAAGTCCTAGGCAGAATCCCAACAAACATATTTCATTAATATTTTAAAACATTCTTTACCTGCTTCCTGATAGAGCTGATAGGTTTTGTCACTCTCTCCACTAAAGACACCAATGATGATGACATCATCCCCATCCCTCAGAAATTCCTGTACCTGCTTGGTAGCCTGAATCTGTTTGGATGGAGGACCAGCCTGCTCAATCATGTAGTCAACAATACCTGTAAGACAAACCCGCCCCCAAGAAGTTGCTTAGAACATTTATTGAATTGAAAGATTTGGGCATTCCATTCTATTCTTCTACTACAATGTTTAATATTGTTTAACCATATTTTTCATGGAGACCTTTCCTCCTGTGCAGCTCTCCCACAATAATCTAAAGATCAAATCAGCAAGACCTCAGTCCAAGTTTTTAAAGCTACAGTTCTGAATATTCCCATTTAGGTTGGTTTCAGAAGAAATGACCAAGCACACAATCCATGGATATTAGTTGATCACATAAGCTACACTCCTTCATGAAATTCCAGACCTGCCTCCTGAACCTGTTATGAGTCAAAGTGCTACTTGAATAGTCTTAGGTCGTCTCTCTTATTAAAACTTAATGTTGAGTATTTTGCCAGGCCTCAAGGCTCATTCCAGTACAATTAAAACCTGCCCATTTATTCATACTGCCACTGCTTCACCATGGGTATTTAACTTATTTGATACTGAAAGGAGCTGATACTGCCACCAAAATTTGTTATGAAAACTAGAGACAAATTCAAATAGCCTATGTAGAGATGAGAGCAGAATTTTTCAGTTTTTCCCAACTACTGCTGCTATGATATTAACAAGTCTGTAATTCCTACAGATACGTCAAAATATTTGTAGTCAAGCCCTCAGAAAACAAGACAAAGCCTAAGTTGCAGTACCATATTTTTCCCGTGGACCATTGTAGTCATAAGGTTTGCCCTTGCGGAAGATTTTGAGAGTTGGGTACCCAGTAACATCAAACTTCTTTGCAAGCTCAATTTCAGCCGTGGCATCGACTTTAGCCAGGGGGATGGGAGGTGTGCGCTTGCTGAGCTCCTGGGCAGCCTTTTCATATTCTGGAGCAAGCCTCTTGCAGTGTCCACACCTAGAGAGGGAGAGCAGAGGGCACTTTTTACAAGCCATTAAGCTTGCCAGATACCTTCCACCTCTAAAGTGGAAGAGTTAAGTCTTCCAGAATGCAGAAGTGGGATCATTGAACCTACAGAGAACACTTCAGCCTAGGAAGACATGTCTCTGCAACCTGAAGCTGGCCTCTGTGCCTGGCCTCACATTACTATAGGTAGCTTCGTTTTTAGAGGCCATTTTTAAACTAAGGACCATTTATCTTTGGTTTTCAGCGTATCAGTATGTTCCCAAATTAGTAAATGTTGTGAACCTCCTGTGAAGATTTGGACACCACCCCTTGCTGAGACACAGATCCACAGATAGTCTGCTAGCAATTTGCAATGTGATCCTAAGTACACGAGCTTTGCATGAGTCAAAGGTGTGTAAAGAGGCACAACAATGGAAGACAGGTTCATCAAGTGTATTCAGGACATGTGTGCTAGACAAATACAGGTGACTGCCTTCTTGCTTACCATGGAGCATAGAACTCCACCAGGATTATGTCAGCATCATTCACAGTTTCATCAAAATTATCCTGGGTCAATACCAGAGTAGCTTCAGGTGGAGGGGTCCAGTTGGGGTCAGAAACCTCCTTAACTTTGGCCACAATAGCTGAAATACAGTTCCATAACCCAATTAGCAAGCATGCATTTTATCATACTAGTAGTGTGTCAAATGCAAGAATTTGAAATCAGAGCAGCAAGCATGGTGCTGGACCAATGCTTACACACCAAGTTTACGTGAGAACACTTTATTCAGCTCCTTTATGCCTTATTTCCTTGTTGGCATTGCCAAGAATGTCTTCTCTTCACCCCACAGAGCAGAGAACAGATCTGTACTTTACAGCACTGAATTCCACCTCAGACAGAAAAGGTAATTTTTCCACCTATGACTGGAGCTAGGCATATTAATTAAGCAAAATACGAGTGGGTTTCTATGCAGTCAATATATAGATCAAATGTTTATTGGCTGATCCTTCAGCAAACATGAGACTTCTTCCTCTTCTACTCAAGAGTTATATTTCTAAAAACCTTCTGTCAGTAACAGCACTACTCACTACCTCTAGCATGCAGCCTGTTGAGAAAACAGGGAAAATTTCAGTATTCATAATATTACTTGGTTTAAGATAAACAACTTGAGATTAGAGTCCTTCAAAACAGTCACATATTAAGAAACAAGATTATATGCTATTTTTCTTTCTTACAGGGAACTGCAAAGGACGGGTGCTTACCATCTTCTGTTCGAGACCCATCATAGTCAACAGCTTGGCCTTTTTTCAGGATTTTGATGGTTGGGTAGCCACTGACATCAAAACGACTTGACAGTGAAGTGGCTGCAGTAGCATCTATTTTGGCTACAGGAATAGGAGGGTCATTTTCCTTCAGAGTTTTGGCTATCTTTTCATATTCAGGAGCAAACTGTTTGCAGTGCCCGCACCTGTCAGAGGAAGACACAAGTAGGTACATAAATGTATGACAGACATGTAGAGGTGCTCTGCTGCTCTGCTTTTCCAGGGTGCCTTCTGACAGATGCCATCATCAGCACAGAAATGTTTGTCTTGCTACCTGTTCAGATCATGGAGAAAGAGAACAACTGTAGCTAATGTACTGTTTATTCACATCAAAACTTTTTTCTTAGTTTTTATTCAATGTGGACTATACCGCGCTGTATACTTTTAGAAAATTACTGTAAAAATTCAACAACTACTTTTACAACAAAGTTGTAAACCTTGTATTATGCTCCTCCTTTCTTCCTTTCCCCCACAAATATGGTCTCAATTCAACCTCTTCTCTGGGAAGAACAGAGGCTCCTGTTGCAAAAGCAGGCATAACCGACGATACTAGCATCAGAAATGCTAAATATATCCTGACAAGCTAAAAATTAAACCAGGAAAATGTAGAAAAACAGAAAGAAGTGTGTGGCAGATAGCCTGTGCCCTGTGCTCCTAAGCCTCTCAGCTGGCAGGGGGAGCAGAAAAATAGGAAAGGTATTTAGTCTATGATGACACACATCCTTCTGCTCAGATAAATTAAACTTCATGCTTAGTTTTCATGTAGGCAAACTACAGCTGCAGAATTAGTGCCTACAGCCAAGCAAGGATGAGATTCTCTGTGACAAGAACGGCACAAGTCAAAATGCACCTCCACCTCAAGCAAGATTATATTCCCCTCCCCGCTATTCAAAGGCAGGAGAAGGACCAACGAGTAAGTCATTTTTGTATCACTGAGTCACAAAGGAAAAGGTTCTGGCTGCAACACTAACTCAGCAACTCTACTGAAAATATCTTCTACTCTTGTTTTCCCCAATAAGCAGCCCTAATGTTTTTGAACACAAGAATGCAAGAGAAGACACATCCTGGCCTAAATCCTTTGTCTTGGTTATATGCAGGTAATCCATTGTAGCTCCCTGGAGCAGACCAGTGGTGCTGTATACCCTGGGATGCCAGCAGAACTGCCTCATTAGGTAGATGGTATTAGGTAGATTTAAGCACTGCTTAAATTGATAATTCAAATAAGCTATGTCTCTAATCATACCACACCCTTCTGGGTAAGGACAGAAATGCGAATTTGGAAAGGAAAACCTTCTGGCAATTCATCTGCTAGGGAAGCCTTCATTACTCCATCTAGATGAGCAAGTACACATATTCTCAGTGGTTCAGCAGTGGCACAGGACATAGGCTGCAAGATCACACTGCATGACTTTTTTGGGCCTCACTGGGACTATTTCTGTTCCCTGACAGGCATAAAACAGGGATAGAATGAGGCTTGTGCTTCCCTTGACATGGGATCCCTTAATACAACCCACATCTGTGGAATAGGAGCAGGCTGTTGATTATTGCATGGTACATGGCAAAAAAAAGGTTCCTCCTCACTACCAGAACTATCACCTTCCCTGGACACAGCAGAATCCAGGACATCTCTTGCAGACAAGTTACTCTTACGCCATCTTTAAAATGGCAACTCAAGCTCACTTTTTAGGAGCTTGTCCTGGCAGAGAAGCTCTCTGACTCTGCACCCAAGGAGGTGCTGCTGTGAACCCACCATGGCGCATAGAACTCCAGCAGCACGGTATCCTTGTCTGCAGTGAAGGTGTCAAAGTTTGCATCATTCAAGACTAATACACCATTTTCTTCTTTAACTACAGAATCATCATCATCATCATCATCTTCATCATCTTCTTCATCATCATCACCATCATCATCAGCTTGGTTTCTCACAGATTCTGGAAAGGTAAGAATATGACACAAATTAGATTGTGTCAGGTTTAACATTGAAGTAACAGTACAAGATTTAAGATGGATTAGATGTCTCCTGTGGTTAAGAAAAGTACCCACATGAATTAGTTCCTGATCCACATACAGTGACAGCTATCTCAGTTTGCAAAGGGCTTGGACTCAGATGTTTGACCATTTCAATTTTTTTCATACTACACCAGTTAACAATATTAGTATTTCAGTAAAGTATCAACAGGTATTTCACATTTCAGGGTGAACTAACAAAATAGACACACGAAGAATTAAAGCACACAAATATATGCAACAGTTTCCACGAAGGTTTGATGATATATTGTTGAAATGTGGGCAGTGAGACATGTTTTGCTGGGCAAGAAGGACGTACTGATGATACCTCAACTTCAAATACTACCCCCCATCATGCAACAAAACAGCTGTCCTTTAAGTGTAGCCAACCTGAGGTTGGAAAAAAATTAGTGTCTTACAGGAAAAAAAAAAGCAGGTGTTATCTGTTCCCAGTGCTTCCCTTGTACCCCTACTCAGGAGACCTGTCACCACAATAGCTATAGGTTGCCTATTTGAAAGTCTAAGAAACAGACTCTCTTGCTATAACCCCAAATGTTACAATTCTGCTACTATCAAAGTGGATTGGAGGCAACACTTCAAAACTGTGCTTCTTTCCTGACTGCTCCAATCACCTCTGCCAGTCTTGCTTTAAGTTACAGCAATGTTTCAGGTTTGCTATTCATTGAAGAGCCTTTCAGTCACAGGACCATCAATCACTCTGCTCTGGATCAGCACCAAGCTGCAGTGAGTGTAAAATCAAGTAAACGGCTGCAGGAGTCTCAAGAAAACCCACTCCTATGTAGATGCCTTGCAGATGCCAGGTACTCTTCTTAAAAAAAAAAAAAAAAAAAAAAAAAGGAGTGAAAGCTTCTTATTCCAAAGTTATTTTGGGCAGGCCTTTGATTTAAGGCCAAAACCACTGGTCCAGAACAGGCCTTTAAAGAAGAAAGCAGATTTGTTAAATTTTCGAAACAAAATTAGCACATGAAAGCTGAAGCCAGGACATTTCTACTGGTTCATTCTTTGTTGGCTTGAAATTTGAGGTTTTTTTTTTTTTTTTTTTCAATATCTGACCTTTCACATGTTCCCTTAAACTTTTTTTTTTTAACTGCTATCTTTCAAGGAAACCAGACCTTCCTGAAGGACTTCAAAAGAATTTCAGTTACAGAACAAGTAATGAAAATATCTCATCTCAAATGAAAACTGGAAAACAATGAAGCTTAAGTCCCTTTCAACCAGTAGGAGTCCCAGGAGTATGAAGAAGAAAAAATTAAAGAAAAGAAAGAAGGATTAAAGTTTCTTGTTCAAAATTATTTTCTATTTAACTTTAACTGGCTTTTGACTGAGAGGAGTTACTGCAGCAGCATTCTGGAAATACTCTCATATCATCAGGAACTTGAAAGCTAAAAATGATAAATACATGTTATCCAAGTATGAAATAGCAAAAAAAAAAAACAAACCTCACTTTTCTCGGACTATCAGCAGACATTAGGAACAATCTCACCTTGGATAAAATTATGCCATTAAAACGGCAAGAGCTATTTTTATTTTAGAAGGAAGTATACAAAAACAAGCCTATAAGCTCTCAGGAAACAGTATGGGCTCTTGGAGAAAACATGTTGATTTTAATTAGAGGTCAACTTTATATACCACGAAAACATTAAAGCTTCTGTTGAGGGGAGAGGTCACAGGAGATCATTTATCACACAATAGCAGTCAGCTGGATTAGGTTTCTTTAACAAGTACTAGCGTTTCACCTGATCTTTGAGGCAGCTAAAAGTATTATTTGCAAGCAAACAGTGTCTCCTGTGTTGCAGCACTTGCTCACCTCTGAGTGAATCCACAGCTCACATACCTGCAGGACTGCCCCGGTGAAACAGCTGGATTCCATGGGGCTACAGCAGGCAAAACTTGTGCCTTACATGGGCGCCCAGCAGTTCTGAGGGCTGTTTCACTGCAGTCTGTTCCTGGCTACCGCATTCCTGGCAAATTGCTTCAGACACAAAGGAATGCGAGCAAAACCAGACAGTCAGTTTTGCTCCTGCACTACAAACTGTCCACCAGGTTGTGACCCTTGTTCCCGCTCACTGTGCTCACTACCCACCCCTAAGAGAGACAAAGACCACAGCAGCTACACTGGCACCTATTTTTTTAGAAAACAAAGAACAAGGTATCACCTGCAGTAACATCCAGCTCCGGCGGAAAATGTAACCATTAGGTCCCCATCCTTCAATGAGATAATTTTGTATGTTTCCCTCCAAGTGGGTCTACAGCCTGCGTAGGTAAATCTTTCCTGACAGTGACACATTGTCATGGGCATTACACACATCCACTTCCTTCTCCCTGGAGGTGGAGGCAGGACAATAGCACTACAACAGCAGGACTCCACCTTTTCCCAAGTGGCTTAAGGAGAGCGTGCATTAAAAAACAAAGTTAGCCACACTTAGATATCGGTCCTTAAGAGTGCAAATTTATATTCTGTAGCTTCCAGCTTCACCAACACCTAGGGCTATCATAGGTACCTCTGCCATCCCTTTACTGTTGGGACTGAAAGACCTGTTTCAGGGATCCAACCGTGGGAGAAGCAAGCAGGACTACTTTTTTCTCATCAAGAAAAAGAAACTTTCCTATGCATTAAAGAGTTACAATTTAAGAGAACAGAGTGAGTCTAACTGTGACACCTGAAATGGCAGAAGGAGCTAATAACAAACCAACAGCTGTGACTAAAACCTGTCCTAGGGTAAAAACACGGATAACCACCTTTCACAAAAAAAAAAAACCCGAAACAAACAAAAGCTTCCACAAATTCCAACACATTACTATACTACACAAGTCAAAAAACGTGATCAAGAAGATACTTTAATAAAGACTTGAAGTACACGATGCTGGCTGGCAGGCCTTTGTGCAGAAGACAAAATGATGACAGCTACTCTGAAATTAATTCTTACCAAAACTTTGCTGAATGCTCAGCGTTTATCAGAAATATGGCCTAGTAACTTTTTCTTAAACAAAGCAGGTCCTGTGCAAAAAAGCTGCATCCAGATACCGATGGCTTTGGGATTGTGCCTGAAAGTTTCATTTTGAAGAGCACACTGTTCCCTAATTGGATGAGCCCAGTTTTCAGAAACCCAGAACTCAGGACTCATCATGTGTTGCCAGGGCATTCAAAAGATTTTCAATAATATCAGCCCCCTCAATCTTTTCTGTGGTGGATCCTCTACATGATCCCTCCTTTCCCATCATCAGGGTGCTAAGGGTGTAGCGGTGAGGATCCAGGCTAACCTCACTTTCAGCACATTTGCCTCCCTGCCGTGCTCAAAACTCACTTCCCAAATCATGCTGGGTTTGCTCAGAACTTTTAATCTCCCCAAAAATCAATATGCATAAGATTACTTCCTTGTTGCAAAGTAAATTTGTTCCAATTCAGCCAAGTCTGCATTCCAAGGGCAAAAATGGAAATCCCTAATCATGTGTACTTTTACAGCAAAGGCTTTGTAAAGCCTAGTTCATCATCTATATACAAATTCAAGATAAACAATAGAACCTGGAAAACAATTCAAATTGGGCAGTGGATTAGTGTTCAGCTCCACACAGCAGGAGACACACAGTGATAGAAGTATCTTTGATTCCAAGAACACCTATAACGAGAAAGAGAGCAAGCATGGGAAATACTGATGAGAGCCTGGCACAAAAGAAGCCGAGCCACTGCTGCCAGCCACAGGTAACACTAACATCACAGGTGTTACTTCATCCTTTGAAAGTGGCAGGAGAAATCAGTGCTCGGCTTTGTCACATGTTACAAAGAAACCCTAACGATGGTCTAGCTAAAAGCAGTGAAAGAGGCACAATAATTGTATTCCAGTTTACAACAGAAAAAAAAAGAAAAGAGCTCCGCAGGAAGATTCAGTAGCTCCATCTCCTTCCTGCCATATCATCTAAAAAAAATCTCTTTACCCTTATCCTACAGACCATATAGTTAGTAACACAAATAAGGTAACTGATTTAAATGCAACTGATTAAGACTTCTGTAAGTTTTAGCACCTATTAGAAAGCAAGAAGTTGCAGGATATGAGTTCAAAAGGTCATCCATAATCCAGTTGCTCTAAAAGCCCTCTAATACTTAAAATACAGCAGTGTTCATGTAGGAAATATGAAAGATGGATAATTTACCGAAATCCACATGAAAGAGACTTAAAACCAAAATAAGAGAAACACCTTCAATTAGCCTGAGCAGCTTTGTTTCAGCTAATTTTGGAAAGGAGGAGACACACAACAGTGAAATTAAAAGACGGTGGGAAGAAACACCAAGAAGATGGTAACAATGGATCTTCCTTCTGGGGGGGGAAAAAAAAAACAACAACAGTTTGAAACACGAGGAATGTACAGAGTCCCTGAACAAAGGCGTAAGGAAAAGAGTACTCGATCACAGAATCATAGAATGCTAAGGGTTGGGACGGGACCTTAAAGATCTCATAGTCCCAGCTCCTCAGCCACGAGAAGGGACACCTCCCACTAGGCTTGGTGGTCTTAATGCCGTTTTTGGGGTATCCGCAACCTCTCCGGACAACCTGTCACAGTGTCTCATCACCCTCAGAGTAAACCTCATATCGAACCTAAATTTCTTCTTTCAATCTGCACACACGTCTTATCATAACAGTTCCTGACGAAGAGTCCCTCTCCTTATAATGAAATCGCAATCTGCCCGATACGAATAAAGAAATCGCAAATTCCCTGGGGATTTAAAAGGGATTTGCCAATATGGCTAATTATTAGCTAGCTGTTAACTCCGTGCTTGGAGAGGCGAGGCAGAGCCGCCCCATGGCGCAGGAACAGTCGAGCAGCGCCTGGACAAGAGGCTCATACAGACCTCAGCGCCTTCACGGGACGGGCTCAGCGCCCTGCACAGAGGCCTGCGACGAGCACCCCAGCCCCAGCGACGCCAGGCCAGCCCGGGCTCCCCGCAGCGCCCAGCGCCGGGGCCGCGGCCCCGCCACCTCCTGCAGAGGGGGACCCACCACGCGCTGCTGGCCCGCCCCTTCCCGCGCTCACCTCCGTCGCCATCCTCCTCCTGTGCAGCTGCGTCCCGCGCCAGGAGGGCGATCTGAGCCAGCCCCAGCAGCAACACCAACACCCACAACCCGCGCATCCTCATCCCACCGGCCCAGCCCGGCCCGTCCGCTCCCTACGCCGCTCTCCCGCCGTCTGCCCCGCCCCTCGCGGCACGCCGTGCCCGCTGATTGGCTATCGCACCAACACGTGCTTTACGCAGCCGCCAATCAACAATCGTCACGAGGGCCGCCGGCGCAGGGTGCGTGGATTTTGCGGGATCCGTGGAGCCCCCGGGGACCTCCGGTGGCAGAGGCCAAGGCACCGCGGTGGAACACGAGCCCCATCGACCGGAGCAGCGGTGCAAATGCGGCTGCACCACCGGGTGCAGAACCACCCGGCCGCTCTGAGGTGCCGCTCCGCCATTGGCCGCTGCGGCGCCGCCAACCGCAGGCCGCCACGCGTGGAGCGCGCGGCTGCTCTAGGGGCGTGAGGCGGGAGGGACGGGGCGGTCCCGCCTCGAGCGCGCGCAGCCACATTGCCCTTCAGGATTGGCGGGCCGGCGCCGGGGGCGGGGCCAGCGTCCCCCGGCAGCCTGTGAGGGCGCGCCGCGTGCAGTAGGGCGGGGCTTTCCCTGCCGGGCGGGGGAGGTGAGGGCGGCTGAGGGAAAGCGCTGGGGCTTCTTAAATTCTTACGCTGTAAGAGTGAAATTTAGGTAAATGCTGCGGACGGGAATGATGGGATGGAGGTGTCGCCCTTGGGTGTTCCCGCAGGAGCCAGTGAGGATGTGGTGCAGCGAGCCCACCGGTAGCGCCGTGACTGCACGAGAAGGTGCCACGGCACAATCTCTGTCTTGTGTTTGTCTAGATGCTTTGTCTGGTGAACACCTAAGATGCACCAAGACGGCGCTAAAACCTGGGCTTTTGATGCTAGAATTGCTAGTCCGTAGCCATGCTCGGGCAAATTACAGCTGTCCATACGCTCATGGGACAATTATTTTAGTTTTTACAAAATACTCGAATTGGCAGGTTGTAAGCATAAAGCGCTGCTAAGTTCAGTGTGCGGCGGTTAGGCTGTAAAAGAATAGCAGTAGCTTACGATAAACAAATATCTTCAACATTTTGAAGAGCAAGCTTAAAATATAAACTCCACATTTTTAGAGGATTAAGATGTTGCATTGCTCTGAAAGGCTACTGTTGCATCAGTTGCCATTTGGCATTTGTAAGTGGTCCGTAGGTTGAAAAAAAGACATATTAAAAATGCCTGCTGTGTTCTACATTCTTAAGTTATAGCCTAGAAGTCAGTGCTGTTCTTCAACTCAGCTGCCACATAAGTTATCTTGAATATACAGCAGCTGATACAGGAGCAGTTTTTGAACTTACTTGACATATCACTAGAATGGGACCTGATCTGAACCAAGCTGAAGCTGTCTGGATCCTGCCAAAATTGTGATCCTGATCCTGCCTGGTTTTGGTATTGATATAAATATTACTTTGATTGACATTGATATTCAGTAATTTGATGATAGCACATAATAAGATTGGGCACTCCATGTTCTCAGTGGGAAAAATTAAGAGCATGGAAGATTTTTATTCAGAGTCTTGTTCACTGTTTAACACAACCCTTGCTTTGAATATACAGTAATTTGACACTCATAAGCCGCACCTGGTTATAAGCCGCACTTCCAGGTAGCCAGGGAAGATCACGGAATTCGTCCATAAATAAGCTGCACCGGCTGATAAGCACTTCTTTCTTTTTTTTTTTTTTTTAATAAAGCAAGGATCCATGTGCAACAAAGTAACGAGTTAGTAACAGAATCCTGCGATCACTGGGTTTGCTGTCAGGTGCACAATTTGCAAACAGTTTTCACAGACTGGCGAAGCCTTTAAACGCAGCCCCAGGCACCATCCCTGTGCTGTGGGCCCCGGCACTCCTGTCCCCAGCGCTGGCTGGCGAGGTTCCTGGCACCGCTCAAAAGCAATGGCTTGGTGGGCTGGCAAAGCGCAATGCCAGCAAAGTGGCGGCGAAGCGCAAAGCCGGCAAAAAGCGATGGCAAAGTGGCTCGGCTTCACACGAAGGCAGCAAAGCGGCGGCTCCCTCTCCAGCCGGCTCACACTTCCGGGTTGGCATTTTGCCGGAATTTGTCCATAAATAAGCCGCACCGGGTGATAAGCCACACTTCCGGGATCGGCTCTATTCTTGTAATCTTGGTGTATGAAATATTTACTCTCTATTTCCTCTGGGTTTATAAGAGAGATAGTGGCTATGGTAATCCTTTTTTTTTAAATTATTTTTAATTTATGTTGGAATTTTCCAACTGACAGTGATCTGTCAAGGTCAAAGAGTACTGTCAGGCCTAATACTTCATGACAGACATTGTCTAGGCCATTGCAAAACTAGTTAAAATAGCTTGCAGAAGAAGTGAGCATGTAAAATGGGGAAGCAGTATCAGTATTGCTTTTGTCTGCTGGAGTATGAAATAGTCAATTAAATGCTTTTTCTTTCATTATGAATTTTATGGTTATTGTGGTTTCTGTGTATCCAGGTTAACCAACTGAGAAAGGAGATCAGTAAATTTATTAGGCAGTCAAATGTGCCAAGTACCAACATCCTGACAGACAGTGAAAAGAAAGTGCAAACAGTACAAATGTAACAGAGGTGGGCTTGTTATTACTTAAATAAGCTGCAGGAGGAAACCCTGGAAGGCAGAACCCTTGTGATCCCTGTTCAGCCCAGAACAGCCTGACGGAGAGATTTGCTGAATTGGCAGTTCATTGTGTGGGTAGTGCAACACTTCCAAGGGATTCTTTCCTGCTCTCTAAAGGGCTGGTTACCTGTGGGAATGACTGTATGAAGCTGAAAATCCTCAGGGGCTAAGCACTGCTGGTAAGGGTGCTGCTGCCTTTTGCTGAGTGCTCATTTCATATGTAAGTTAATAACAGGAACATTATCCTCTTTGCCAAGAGAATCTCTAGGCAGAAGGCAGGCAGAACACAGACTAGTATAGGGTTATCTATGGGTTAGATGCATAGAAAAGTGAATGGCACAGGTCTCTTACAGCTTGTCTGATTGTGAGAAATTTGCCACACAAATCCCTCGTCCTGAGACACATGAGCCCAGAAAGCATGAGTCCTCACAGAGCGCACCTATGGTGTGGTTTCTGAGTAAAAGATATTTCTACCTGATAACATCTGCTGTGCTGCAGGAAAAGGGGGGTATTAGAACACTGGTTATTTGAAAGTGGTTTGCATTTTGTGCATACTATTCTTTCGTATCCTGATAAGGCGTTAGCATCACTGTTGGCAGACCAGTGTCCTCAGGAACAAGCAGACAATTGTAGTTCTTAAATATGCTTCTCCTCAGGAACATTCAATAAGTATCTTTCCTGTTAGTTTAAGTTGCCAGTGGCTACTTTAAAGTCTTCACAGGTTGCACCTGTGTTCTCTATCATTAGGTGGTGGACTGGAAATCTCTCCTTGTATTACACTGTACTTTTCTCCTTCAAAAGGTGGCTTAGACACTAATCCTGTACCTCATTTGCACATTCTGTGGGGTACAGCTGTTGGTCTTAGAAGAGGCATATTCAGCAGTAAATATCAAAAAAGAAAAAGCCAATGTTTTTCCACAAAAATAGTGAAAATGGAAAGGCATGTCAGACTAAGATATATAGGTCTAACTTCTATTAAAATGTATTACAATCGCAAAAGTAAATGTGGACCTACTTGACCTTTCATAGGTTGTGAGTTGACACAGGCAGGCAGCTGGGACAACCACAAACTCACAGCAAGAACTCAGAATAAATTTGAGGTAAAAATGTTCTCTGTTACCTCTTGTTCTGTCACTACCAGCCTTGGTAAAAATTTTCTCTCCATCCTTCTTACAAGACCCCTTAAAATGTTAAAAGCTTGCAATAAGTGACCCTGGAGACTTCTCTAGGCTGATAAATTCCCACTCTCTCAGCCTCTCTTCAAAGAAGAGATATTTTAGTCCTGTCATCATCCCTGTTTTCTCCTCTGGAGTTTCTGACAGGTCCACGTCTTTCTTGTGCTCCAAGAAAGGAGCAAGATTCCAGAGCTGGGCACAGTGTTTCTGGTGAAACCGCCACATCAAAGTAAGGGGATTCCTCTGGATAGCATCCTGTCCTTCTGTCATATCAAGCATATTTGGACACCCCTTGCTAGGAGGATTTGGGCGGCATTTGTGGTAGTAAGTTAACCAGGGCCCAGGCAAAGGAATGTGATTACTTATTCTCATAAATTGAGATGCTACCTGGCACAATGCTGGCCAAGGACTTCTGAACTTTCTTTCTGGAGATGGCACATTCTTGGAAGCTCTTTGTGTGCAGCCAGCCTGCTTGGAGAATGCAAGAATTTATTAACGTAAGCGCAAGCACCTCCACATTGGTTGGCCTTAGTGCCTAGGAATATTCCAGACATGCCTAATTTACTAGTATAGGTGTGGCAGTTCAGTGATGTGTAAGCTGGTGCCAAGAATAGCAGAGAACATGTAGGAAAGTATGTACTCACTGAGGTAATTGTTCTGAATGCTGAACCTTACTATATTTTTCTTTGAGTTCTACATTTTAAGAACCAATGGATAATGAGATTACTCCAGATGTCTGGGAAGTTACATCCTGAATTTGGATGACCACCTATCCAAAACAGCTCTGTAAGTGTAGTTCATATCTAAACTGTAGTTTATATCCACTTTTTCTCTTCTCCAGATTACATATATACCTGTAGAACACTTTCATGGAATTTATTGGTAAACAAACATGGAATAAACTTTAGAACTTTCAGCAAAGTCAGATTCTAGTGTTTTCTGTGTGCAAATCCAATCTTACCAATGTCAACCCCACAGACTGTGGATAGCCTTCATGTGAAAGGGTAGATGTAACAGAACCTTGATAGTGACTGTGAGAGTACCTTACTGTTTCAAAAATCATTTTCACTTTTTGTACAGGTGACAGAATGTCCTGTCTCCTGTAAAGGACAGTTAAACATGGTGAAGTTCAGTGCATTGCTAGCTCTACTGGCTGGCTCTGAGAGGCAGGTATTGAAGGATGCATCTTAAGCAAGTGGCAGAGAAGAAGAGAGCTGTGTTTTTCTCAGCGAAGGTGCTGGTGAGGGATGTGTGGAGGAGCAGTTGTGCTAATGCTGTGCGCTGGAAACACTGTTTTCATTTTGGGGTTGTTTTGAGGAGTTAGTGAAAACAGATGGAAATACAGATTTCCCAGTGTTGTATGTTTGCACTTCAATGCCTAAGTGGATTTGTCTCTAGTCTTAATTTATTTTTACTCTGATCCTTTGGCCTGTGACGAGATCCACTGATCCTACAGGAAAAAAAGAAGGGGATATGACATGGAATGATCACTCCCTTGAAATGAGGGTCCCATCTCCATCAGAGTGAGTGAGTTGTTAAATTCACAGTTGGTCATAAGATGTCAGCGTCAAAGAGCAAGATGGAGTGAAGGGCCTGGGAAGTTAAGATCTCCTAGTTCCCTATTCTGGGAATGCTGCAGGGAATATTTGTTGTGTGGGTCCCTGGCACTGGAAATTGTTGCAGTACAGTATTGTTGGGGCTCAAGGCCATAGTGCAGGTCAGGAATCTTTCCAGCTCTTTACAGGGTGGTTTTGGTTTGGTTTGTGCATAAGACCCAGCAGAAAGCTGAGAACTTTCTGAGGCTAGGTGGGAGCAGGAAGCAGATAGGATTAGGAGCAGGAACAGATTCTGGCCAGAAGGGGAAGCTGTTGCCCTTTGGACATCTATCCTGTGTGGTACAGTACTCCACTAGGCAAAGGTAATTAATTGTCTTGCATACAGCTTTCAGCTGACATATGAAAGCACAGGCCTTCCAGAGCCCATTTTTCAATCTAGGATCATGGTACGAGGGGTTTAAGATTGATCTGGCTTGCTATGGTCTGTTCCAGATTACATCAGTGGAAAAACTTCCTAACAAAAACTGCTGCCTGTAGCTGACACAGCATGGCACAGCTTTTTCATATCAGACTGCTGCATGGGAGTCAAGGGCAGTGGAGCTTGTGGGGCCATGGGAAGCCCAGTCTTATAATGCTTTAATTAAAACCATGATTTTGGCCCATCCTCCCTTGGATTTCCAGGAACTTCAGTAAGCAGGAAACATATCAGGATAACTCATGATTTCTATTGAAACATCATTTTCCAGAACTGTAGTAAAGACATGGTCTCCTTGAGATTCAGTTAGATGCTCAGTACTTCATTCCTCAAAAACCTTTCAAAAGGGTTAAAAAGGAAGAGTAGAAGTCCTAATTCTCTCTCTTTCATCCACTGACTAAAGCTGAGTAACAAAACATGTACTACTATGGATCTAAAACTCCTTCTATTTATAGTAAATCAGAACTAGACTCCTTGAACTGTGAGATATACAGTAATCTCATGCCTATAAGGCACACCGGAGCATAAGGCGCACTTCTGGGTTGTCAGCAAGTCTCTGTAATTTGTCCATATATAAGGCATACCGGCGTATAAGGCGCACCTTTTTTTTTTTAAAGCGAGGATCTGTGTGCAACAAAGTAACAAATTAGTAACAGGATTGTGTGATCGCTGTCAGGTGCTCAATTTTGCAAACATTTTTCACAGATCAACGTAGCCTTTAAAAGCAGCCCCAGGCACCCTCCCCATGCCGTGGTTCCTGGCACTCCCACCCCTGGCGCCAGCTGCCGCCGCTGCCCGCACAGCGGTGGGGGCTGCTCGCGGCAGCCGGGGGGGGCTGCTGCCCAGCCACTCAGTGCAACTCGCACTTCCGGGTTGGGAATTTTCCAAATTATGTCCAAATATAAGGCACACCGACGTATAAGGCGCACTTCCAGGTTCGGATCAAAACTTCAATCAAAAAGGTGCGCCTTATACGCATGAAATTACTGTAGCTGTTTTCTAATTAATATTACATTTTTTCCAAGGTTTTCTGTGCTGGTTCCACTTTGAAGGTAACCTGTGGGGGGAGGGCACACTCAGAAGTTTTTCCATGAGAACTTCCTCTGTGAATTGATAGGAC
Organism: Sialia sialis; assembly: GCA_009812075.1. NCBI lineage: Eukaryota > Metazoa > Chordata > Aves > Passeriformes > Turdidae > Sialia > Sialia sialis. The sequence continues at coordinate 2,528,858 of VRYO01000406.1, forward strand.
CAATTGGAGGCTGATTTAGTAATTAACAGCCTGGGAAAACAATTAGAGAAGCTACTTCACTCCATGAATCACATTGGTAAAAGCAAGAAAACATAAGAAAAGTTCTCTTTGTTTTCCAGTCTTTCACGAGGTAACATTGGCCTGGCCTGGGTGGGTAAGGGTGGGCTCAGGAGCTGCTGGGCCCTGTTTTTTCCACTCAGGGGCCCTGATGGCCAGGGGAGGAGAGGCCCTTGGCTAAGATCCTAGCCCTCCCCTGCCGGCGTGGCCACAGCTCGGTGGGGCCCTGCTGCTGTCTCGGAGCAGCCTGGGGAGGTGAAGCCTCCCAGTCACCCACATGGCTCGGGAGAAGGCAACTGGGCTCTGTTTTGGTGGAACCCCTCCATGCATTTGCTCGCTGGACTTTGCAATTTCGTCCGGCTTCTCCCCCAGTGCAGCTTGCACAGCCTGGGCCCAGCCACCTGCACCTTCTATGTGAAATTTTAACTCTTCCAATGCTCAGATAAGACTTGCAGACCTCCTATCCTCCCTTGAGTAAGAGGAAATAATGCAGAAAGTATATACCAAAGTTAGTGAAGTAAGAGCCA
>VRYO01000406.1:2536576-2562099 GCA_009812075.1 Sialia sialis
TGCAAATCATCACAACCAAGCCTAGCCCAATAAATATTTTGGTTAATACCCCTTCAATGCAAAAACTCCGCATTAGGGACAACACTGGGGCTATCTCCAGATAAGAGAACAAACCCAAGGACCACAGGGGTATTAACACTTCAAAAAACCCTGAAGTCCAAACATACAGGCAGGCTTCCACACCAAAAGACATTATGGGTTTGATAAACATACCAATACCAACACAAACAATTGAAAACAAAATATTACTAGAGTAAAGTTTTTTCCACTTTCTCTGGTTTCCCCGTACGGAGCCACCAAAAATATTTGTCCAAGTTTAGGACAAAATTGGGGGAAAACCTCCAAAGGAGCCTCCCAGAGAATAAAGCCCCCACGATTCCTCCCCCCAACCGGGCTCGGAAAGACTTTCTCCTTGGGTGAAAAGTGGAAAAAACCTATTTATTAATGAACACAGGAAAACACTTCCCAGGACCAAGAAAACGATTCACCAAAGTGAGCGAGGATGGATGAGCTCAGACAGTCGCTGCTGGGAAGGGCAAAAAGCTTCTTTGGCAGACTCCAGAACAGTCTCTGCAGGTCCTAGTCCAGAGCCAGTACAGATTTTGGAGATGAGGGGAAGAAGGGAGGGGGAAGGGAAAAAAAAACCAGCAGCAGTCGGGGCAGCAGGGGCAGCAGCAGCAGCCAGGCAGAAGCCAAGCAAGCAGCAGCATGAGGGGGAGGAGCCGCAACAGCTCCGTGCAGACAGTGAGTGGGGGCGGCAGGGAGAAGGGCTAGACACAACACCAACCTGGGACACACATGAGTCTTGAAAGGCTAAGAAACCTGGAAGACCAGGCCCTCTTTCCTGTGAAAAACAAGTAAATAAAAAAGACAACTAAACTCTCCCCTGTGGAGGACAATAAGCCCTCAGCATAGGAACACCCTGCACTCCTGTGGAGGAGTGAGGCCTGAGTGTTAAAAGGATTTAAAAGACCCCTGCCAGAGATACACCTCCCAAACAAGTCCACTTACTGTTGGTGGCAAGAAGAGAGCTACCCCCATCATGCTCTGTTTCTTCATGTTAATATCCTGTACCCTGTTGGTCTCTTTTCTCTGTTTTGGTTTTGAGCCTCAGACTATTTTCCCTGTTGCTCTACCCCACCCCCTGCCTTCCCCATATAATCCCCTGTTTCTCCCCAGTTCGTGGGAGCTCTCATCCCTGGCACCCTTCTCAGAGTAGCTTCCTGTAATAAAGGCTTTGCTTTCTGTGGAATGCTATATGAGACTCGTGTCCTTTATCTCCTTGTTGCCCGAGAGTGACTTCACAGGAGAGCTAGAAATCACTATAGCTGAAGTCACTTGCTGCTAAGGGATGTGCCTGTGCCCCTTGGGATGAACCCTGCTGGACACCTCTCCAGGAAGGTCACAGCAGTCTGTGGCACCCTGGGAAGACCACCACCACTGGACCCCCTGGACCTCGGCACTCTGCCCCATCAAAACAAAACAAATCAAAACAAATCAATGAAGTTTAAAAAGAAAACACTTAAAAATAAAACTTATGAAATTTAACAAAGACAAGTGCCAGATTCCACATCTGGCATGGGACAGCCATAGATGTTTGGACAAATTGGGTAATGAGAGGCTAGAGAGAAACATTGTGGAAAGGGACCTGGGGAGTCCTGGTTGATGGCAAGTTGAATGTGAGGGCACAGCATTACCATCTGGGCATGGGAGGGGATTGCCCCACTCCGCTCTGCACCAGGGAGGCCTCACCTCGAGTCCTGGAAGCTGTTTTGAGCACAACAATATGAAAAAGATATAAAGTGGTTAGAGAGCATTTGCCATTACATAAAATAGGGGATGAGAGATATCCCTAAGCAGAGGCTGTCTGTCTGAGGTCCTTTGCAAATGATTCCTAAGGCAGTTTGGAAGTGCTTCTTCACTACATAAAATATTAAGAGCTACTATGCCGACATTCTTGGAGCACAATGCAATTCAGGAAGAGCCCAGAGCAGGAATTGTTAGTGCACTAATTCCTGACCCTTGTTTTTACAAAACTGAGCTCACTTCCAGCTCAAACATTTTCCACTCACACTTCACAGATGTAGAGTAAGACACATGGCTCAAAATCACAGCTGCCTTCAATTCAAAATGGTGAATTATTCCGAAGAGCAAAATAATTCCAAAGAAAGAGCACAATAATTCACAATGATATAATTAATAAAAAATACCCACTGTAGAACATCCACTCAAAGGGCTTCATCATCACTGAGATTGTGGACCCCGCTCTTTTACTTCACTGAATTTTCAGGATTAAGAGCAAGTGACTCCATAGGTTTTATCCCCCGTATACCACAGGCAGGTCTGAAAGATCTTCACTCTTTGAACTCCAATGCCTATTGAGTAGGAATCACCAAAGGGAGGATTCCATTTCCCTTTATCTGCCTTTCCTGCTTCCTGCACAGCTATTGCTTGCTGTGGAAACACCCATGGCTCTTCAGCCAGTCTGGGCATGAGGCAGATGACCAAATTGTTTGGAAGTCATCTTACAATGTAGCATGGGATCTTGGTAATGGTCTGTGAGGCTTCAGCTTTTAACTATTCTAAATCCGCTATCTTTGTGCTTGATGTCTGCAGGGCATTCCAGAGACAGTGGGCCAGGCTGCTACAGAGCTCCAACAGAACAAAACTGGAGCAGAATCTGACAGTCCTGGATGTTCTCAAATGTTAAGATTGAAAAGAATGAGTTAGCAATCAGAACTGTGGAGGCTTTATGTCAGGGGGTACATCTTGCTGCAAAAGAGGGAATTCATGCTTCATAGTCAGAGCAATGTTCAACATCAGAGTGGGTAAGAAGTAACCTAAAACCTTGTGGAATACTCCTGAAATAAATTCTGCTTCTCCTTCTGGCTCCTAAATGTCACTGAAATGGTGATTTTTCTTTGTTGCTTGTTTTGAAAACTAATGAAGTTGGTAGAAGCATTTCTGTTCTTAGCTGGAAGCATTAGTGACCAAAGGTTATGTTTACTTGTTGGAGTCATTGAGTCAGGGGTGTCTCTGAATTCTTCAGAGAGAAATCAGAGTGCAGGGATTGAATTCAAACCTTTGGATGGATTGAAGTATATTAAGCCACTCACACATAAAGTAGAGGTGTAAGTTTAAGTTTTAGGATAAGTAAGTGAGTCAGTAAGTTTTAGTATGAGCTCTAATGCTTTTAGTAAGTGAAAGGTTTAGATGCCAGAGTAGCAGTGCAAATTCTAGTGAAGGTTGAAAAACACACGAATGTTTTCAGTGGAGGCTCTAGGAACGCAGTTTTAGACAGCATTTAGACAAAATAGAGCTATAGTAAGAATATTGCTTACATTTTTCAGATAGAACAAGATAGGTTGTATGCGTAGTTCATATGTAACCTAGCGTGCTAAGAAACTAGAATTCTAATAGGTTAAGGAGTGGTAGTCCAAATTTGTGTCTTAGCCTGTTGTGAAGATTCTATGTAAGAGCATGCATGGGAGAGAGCTGGTGCTTTTTGCAATGGCTTTTTGCTTTTTTTCCATTGCTTTTACTATTTTGCTCTTGCTTTGCTTTGCTCACCATCATCATCAATACCTAAGAAGAAGATAGGAGCTGCTGTAGCAACATCAGCTTCCCAGGACCTTGACAGGAGCAGCTTCTACTTCTATTTGGGACTCTATACCAAAACTTAGCATGGACTTTAATGTCTGTGACTTTGCTTTCAAGACTGATGGATAGACCTTTGTAATAAACAGCCTTTTAGCAACTATTAGCTGCTTTGCTCATTTAAGAAAATAACCCAACTTAGCTGGTGTCTAAGAGCAGTGGAGGTATAACCTCATATTTACTTTTGTTCCCTTGTGTCCTTGTTTCTTCTCAGGCATACAGGGCATACTTGTTTGGTGTGTTGTACTCTTGGATCATTTCAGAATTATTTTTTTTTAATCAGCTTTCCAGAAGATTCTGTTGCTATGCATAAATTTGCAAACCAATCAAGAATGGCTCCTACTGTAATGTCAGCAGAAAGTTGCCACACCATGGTGCTGCCAAAATAATGTCGCTGTGGCATGAAAATCCTGACTGTCCAGAGCACCTCTTTGACATGCTTGTTTCAAGAGGGTTCTCCTGATCAAAGGGTTCTCAGCTGACAGGCAGTTCCTTGGCACTAGGGGTCCCACATTTTCCCCTTTCAGTGCACAGTCTGTGAAACTACTGCACAGCATCACTAAAATCCACTGGCCTATTCTATCTATTCTTGCCCAGACAAACTCTGTCTGGTGACTCATCTAACAAGTAAGTAGAGTCTTTTACCTAGTTGCATCTGATCTGGCTTTTGTATGAATGTGTTGTTCATGCTATCCCTTAGTAACTGAGTTGATTTTGAAATGAAATTTCCATTAAGGTACTAGGACTTGAGTAAAGCTCACGTCAATAGCTTCAGCCAAAAAGGGGATGTCTGTAGCTCTCTCATGGGGTGTAGGCAGGTTTTGAACCTTTAGGGGGTCTTTTCCTGGCATGTGGTAGTGAGGCCTGTAATTTCCTCAGCTGTTGGCTCAACAAAGACAACTTCCAAGATGCAGACTGGTAGAGCTTCTGGGAAGTCTGTCTAAAGACTCTACAGTTTTCTCCAAAACAGAGGGAAAGCAACTTGTTTTCTTCATTCTGTGATTAAAAGATTTGATGGTCTGACTTTACAATGGCTGGAGACAAAAAGTAGCCTAGTATATTGTGCTGTTTTCTTGCTTGCTATGTAAAAGAATAATTGCTACTGGAGGGGCATCCTGGAAAAAATATGCTCTTTAGTTGGGTTGACTTATTCTGTGGGATTTCCCACAACAGACAATTTTCTAAGAACATCTGTTTTATTTTTCCCTTACAGAAGAAGTCACGCAGGGATAAAGAAAAGTCCATGCTTCAGTGAGTGGCAAAGTAACCTCTGAAATTCCATTCGGAATCATGGAGCAAGCCATGAACTTTGTCTGCTGCAATAGGAGCCAGTCTTGTAGCCTGAAAGAAAGTCCATTTCAGTGTCTTTGCAGTCCCTGGCAGTTTTGTAATTTTCTCTTGAAGAGCTTTTAAGTAGATGAAAGTCTAGTTTTGCAAACAGAAATTTGCTTACTGTTCTGTTTTTAGCCATGGTGGAATATATGGTTTACAATAATATGCAGTGCTCTCTAATTATCCCACTCTAATCTAGTTTTATCAACTCAGAATCCCATTTCTATCCAAGTTTATGATTTCTCCTCAGTATAGCTGGATAGATTGATGCATATATAAGTACAGGGAGACCTGGCAGATTGACTACATCACACTGCCTCAAACCCGCCAAGGCAAGCACTACCTGCTGACCATGGTGGAAGCCAGTACTGGAGGGTTGGAGACCTACCCTGTGCCTCATTCTTGGAACACCATCTTGGGCCTGGAAAAACAAGTCCTGTGCAGGCATGGTACCCCTCAGAGAATTGAGTCAGACAACGGGACTCATTTTCAAGTCTTATAAACACCTGGGCTAGCAAACACGGCACTGAGTGGGTGTAGCACATTCCTTATCATGCACCAGCAGCTGAAAAAGCTGAACAGTGCACTGGCCTGCTTAAAAACACCTTTAAGGTACTAGGTGGGGAGACTTTCAAGTCTGGTCAAGACATGGTTAGTGAACACCCGAGGTTCCACTAACCAAGCAGGCCCTGCCCAATCTGAGCCCTTGGGAATACCAGATGGAGATAAGGTTCCAGTGGTACACATAAGAAGTATACTAGGAAAAACTGTTTAGGTGAATTCTGCCCCAGCAAAGAAAATCCCATCTGTAAGGTTGTTTTTGCTCAGGAACTAGGTTGCACCTGTTGGGTGATGCAAAAGGATGGAGAAACCCTATGCATACTTCAAAAAGACCTTGTTTGGGGGTAAACCCATAATACTATGCCTGTATCTGTAACCTGCACGTATGTATATAATTTAAAGATTTTAATTTGATGTAGCACGTGGTATGAAAAAAATTTGGGGTGGATAATGTTGGGGTTGGTTTCTTTCCCTTTCCTCTCTGTGGAACTTTTCCCCATTAACATGCTAAGAAGCCCTGATGGCTAGTCCCTAGCACTGATGCCTCCGGAGAGGAGGAGGAGAGACTCCCCGTCCCTTTTTTTCTTTTTTTTTCTGGAGTTTCTCTCACAGGGCAGGTGCAGGAAGTGGGGGAAACACCATGAAATCAGAAATCAGAAGCAGGTAAGGGAGAGGGGGAGGCACTTGCTTGCTCACTTGCTCTTGGAATTGGAGGAGGACAGCCACTGCTGCTACCCCCATCCTGCCATCCCAATGGCAGGAGCCACCTTTTCTGTTGTTGGACCCTGCACCTCTGCTGGGATACTCTCCTGCTTCAGTGTGCCATCTCCAACCATCCTGCTGGAGCACTGGGACCAACACTCTGAGAACCCGTGAGCAGAGCCTCCCCTCCACCCTTCGCATCTGGTACACAGCCAACATCACTCCCAGCACTTCTGCAGCTACGTGGGATCACCACATCTGCCCTTGCCCACCAGGAGCCAAGTGGCACTCACTGTCAACTGGGGTGGTAACTGCTCCAGAGGGGAAAGGTGCCTACAACCAAAAGAACTGTTACTGTGTTCCTGTTCTGTTTGTTGTCAATTTCATAGCTGTTGTTGTTTAGTTTGCCTTGTTATATACATATATATCTATCTAGTAAAGAACTGTTATTCCTATCCCCATATCTTTGCCTGAGAGCCCCTTAATTTCAAAATTATACTAATTCAGAAGGAAGGATTTATTAGCTCCATTTCAAGGGAAGGCCTTGCTCTTCCCTAGCACACCTGTCTTTTCAAACCAGGACAACTGCACAGATCCCAAGTAGTACATACCTAGAACAAATGCCTCTTCCTTTTATTCCACGGTCATTAACAAGTTCCCTGGAAATTGTAATAAACGGTAGTGTTTTTCATAAGGTAATTTAGCTATGCACAATTATCTCCATGCCACTGTTTCCTTCTTTCAGCTACCTTGTTGGGGATAAACTCTGGATAATTATGGAATACATGGATGATGTACCTTTAAGCAGTATCATTAAAAAAGTCCATATGGCTGAAGGAGGAATGGCAGCCATCTGCTGAGAGGTAAGGGAAGCCACTGGTCCTTCTGATTGTTTGGGCACACTGGTACTTCTAGGCAGGTGGTAAGAACAGGAGTGATTTCAGGTTCAGAGTTTTGTTTCTGTGTTGCTTTGATGATATGAAGAAACAGGAGTGTCTTAGGTGGGGGGCCCACCAGTACAGCTGCTATGGTACTCTCTTTTTAAAAAAAATAAATTTACTTTTCTCACCTTTGCCTCTTTGAGCATTTGGCTGGAGCCTGCCTGTATCGCATTTTGTCTATCAAGTACTGCAATTGCAAACGGTTGTTAGTCACCTGGATAGAGAGAGCCCATGCCCTGCAGCAGCAGTCATTCTTTCTGTGTTTGCAGGGGACAGTCTGTAATTGCTATTTCTCTTTCAAGGGATATATTGTCTTCACCTAAAAAGATACTGCTCTATTACTGATGAAGCAGCAGACTCCTTCTTCATGGCAACATCATGTTCTGCCACTCCTCACCTTTCAGCTGGAACTGATGTCCTTTAGAGCCATTTCCTTTCTTGGTGATGAAATCAGGTCTTTAATTTTTACCCTCCTGTTTGTTTTTTATCTATCAGTGTGTATAAGCACAAAATTCCTTTCACTCCACCCTCATCATCCATATAGATGTAAAAAGTGAAAACATTTTTCTCGGAATGGATGGATGGATCTGTGAAACTGGGTAGGTATTCTTGGTCAGGCGCAGCATTCCTGGGATGTGAGGTGTAGGGCTGCTTAAGACTGACCACCAGTTCCCCAAGAGCGGTGCCTGCGGGAGTGCATGGAGTACTGCTGCAAGCTAAGAGTGCAGCTGCCCTGTGCAGAGAGGCCTTGAGAGAAACAAGGTGTCAAGAGTGGCTTTGGTTTGTGTGAGACCCTTCCAGAGAGTGGGAACTACAGTCGTAAACTTCAAGTGAATAAAAGCCACTGAGTGAAACATGGAGGTTTCTGTAAGTGATCGATTCCATATTTCCTCACAGTTACCACCCTGAGAAAACAGAGCATGGCTGCTTTTCTAGCTAGATTCAACATCACATTCTCATTCTTTAACTTGTTTTCTTAATTCAAGCTGGCTTTAACAACACTGGGTTTCCTCCTCAGCCGATTTTGGCCTCTGTGGTCAAATGACTTCTGAGCAGAGCAAGTGGAGTTTGATGGTTGGGATGGCTCACTGGATGGCACTGGAATATGTGAATAAGGATGCATATAGGACCAAAGTAGATATTTGGTCCCTTGGCATTGTGGTGATAGAAATGCTGCAAGGTGAAGCACTTTACTGTAAGGAAATTCCTCTCAGAGTAAGGTACAAATACTAGCAGATGTTACTGTCTCTGTAATCTGTCTCATACTCTGTATCCCATAAGACTAAATCCCATTCACATCAGCTTGGACTAGTTCAACCAAGGCCCATTAACCAAAAGCTGTCCTTGGAGCACATCAGCTCCAAGTGGTGTAGCTTTGGCTGCATCGGTGGGAGAAGCTCAGAAGAGGAGTGGCATGTTCCAGTTAAAAAAGTCCCATTTTGGCCTTCAGTGATGCTTCAAATTTCTCATGCACTTTGTTAACTCTTTTTGAGTTGTGTCTCAGAATGACAAGAAATGCTCAGTGGCATGTTTCTCGAACTGGGGAATTTGTATGAAAAGCATTTCAACTCTATCTGTCCAGGCCTTCATTATTTGTCTAGTTTTGAAGCTATGCTAGCATTTTAAATGGTTCTACACAAGTTTTTTTCCAAGCTGGAGGGTTCTCCAGCTCCAAGATCACTACTGATCAATGCATGAGCCCACCAAGAACAGTGAAGAGAGAGCAGCTGGTTCCAACTCTGATTGTGAAATCTGTGAGGTGGCATATTGTCATAATGCAAATAATTTCTATGTGTCAGACTGCAAGAACAATTCTAAAGAATTGCTTGATTAGATTAGGAACTTTCAAATTCTTCAGATTTACAGCCATGGCTTTTCCTACTTATTAATGATTATTAGTTAATTTATGTAGCTGGACTTCAGAAAATGCCCCAAAAGCACTGCACAGAATGAGTGGAGGACACACTGTTGGCATTCTATAGCTCTGTAGCTCACATTTGAAGATACTTATCTGGCAAGCATCCAAAAAAAATGCAAAACCACTTTCCTTATAAATCTTCTACATAATTTTTCCTCAGGAAACCAAACATCTGATAGCAACATGAGGCAGAAATAGTACTTACAATTCTGCAACATCTTCTAACACCATACCTAAAATTCCAGTTTCAAGGGAAACAATGCCCCGAATCCTAGGAGTATTCCAACCATGCACTTATTGCTCTTCATCACAATATGAATGTGTGAACCTGTCACAGGTTTTGTAGATAAACATACACCAAAAACAACTGAAGTGAACAAGACATTGATTTGGAACATATATTTTCCAAACAAAACCCCTTTGTGGATGGCAAAAAAAGCAATTCTTATGGACACTGGGAAAACACATTTAACGAAAAGTTTCCTTACAGACGCGACTGCCGCCGGCACCAGCTCCGGCTCCAACCGGGCAGCAGCACCAAAGGCGGCCGGAGGAGCCAGCGCCCCGCTCGCCCCGCCCCGCCCCGCTGCGGCCGGGCTCCCTCCCCGGAACCGCCTCTGCCTCGGCCCCGGGACCGCCTCTGCCCTGCCTTCGCCCCGGCCCACCCACTTTTCTCTTCCCTTCGCCCGGTGGTGGGCCGCGTACTCCCGGCCCTGCGCCCGGCCGGCGGCAGCGACATGGCGCTGTGCGGTGGCGGAGGCGCAGCCGTGTGGCTGGCGGCGCTGCTGGCGGCGGCGGGGGCGCAGTACGAGCGCTACAGCTTCCGCAGCTTCCCGCGGGACGAGCTGATGCCGCTGGAGTCGGCCTACCGCTACGGGCTGGACCAGTACAGCACCGAGAATTGGCCCGAGAGCGTTAGCTACCTTGAGGTCAGCATGCGGCTGTATCGCCTGCTGCGCGACAGCGAGGCGTTCTGCCACCGCAACTGCAGTACGGCCGGGCAGCCGCTCCCCGCGCCCGCCGGCGCGGCGCTGGAGGAGCTGCGCCTCCTGTCCGGGGTGCTGCGGCGGGCGCAGTGCCTACGGCGCTGCAAGCAGGGGCTGCCCGCCTTCCGACAGGCGCAGCCCGGCCGCGACCTGCTCGAGGAGTTCCAGCGCCGCGAGCCCTACAAGTACCTGCAGTTCGCCTACTTCAAGGTGAGGCCCCCTCACCGCCGCTCCTCGATTCTTTCTCCTCCCACCTCTGTGCCCTGCCTCCACTCCCCCCGCCTCTGTCGCAGGCTCTCCTCCCCAAAGTCTCGCCTGGTGCGGTGCCATCCTCTAGCCGCGGCAAGCGCGCCCGTCAGTGTCGTGCTGGAGGGGACAGCATGATGGGTCCCTGCAGATGGCGTGTCCCAGGACAGTCTCGAGAGACCCCGAATGCATCGTGCGCCCAAATGCTAGAAAAACCTCTTGTTATGCCGACCTCTCACCTGTCCCTCAGAGCAGGTTACTCTAGGCCACAATTTCATTCCCCATCACCTCCCCCACACCAGTTGTCATCTACCTCACCTCCATTTCTTCCCTGCCCCGTGGTTAGTCCGTTCCCTCCTAGGCTGCCAACCCTGCACTTTGTAATGCTCTCCTTGACAAGCCTTTCAGTTGTTTCCTCCCACTTCTGTAACCCACTGTGGGGTTCCTGCGTGCCTTGTCTTTCCCCCTGCTTACCCACACCCCATCAAGTTTGCTCCTCACTCGTCTTTTACAACTCATCCAGCATGTCCCATAAAATCAGCCCTTCCAGTTCATCCTAGACATCTGGCCACTGGACACGGCCTCTGTGTGCAGTAGCTGTGTCATTCCTGCCCCTCTCATCTTTCCATCTGCCTCATTTTCTAATCTTCTCTGGAACCTTTTTACAGACTCTTCATGTCACAGCTTTGCTATTGCAAGCGATCTTCACTACTTCTTCTTCAGCGTGTCCACCTTCTTCACTTGCTCGTTTCTGGTCCAGTTCTGTCAAGGGCAGCAGCCCCCAGTCTGTGACTTGCAGATAGCCTCGTGCCTGGAAAACTCCAGTTTCATCACAGCTGTGAGAAGGAGGGAAGCAAAAATTGGTTGCTGAAGTGGGACACTATAATGCTAGCCCTGGAATGGTATTTACCTTTTACTTCTGTATCAGCAAAGACTGGGAACACGCTCCTCTCTTAACAGATTTCATCTTATTTTTCTAGCTTCTTGTCATTCTTCTGTCCAGGATCTAATTGATTATTTTCTCCCTTCTCATGTTCACCTTCTGTTCTCTATATAAAGGTCCATCCCTCCTGCAATCTCCTCAGATACTGCAAGTATTTGCATTTGAAATAAACAGGGCCTCTCTGAGGAGAGGGAAACAAGCTGAGCTCTTTGGCTAGATTGTTTTCTCTTTTAGGGATTCACTCCCAAAGTATGCCAGTATGCATATAGGGTTGCATGTTTGTGCATTATTTTAAGATTGCCTTTTGAAAACACACATCTTCTAATCTGTTTCTGTGTCCTGTTTTTAGAAGTGCTGTTTTGTCAGCAGTTTTTCCAAATAGACACAGGGAAATGTGTTCTCATAAAACCAGAACAGTATCCACATGCACAGTATCTCGCTGCTGTCTAATGCTTTCCCTAAGACCATACAAAAGAACTTAACTTGATACATTAAAGCCTTTTCTTTTGACTGAGAGGGTAGAAATTCCTGGAATTCTCAAAGCCATATATGGATACGAAAATGACATCACCATGTTTCCTCTTCTTATCTTAATTTAACTATTAATTCCCCCCTTGTGGTACTTACAAAGTTTGCAATGTATGGATCACAAATATAATTTCTTCTAACATTTCAAATACAGTCTAGTAACTGCCAGGTAGGAATGTGAGAGGGAAATTGGAGAAATCCCTCCTCCCTTTAAACTCTTTTTTCAATCACACTTGCATTCAGTTTGAGCAGTGTAGTTTGGTGTTTTTACCTTTAGTGTCTGTTGTTTATATTGTGTTTCATACGAGATTTGTAGTCCAGCTCTGAGCCCGTATCTCTCTCATGGGGAATTTTGAATGGGGCTTCTAGAGCTACAGACTGCTGCATCCAAAGGACTTTTTCCTGGCTGGTGGTTTCTGTGAAAGAGGAAGAAGCAGGAGGGAAATGCTTTACGTAATTATTTTAGAGTGACAATATATGTATTCAGGTGGACTCCACAGAGAAATTTGCCACGTTGTAAGATTCTGGGAGTAGCTGTTCCTGCGCTGCTGCTTGCTCCTCTGGAGGGAGCTTTCTCAGAGCCGTTGAGTTCACTTAGGAGTGTGTTTCTTCAAAATCGCTTTTATTTTTTTTTACTTAGTGGTGAAAATTGAAACCAAGAGTGAGCCATGGACCTAAGTAACAATGACTTGTCAGCTTGACAAAAATGCAGGATTACAGCTACAGCACAAAAGAAACCAAGCATTTGACGAAAGTGCAGCTGAGATTTCCTTTTGCATTTAGCACAGTCTGGACTGACTGGAAACACGTAGTTTTGGGACAGCCAGAAAAGGCAGCTGGCAGAGTTCCAGTGCTCTGGATGGGACACTCCTAGTGGCACAGCAGCAGTGGGTGGGTCAAAGTCTTGCTTCTGTGCAGCCATCTCCCAGGTTCCTTTCCGAAATGAAGGGGCTCCTTTTATGGATGCGAGCATAAGGGTGCGTGAGCATACATGCCTGTGATTCTTGCTCGTGGTTTCAAACATGCAGTGCCAGAAGCTATTTCATGTGTGAGGTGGAACTCTGTGTTGCCTGTACATCAATACACTGAACGGGCTGATGTGGATCTTGGCCTAGAAAAAGGGTTTTAACGTTTCACAAATACCCCAGACTTTTGATTTCTCTCTCACTCTCCCTAAATATGTGCAGATATACTATATAATTTATGAAAATATGCATGTGTGTGTATATATAAAATTTTAAAAAATCATAGTTGGCATGCGCACAGAAGTGCATATGTGTTTGGTACCTACAGTTGTAAATGAGAACTGTACGCTTCACAAAGTGTAGCTAACAGGGATTAAAGTTAGTTTAAAAATGGGCACAGAAAATTGCTTAGGGACACAATTTTTGACCAAGTCTCTGCTACATGTTCTAACTTCGTAATGCCACCAGGAAAATATGTTATTGTAATAATGTCCTCTGTGCTGCTAGGCAGATAAGTGACATAAATGCATATGAACAGTGGTGACTCCTGACCAATATCCATAGGTTAGCATCAGTAAGTACTTGCTGTGAGATTAGTCCCTCTCAGGAGCCCTGGTATAGACTTTTGCCTTGTCAGCTCTATGAACAGGGGAAGGCAAGGGAAAAAACCTAATATATTTGATTTACAACAATCATGCTATGTGCAAAAATAATGGATTTCTAAAGTTAAAATAAAATTGTTCATAATGATGTAGCTAGAGAAGAGTTGTATCAGTTTTACTGATACCATTGTATCTGCTGAGACTATGCTCTTAGTAGAAACAAATTTGTGAATATAGAGAATCCAGGAAAAATAACTGAGAAAACTGGGAACGTTTGAATTGTTTTGGTTTTTGGTGTTTTTTTTCTTCCCTGCAGTTAATCTTTTTTAACACCTTCTTTTCCCTATCCCTGTTTAGGCTAATAATCTTCCAAAAGCTATTGCAGCAGCTCACACATTTCTTCTGAAGCATCCAGATGATGAAATGATGCAAAGAAATATGGCCTACTATAAGAGCATACCTGATGCTGAGGAGCATATTAAAGACTTGGAGACAAAGCCTTATGAGGTATGCTTATTCAGGAGAGTCTGCTCTTTTGTAACTGTTCTATTACTCCTCTTATTGGGTGAAATTCAGGAATCTCATTTCTTATGTGTTCTCAGTTCTTAATCTCCCTCTCCTTGTCATCTCAGTCATCTTTGTTCTGCCTTCTTGATGCATTCAATAATTCTCACCTCTCCTGGACTTCATTGTTCCATAAATGAGTTACAGCAAGTGAGACAGTGGTGTACCTGAAAGCTGCTATATGCAGATCACTGCTGGAGCTAAGCAGCTGTGTAGTTATCCAAATTCGTGAGTACTGTAGTGGCACAGCTGAAAATAGCTCAGACATTGGGCTTTAAGATTCCATTGAAAATCTCTGTCAAAGCCTGTGCTTTAGACTCACACTGTTACTTCTCTCCAGCAGGCTTTTCTTTTGATTGGAAATGGAATTACATACTCTGCTCTCCAGAAAATACCTGTTAAAATCCATTAGTCTCCAGTATTTGTTGTCCTCACAGCATCTGGAGAGCAGCTCATACAGTCATCCAGAAATGTGGAGGCATCATTTGCTGCATGTAAGTTTATACAACACTTTTCACGGGTCACTTATTGCTGATTCATTCCTGCCAATTTTTCAGAATCTCTTTGTCAGGGCTGTGAGAGCATACAATGGTGACAATTGGCGGACATCCATCTCAGACATGGAACTGGCTCTTCCTGATTTCTTCAAAGCCTACGATGACTGCATAGCAGCCTGTGAAGGCTCCCGAGAGATCACAGATTTTAAAGACTTCTATCTTTCCATTGCAGGTGAGTGGTTAGGAAACATGAAGGAAAGATGTCCCCAAAGTGCATTTCAGTTTATTCATAGGATTGCTTACCCAAGTCCTGTCCCTCAGTTTAGGCCAGTAGGCATTTAAGAGATTCAAAACTGCTTAGATTGGGGTTTACTTTTTTTGTTCTCTTCAGTAACATAAATGAAGTCTATCAGGAAATTGGAACAGAGAGCTTATATTTGCATGGAGCTGATCTGTGCTCATGTTCCAGGGAGAGATATTCTGCCTCCAAGGGTCTGCAGGAAGCAGATGTATATGCTTATATATGCTGCTTCTATAAAAGATGGGTCTAGTAATTTCATTTGGCCAGTTGTTTTTAATTAGTTTCAGCGGTTATTTTTAGTTAACCTCAGTCACCACATGCTGACTGTAGGTGTCAGTAAAACCTAAGTGCTCAGTTCTCTGGAATTCCAATTCTGATAACTTAAGTCAGCCGCATAGATTTTTACAGAAGGGCCAGGTACTAACACTTGATTCCTACTTCAGATGTACTTGTAGATTCTCAGTACTTCCAAGCAGCAAGATCCAGATGCCCAGGACCCAGGAACACATTATAAGGCCAGATTTTAATGGGTGACTAATGGGAGGGATTATAACAATTCACTCTGTGCTATCCATATCCTCTGCTGCTGTTTTCTGCCTTCCAGATCATTATATCGAAGTCCTTGCATGCAAAGTGCAGTGTGAGAGCAATCTGACACCCATTATAGGAGGCTTTGTCGTTGAAAAATTTGTGGCCACCATGTACCATTACTTGCAGTTTGCATATTATAAATGTAAGTAGTGATTTATTGTGCTTAGATAATGCTGATGTTGGATGATGTGGGACAGATTCCATTCATAATATTTTCCCACTAATGTTATGCTTTAGAATGTAAATAGTGGCCTCCAGATTCTGCCTTTTAAACTGTTGTGGGACAGAAAGTTTCCTGGTGTCTTTTGTTCCCTATTATCACTGTAGTTAACAGACATGGGAAAGAATTTCTTCCACAGACAAACCTACAGAATATTTCATACTATTTGCTTTTTTATGGTGAATTCCTATCATCCTGTTAGAATGGGGCTAAATGGGTTTTGAAGAAAGAGGGCGCCAACTTAAAACTGTAGTGTTGGTGCTCAGTGATGGCATATTTGATAGGTAAATTAATCAGAGAAAATTGTGGTTTCTTGAGCAGCTACTTGTGCTGTAAAGAACACATGTAGCCCTTACAGCTGTTCCTGCAGGCTCCAGTATCACAGGGAAAACACATCAGGCTTGATGATATAGCATCAACCCATTAATGACTCTTGCTTGTGTTCTTTGACTACACACTTTACATGTTTACTCTTCCCTCTTTATCAATTAGTACAGAGAAGTAAGGAGGGGTTTAATATATTTTTGTTTGTTTTTAAAATAAATGGCCCAGTGTGTATCACCAAGCTGTATGGGGATACTGGGATAGCTGGGAGGAACATTTGGTTAGGATTTTCATAGTAAGCCATCAGAGGTTGATGACGTGTTGATTTTTGAATCATGTCCTTAGGTGTTTCAGAACACAAAAATAGCATATTGTTTCTGGGGAGCAATTTTTTTTTCTATCCAGCTGGTGAGGTGGTAGAATATGGGCAGTGTTTCCATTTGAGTTTTCCAGAGCTTAGATAGTAGTATAAATCTGTTCATTTACCTTACCTGGATTTTTTGGGTGTGTGTTTATTAATTAGTGAATGACATGAAGAATGCAGCTTCTTGTGCCGCTAGTTACCTCCTGTTTGATGAGAAAGATGAAGTAATGAAACAGAACATGGTTTATTACCAGTACCACAAAGACAAATGGGGACTTAAAGAAGAGGATTTTCAGCCCAGATCGGTAGGTGAATTACCTAAAATCCCTTCTAGACACACTCAAATATTTCTCTGCAACTCAATGAGATAATGTGTGATATCTGCTGTTTCTGGAGTTTAACATGCCCTGTTTTATTAAAATCATATAGAAAGTTGTACACAGAGGTGTAGTGTGTCATGTAAACAATGAATGTCATTATAACTCTTCCCTTTCCATTGGAATATTCTACGATAACATATAATATATGTCGAGGAGTAAACTCATGCTGGTACTTCTCTGACACTTGGGCATGTTTATATTTTTATATACCTCTATAAATAAAGCAGCTAGCCCCTGAAATCTCTGATGATGAAATATCTGAGTGACATTCAGGCTTTTGTGAATCATTATTTACCATCACATAGTTGCCCACTCACTTAGTATTTCAGGTTCTGTGGGCATTGGAATGTGTCTGAGTACGGTTACTTCAGATAAACTGTCTTTCCACTTACTCCATTTAGAACACAGTTGGGTGGATGAGGATGGAAAAAGGCTCAGGACTGTATTGCATCTAATTATCTAAACTAAAATGCTTACTGCAAAGAAGACACCAATTGTCATCTGGCTTTGGAAAATTATTTTAAAAGTGAGTTTCCATGCTGTTCTTAAATTTCCATGTCCAAGGAAATTTTACAGCCTGGACTGTGACATCAGATTGGATTTTCCAGTGTTTCTTATTACCAGGATTTAAGTCATGCAGCTAATTGTGACACTTAGTGACTGCTTAGGCATCAGTCATATGGGCTGTACAACTAGTTAGTTATTAGCAATATATTTTGCGCAAATTGAATTTAGTGCCTTCTAGTCATGCTTCTTAGAGCACACACTTTATTGGCACAGTGGGAACCCAGGCCTGCCCTCCAGGGCTGACTGAGACAAAAAGCAGCAAAAATGCATTTGATTCTTTCAGGCAGCAGCAGCCAGTCTGAGCTCACAGGGCTAGGGGGCTGCTCCTTTGCCACTGCTTTTGGGAACAGAATGGTGCTCTATAACCATATAGGAGACAATGTTTCATGATGGTGGGAGTGAGGGGTAGCAACAGTAGGAAACTGCAAACTATGGACAGCTTTGGCATACATATGCAGAGAGGGCAGAGCAAGGGCCCTACACATGCATTCTGAATATTTCTATGATAACTTCTGGAGCTGGCGACTACAGATAATTGGATTTTAAAATGAAAAATATTAAATGCATACAGTATTTTCTTGTACTTTGACCTATGTAGCTATCAACAGAAGTTTTTTTTCTGTCCTAATCACTTGTGTTGAATACCATAATGCCTCTGGTTTATTTTCAAAAAGTGGTAATAGGGTGACAGCAATATTTGGCTCTGGCACTAACCCTTAGATGTTCTTGTGCAAGAGGGAGTCTCCTGTTTTCTTCCCCAAAAAGTGTTAAATAGAATAATCAAAGTGGATAACAGTTGGTACTCACAAATATGAAAGTATGAGACTGAGCTACCCTGTGCTGTCTGGGCACATAGCCGGGAAGTGAGGAGGGACAGATGAGTGACCTTGCAGAGTTTCCCTAGCCCAAGCTCAGGCTGGGGTGGTGAGTCATTATCATACAAAACAGCTCAGTGTGTCTCTTTCCCAGAAGTGCCTGTTGCCATGTGCCAGCACAAGGAGACAGAGGCTTTCTCCTGTCCAAAGCCCACTGGAATGCAGGCACAGGCTGCTGCTCAGCCATGGCAGTCTCATTCCTAATTCTTAGACTCGCTAGTACTTTGAAACATGAGAACGAGGAGAGTGCTTTGTTCTTGCAGTGGGGGAGCCTGTGCTTAGGAAGATCCACAGAAGAGTTTAGAATATGCTGTTTGCTGTTTTGTTGTTTCCTTTCTCAAACACTGAACCCTGCCTGGGATCTATCTTTACTAGGCCTGAGTCTGACTTCACTGGGGTAGTTTCAGGAGGCATGTGATGATGCTGCCCCGTCTTGCTACCCTAAAGTGACAGAAATTCTGTGGTTTTTTGATAGGAGGCAGTTAGATACCACAACATTACTACACTCCAGCTGGAAATATATGAATTCGCAAAGGAACATCTGGTGGATAATGATGAGGTGAGTTTTCTAGAAATTAAATCATGGTCAAAAAAGCAGCAATCGTGTTTGAAGTGAAGATGATACATAGCTGTAATTCCAGGATTTCACTAATACGCAAAAATCTTCTTATAACTACGGCTGATTTATAATAATTTTTTGTTTGGTATTTGGAATATAAGAACAAACCCAAAGAACATAATGTACCATTAAAAAAAAACATGGACAGAATTAACATGAAGCACTGAGCCAACAGTTTTCGAGTTGTAACACCAGGGGGCAGAGAAATGGTGTATATACTCTTAAACCAAATGTTTTTCTGGGTTTGGTGTTTTGAGGGGGCTGGGGGTATTTTTTTTTTAAATGTTGTTTAAATTAGAGTTAAGGGTTCTTATGATTTTGTCCAGAAGTCTACCTAAATTGTAACTTTTGTCCAAAGGAAGTCTTGTTCTCTGTTATTTTGTTCTGCTTGGTGGCATTTTGGTCACCCAGTTGGCTTTTTAAATGGTTGAAGTTCATGGTCAAATAGCATATAATGACTACTATTTACACTGGAAAGTATGGAAAAGGAATTTTTTATTTGAGTGCAAGAAAAGAAGTTTAATTGTTGAAAGGGCATTTCTTTCTGCAACTGGAATTAAAGTATAATTCATGGGAGGTTTTGGATTGCCTTTTGCTTTAATTTAGAAGTTTAAAGAAACCTTCAAATGATGAAATTTGCTGGCATTGACAAAGAAAGAGCTGTGCTTAGTTATTACATGAGGCAAGGGTACCTGTAATGAGCACTGCTGATGCCTTTCTTAGTTAGGAAAGACGATGGTTTATGTTAAAAAATGAAAACACCTTTGCAGTTTTTGTTCTCCAACATGTAGGGAGAGAGGATATTTTACAGCAGAGAAGTAATGTCTGTGCTGCCTTCGGTATTCTTGTGATCTCAGAACAGCTCTAAGTAAAATTACATTGCAAGATTACCAGACTTCAGGAAGACTTTCCATTGTGATAAAACCCCCTGAAAGACAGTTTAATAAGCTTGCTTTAAGGTTAAGCTTAGATAAGGACTAGTCTGTATGGATTTTCATCAAGGTATGAAATACTTGAGCACTTTTTATATTCTCTTGTTGATTTGTGCTTTGTCCATAATGTTTTCTTTTGTTAAGCGTCAACTTAGTTTGTACTTTTTTTCCTTCTTTCCTATCTGCTGCTTCAAAACACAGGGATGAGTAATTAGGGAGAGGATGGAGAAGTCCATTTTGAGGGTTTTGTTTCATATGTTTTAGAATAAGGGGTTATGGAAAAATCTTCAGCCTCCAGCATTGTGTGTAGAATAAACAAGCATTCATTTGGTGGCATTCGTTCCTTTCACCAGGGCAATTACAAATGACCTTGCTATCTGCAGGGGCGTGGTGCAGTGTAAACCTCAGTTAAATTTTTTGGCTGTCAAGGAAGTCACATTACACTGGATTATATGTTTGGATTAAACAACCAAAATTACTGGGCCTGCTTATGGCACAGATATCCCTACCTCACTCTCTTCGTATTAGGAAAGTTAGCATTCTTCTTCTCAAGGGAAAAGCTGAACGGTTGCTGTGCTCTCCCTTGCTAGGGCCCAAAACCTATGAGGGATGGAGGCTGTCCATGCCTCTGGCTTTTGGTGGTGAACTCATAAATTGCTGGGTACCAGAACTTGTCTTTGGCTGCAGGAGATTTCTAGGGAGTGCAGACAAAGCAGGAATAGCACAAAGGTAAAAACTACTACCTTGCAGTTTCTGCTCTATGGGCAGGACCTAGTAGTATAAGTGGAATTTTTTATTTTGTTTAATATTTCTCCTGGCACGGATAGAAAAGTTTGTTCCATAGGAATGTTGAAAACTGATTATACTCGGATAAGGCATTACAGTAGAAACTTTATTAAAAATTGTTAAGGATGGTGGCAAGCTCTCTTCTAAGTGCACTCTGTTTGTTTATTTAAACCATGTGCTTCTTGGGCCATAGGCCATACCTTCTGTGAGTTTCTGTGGTCCATGTTTGCTGTTTGTGAAGTTGCTTGTGGGCCAGTAAGATAGCCCACAAAATAATCTGGAGGAAAAAAAAATATTTTTGCCTTGATCAAAGCAAAAGAACTGATGTGGCAAGAGGCTCCCTTCCTGAGTAAGTGTCATTATTTTCAAGTGGAGGCTCATTTTATCCTCCAGACTTCTCAATGCTCCCATATCCCAGGTCATCCATGTGTCTTTCTAAATCCATTAGCAAAGCAAGTGAAAACATTTGGCTTATGTAGGAATACATAGCAGTAATTGCAGGGGCTGGAACAGGCAGTGATGATTTTTGCATATGTCACTACAAGAAACTTTCCTGCTTGTGTTACTCCATTAATATTTTTCCACAAGGAAATTAAAAACTCTTAATTCTAACATTTAACACAGTAGAGATGACAGAGTATTAGTGCCAGCTAGCTACAAATTAGTTTTAAGAAAAAGTAATTATTCTTAAGTATCCTAGCAGTTTTCCACAGGGAAGTTAAAAGAGCATTACAATGTTGTCATCTTAGTTGGCCATGGGCAGACAAGCTTCTTGGTTTCTGTTCAGATGTGTAATGCATCAAGGGTATCATGGATACAGCTCCTCGTACTGCACAGATTTAAGTGGCAAACTGAAATGCTGTTAAGAGCCAGACACTCAGCTAGTGTAGATGTAACCCCAGCATCACGCTAACTGTATGAGACGTGTTTTCGGTGCATAAAATCAGTGTTCTTATGGATGTGTTTTTTTGGAGGGGGATAGCTACTTAGCTGTTCTAAATTACTTATGAACCACAAGTGTTTGGTGGGGATGAGCTTACAATATGTTTTTTCTTTCAGTACTTGATCAGTAGGTGAAAAACTGCGGGGAGCTTTGACTCACTTTTTTGGACACCTTTCTCTTTATTTATATATTGTGTGTTCTGTTTGCATAGTGGCTGAAGTTAAAATGCTCTGTTTCATCACATCCTTGTAATGCAAAAAAGAATAAGTACTGAACTAATGTGACTGGTGGAAGGAGGACTTATGGAATAGCATCAAAACACAAGGGCCTCAGTGGAGTACTGATAGCAAATAGCACTGAATTCAGCCTATTTTTCTGTTTGGGAACTGCTAACAACGAACTTGGAGCTTTATTAACTCATTCCTTGCATATATTCAAATGATTTACAGAAATATGCTTGTAATAGCAAGTTGTAAGTGGAGACCTGTAAACCCTGCCCTGCTTGTAACCTCAGACCAGCCTGACACCAACAGTACTGATACCCTGAGAAGAGCTGGTGGCAGCTGTTTCAGAGAGTCCCTGTTCAACATACACTTTTTTAAAGAAAAAGGAAGATGAGGGGTTTTTTTCCATCATTGTTTTCTAGTAGAGATTCTTCCTATATGGCTTGGCTTTCTCCTTTCTCCTCTTGCTTCTACACCACTGGATGTGTGTCTTGGTCAAAGGTGTTCCTCCTCCCATTTAAACACTTCTCATGGGAAGCTGCCAGCATGGTTGGGCTTAAATGTCAGGATGACCCCAAGCTGCAGGTATTGGCATTAGGAGGAACTTCTACTGCCCAGAGTCTCTTAAGCTTGTGCATTCAGCATAAAACAGGCAAGAGAGCATAAGTAGAGCTCAGAAAGGCCACTGGAAGGCTTCTGCTTTCAGTGCAATTGGAGCAATGTTGAAGTCCCTCTGAAAACTGGATTGGCTGATATTTTATAGGCATTATAAATGTTAAAAGGAAAGCACATTTATTGGTTTACTGTAATATACTACTGTAATAACGGCAGAGTACTGTAATCTCTCACAACATATGAGAAAAGAACAGTTAAAGGTTCAGAAAATATCGTTAAAGTGAAATTGAAAAATATTTGAGAATGTGGTTAATATTCATGTAAAAAAAACTAAGGTCTCTTAATATTGAAAAAAAAAAAAAGCCCTAAAAGCATGTGGCAGCTGGTCCCACTGTGGACTAAGTATCTGAAAAAGAAATAAATTAAGGGCCAAATAATTTTTCTGCACAAAGAATTGAGGGATTTTCTTATTTTTTCCCCAGCTAGAATGTGAAGAATGTCCAGCCTGGATTGTACAGCTTATGGAAGGTCTGTCAGGGCTTTGAGATGGTTACAGTGAACTCTGAGGTTTTAACTGAAGGTTAGACCAAGAAACTTTCTTGTGGTCAAAGGCTGAATAAACCTTTCAGGCTAAGCCACTCATTGACACATGCCTTACTGTTACCCTGAAATAATATTTTCCTACTCCAAAACATCGCTGGTCAGTAGGCTGTGTGGTGTGTCTGTTAGGTCCATGGAGCAAATATTCTCCACAGTCATCCATATCAAACCTTTTTCTTCACTCTTGCAAGGGGATTATTTGTTCTTGGACAAAATCTGCTGGCTTTCATAGTCTAATCCTTGTGACTACTCCCATTACTTACTAGGGCAGTTACAGGACAATAATTAATTATAGGGCAGCTAACTCCTTACCTGGAGGCCACTCTTCTCACAACCCAATCACCTGTATCCAGTGCATGAAGGAATCAAATCTGTTGCTCTCACTGTTAAACAATTTTCCAGTCATCTAGGTCTTTGAACTTTAGCAAAATTGGAATTTTTGCTCGGAAGACAACTGAGGGACATTTGGTAAGATAAATATTTTCCTTCTAGGTCATAGATTATAAGGAAACAAAGATCCAGCCAATTCTTTATGCTTTGTGTATTGTCTCTTAAGGCTGTTTGTTGGATGAGTTAGAATAAAAGTTGTTTCCTATTAATTGACTGGTAATTATACATAAAAGCATGTCCAGAATAATAATTTTCTGTGGTTCTTAATTCATTGTAGAACACTATCCTTTGTTATCTTCTCTGTTGCTTCCCTGAAGTTAGGGTCTGTAGCTTCCCTGCAGTACATACAGAATCCCTATAGGAGAGGCCATCAGCAGATTTGCATTGCAAAGTATGGGTTATTGCAAGAAAGCTAATGGCTTCCCATAACTTTTCCAGTCCTGAGAAAGAACAGACTAGATTATAGGTGGAGGCAAGGACCCATGAATGATTCATGTTTGCAGGTGTGGAAGGCAATCATTGCAAGCAATGGCAAAGTGTCTGGGTCTGTCAGTAGACAGCGCAACTGCTGCTTGCTACTGTTTTTAAATTATGTGTTGAAAGAAAAGTTGGTGCTGGACCATCAGCCTCAAGTGTGCCATAACAGAGTCAGGTACTTGTAGCTCTTCCTCTTTGCTGTTTTGTTTTAATAGCTGGCTAGGATTCTCCAGAGTACAGATGTTTCTCCAAAAAAGGTGTGTTTTGTGAGTGTGAATGTGGCAGTTGCATAAGGAAGGGCCTGGCGCAATGTATATCCTGTTCTTGGACATCCAGTACACAGAGGTACTAAGTGAGGAGTTTTGTATTCTTCTCCTTTTTAGGTCTTTTTTTTGCCCCAATCTCACTAGCCTGGGTTCGCTTATTCAGAATCTACCAAGAACTCTATTTTAAAATTACTTTTTTTATTATAATCTACCCTTATATACCCTCTTTACCCTCTGGAAAACCTTCTTAAATTAATTACTGTGGCACAAAACTTGTTCATTCTGTCTGTGCCTCTGTTCAGTTCTTAATCTATGCCAAGAGTGCTCACTTTGCATATCTAGCAGATAATTAGAGATTGCGGTTGGACAGATCAGCTGCTCTGATTCCTCCTACCACTCACACCAGTCTGGGAACATTCCCGTTTTTCTGCTCGATATCACACCTCCCGTATTTCAGGCTTTATCTGTTCCATCTTTTCCCTTGGTCTGTCAGTCTCACTTTCCACTGGCCATCCCTGGACTGGGAGAGGTAAGAGGTTGGTATCACAGGGAGGGAGGTTGTGGGGTGGTGTAGGGCTGCTAAACCTGTACCTGGCAAACCTGAAGGACACAATTGTGGACCGAGAGCCAGGCATGGAGGAAACGCTTCCCTGCAGCAGATCAAGTAGCCCACGTGTGTGTACTTTCCACTTGTTGGCTGCCTAACTATCACTCACAGTTGCTCTGGCAGCAAACCCTTCTCTTCTGAGCAAAGCCAGACTTCATGTCCTGATTTCCTTCCTAGCAGCCAGACGGCTGCATCGCCATTTGGGCCATGGATTGCTCGCTACGATTTACATCAGCACTGGGCTGAAGCAGTGGATTTATGTTACCTGCATTGGAGCTGGTGGCCGTTGTGCCCATGAGTAGCTGGCAGTAGAAACAGTTATGGGTTTGCAACCGACTTTGCATGTAAAATTGGATGTTTTTTTCTGTTAAGGTGGGGAGGAGCCGAAGAGCACAGCAGGTGACAGGAGGTATTCTCTCTTACTGAGAGAGTAAATCGTATCAAAGACTCATTTCAGGCCCCAGGTCTGCAGGCATAGATCAGCACGAAGTTGCTAGATGTCAGCAGACAGAAAGCTTTTTTCTGTGAAATGACCACCTGTGGAATATGTACTGAGTTCAGCCATGCTAAATGTCTGGTGCAGTGTGAAGTGAGTGCTGGTGGGACAAGGACAGTCATCGGCCTGGTCACAGCTGCCAGTGTGATGTGATTGTCTCCTCTGAGGCAGTGTTACCACCTTTTCATTGGGCTGCCAACCACTCTACTGACAACTTGCAAATGTTTTACATTTTGATGGTGAAGGCACAGCAAAAATATTTTAAATGGGGTTTTGTCTGTCATTTATCTGGAGGTTTTACCTTTTCCAAAATAACCAACATCCAGGCAATTATTCAGTTGTATTGTATTTAATATATCCAGTTATATAATTCAGTTATATTTGCATATTTTATGTACATTGTTTCAGCAACTGTTTTTATATTTTTGGTCATATTTCAGCCTCTTTTATTCCTAAGTACAGTAATTTCACGACTATAGGACGCACCCTTTTGACTAAAATTTT
>VRYO01000406.1:2569295-2598560 GCA_009812075.1 Sialia sialis
TCTAACTTTTAACTAAAATTCTAATTTCTTTAAGATTAGTGTTTCAGTTCTGAAGAGCAAAAATTCCCTTGAACTCAGAGAAAGATATAGGATTTAATCCTGTGCTTTCCTCTTTTCTTTTCAAGGATCAAATCCTGCAAGTGGTTTCATCTTGCTTGCATCAAGAGGAGATGAGCATTCAGTGCGTATGAGCATCCAGATGAGCATTCACCTCCTATGATGGAACTTTAATTCAGTTGAATTACAAACACTTAATCTGCTTTGAGTTTTTAAAAAGGCAAAACATGATGTACATTTGCTTGCCAAGTTGTTGCTGCTATAGTTTATATAAGATGTAGTAGTTTACGCTGTTGAGTGTCTATAGGGAATAAGAAGGAGAACACACAGGATGAGGTTTCAGTGTCCTTCAGCATATGACAGCAGTGAAATTGAATTTGAGTGTGGAAGATGTTTGGAAGATCAAATTGGCTTTTTTAACTCCTTTAATATATATTGCAACTAATCCACTGAAGCTGATGGGCAGACTGTTTTAATCTCAAAATGAAAATCTATCAAGAGCCTTTTAACTTTAGAAAATTTCCCAGCTCAGCTTGTGGTAAGGAGACCAGAATCTGGCTTGCTGTGTACCTTGAGTTGACAGAGGGTTGTATATATCACATTTCGTCATGGTTTTGTTCTGCACAATATTTGCACTCCATTCATTGTAATTTTACGTAAGAATTGAAATTGTCTTTTAAAAATTGTTTACAAGCAGTTGATTGTGAACCGTCACTTCACCCCATGAAATACATGTAATATCCTACTGGGGTAGCTTCTCCAATTTATCCTTAGTTTTCTTTTGGAGGTATGTGTATGCTCAAAGGTGAGGTTACTGCTCTGGAGTCGCCTTTTATCCTTCTGCTTTCCAGCCTGCATGGACAACTACGATTTTGTCTTCATGAGCTCAACCAGTGATGAGGGGAGACCTCATTGCAGTCTACAGCTTCCTTGTGAGGGGGAGAATAGGAGGGGCAGGTGCTGATCTCTGCTCTGTGGTGACCTGTAAGAGCCGTAACAAGGGAGGGACTTCAGATGGCTCTTTAAAATGATGTTTATTTTATCCAGATGATACAGCAATTCACGGGTCGTGGGTGAAAGAGCCTAGCCTACAGCTGTCAGCCGCAGCTGTAGGCTTATCTGAAGCCACGTTTTGTTGTAGTTGCAATGCATTATAAACTTTTCTTTGCTGAGTATTTTAATACATAACAACCTTTACTAATACCTATAGCCTATCTTAACTACTAACATTACGATATTCATGTTACTATTTTCCAATCACAAAAAGTTAGTATGTTACACTTTAAGCTACAAGTTGTTTTTCAGTTTTTGTGCAGGGGAAAATTCTGAGACCTTTTTTCTGCTTGCAACATCGGCAGTCTTGTTTGCCTGTGGAATCTTTTTGCTCGGTAAAAACATCTTTTTGAGGTGAATTTGTCCTTTGCTCTGAGCCATAAAAACCCCTTCTAACTAGTATATCCTTTGCTTTCTTAGTTATCCGGTAAGACTGGCTCAGCAATTCTTTTCTTCTGTATCAGAACTTACTTTCATTTCTAGTTCTTCTTCAGATTCTAAATTCAAAGAGCTTCCTGGTGGGCATGCATATCTTTGAAACTTTCTTGTCAAACTTGCATCCATCCTTACAGTGACCAGTGACAGAACCCAAGGGAATGGCCTGAAGCTGTGTCAGGGAAGATTTGAGTTGGATGTAAGAAAAAGGTTCATCCCCTAGAGGATGGCTGGGCACTGAAACAGGCTCCCTAGGGAAGTGATCACAGCATCCAGCCTTTGGACAAGCATTTGGACAATGCTCTCAGGCGCATGGTGTAACTCTTGAAGTGTCCTGTGCAGGGCCTGGAGTTGGACTCCATGATCATTGTGGGTCCCTTGCAGCTCACAATATTGTGTGATCCTGTGATTCCGTGATAGCCAATAGCTTCATCTTTGATACTCCAGCATTCAAATCCAGAAATCTCACCATTAAAGGGTGTGGAGCTGGTTGGAGATGGATGTATCCATCTACATCACCTTTGTTTTGCAGCATATTTAGTTCACTTTTTTGCTACCATCATTTACCAAATTGACTTCAGAGCTCTGCCAAGCTCTGGCTGTTGCCTGGCTGTTTCTGTGGTGCCCTGTGGTGCCCCAGCTGCTGTGTGCTGTTTGTAGGTACTGCAGTGCAAAGTCTCAAAGGCTCCAAGAATGATGGTTGTAATTCAGGTTCCTGAGCCCAAGGTGTTCCATGACTGTACATCTTGTGTGGAAATAACACATGCATAAAGCTCCTAATCAGGTGTTGCCTCTTGGTGAAGCAACTAGCACAGACTGCAGTAGATACTGCAAGATGAGAGAAAATAAGTTCCAGGGCCTCTTTGTTTTGCACCCAGAATTATTTCTCTCCAGTTAAAGAACTCCACTGTCCTTTCCTGCACTGATTGTCTGAGATTCATGTTATGCTGCCATATTTTCACTCCACCAGTAAATCACCAGAGTTACCTGTTTTGTGATTCATTTGACTTCAACAGATTACAGTGGGAATACATTTGGTGCCTGTGAACCCTGATTTTTTCCTCTTCATTGAACAGTTTTTCAATGGTTGTTGCAAGTCTCTCAGATATTATCAGTTTTCTGGCAAGCTTGTGATTTGGTCTTCAAGACTTCCTTAGCTAATCCATTTTCATGTTCACACATATCCTCACCTCTTGATCTTGCAGCTAAACTCCCCTCTCATTGTGCCTTCTCAGGTGGGGATTTCACGGTTGACTAAGATGTCCATTAGCCAATGGTTTCTTTTTCTTAAACCTATTTAGAGTAAGTCTGATGTCCTTTACCATTTGATTAACTTGAGGAGACAACTGATACTCTTGCAGCCTCATGAGATGGCACCATCATCCCTTTTTCATTTTGTTTGAGTGTCTGGATTTTTTTTTTCTGGCTTTCTTAATTTCCACTACGTATTCCAAGCCAGTTCCATCTTAATAAGTACAAGCGGTTCTCAAACCCTTGTTCTTTTCTGATGAGAAATAGCTCCTCTTCCAGTTCTCCAGTATTTATTGTGGCTTTTTTCAGCATTCTCAGGTTCTTTTAGCTGATTTTTATTTTCCTGCTGCTATTGTTAAATGCCAACATTTACATATGACTGTAATAGCTCAGTGTCTTTTTCCACTTCTCTGATTCTTCCAACTCTTCTTGGGAGGCAGTGGGAATATTCCTGCCTTCCCTCTGCCACCCCAAATTCCTGCAGTTGTGAGTTGTCTGCCTCAGATGTTAGCAGCTTCTGCCTAACCTGATGGGATATTTAGATTTGTCTCCACTTTTGGCTATGCTGAAGCTCATGGGAGCATCATCTTGTTGAACGCACTGTGTTCATACGACAGGTTTGAATCCAGCATTGGTATGTGTCTCTGTCCACCTTGGTGAAAGTATTGCCTATCGTAGAGCTGTACAGCTACAGTTTCTAATAAGTACTCACATTTCTAATAACAGAGCTAGTTATTCTGGTAGCTGCTGTTGGCCTCGGTTGCTCTTTCAGTGCTCACAAGCAAGTCTTAAATAATTCAATCTGCATATTGTTCCATCACCACTTAGAGGCGAATGGTGAGTGAAGTCCATCTTCTGGCAGATTTGTAGTACAGGAGTCTACATGCATGTGTGTCCTGAGCTTGTTTTCTTGTTGAGTGGGGTCCTACATTATGGGGAACTGCTTGGAAGCTGAAGATTAAACTGTCAGAAGCAGTTGGATGGAGGTGGATATTTGTTTAGGTGAAAAACACCTGAACACGTGACCACTGGCTGTCAGGACAGACTTTTTTATTTAAGAACTAAAGCTTGGTTAGGGAGGACATGCATAGGTTTAAAATCAGTGCATTTCACAGACTCTGCTGATAGTCTAATTCTTTTCAAATTAATGCCACCTCTTACTATAGCAATTCTTTTTATTACTGGCTTCTTGTGAATTTATCCTCACAAATGGCAACATTCATTAAAAAAAGAAGAAGGATAGTAGTGATTTTTCTCCTCAAAGCTTTGTTTTGCTCCCATAAAAGAGCATTTCGGGCTCCATACTTCTGTGCCTTTGGCAATTCCAATTGCCAATAAAATCAACTATGAAAAACAAATACTTTTAGAATTATCAGTTCTGGCAAATTCAATGGGAATACAAATGTCTTACTGGACCCTTTCATTTGCCTTAGCAATCCTGCAAGCAGACCTTCATTACTTCTGTTGACAAGGCATAAGCCAAAAGCAAATTCAAATAGCTTAATTTTCCAGAGCTTTACTGCTTTGGAATGCTAGAATATAAACCCAAAATTTAGTCAGTTGTTCTTCTTAATTCACCCGAGGTATGATTTCTCCATACTTTCCGGACAAATTATCCCCCTAAAAATATGATAGCATGGCCTGCTTTACAAAGTTCTTTCTCAGTAGACTGTTGCCATTGATACCCAGTGTTTATGTTCACATCCTTTACAGTGAGTTATTGATCTGTATTGATAACAGAGGCACATTTAGAAAAATCTTCCCATTTCAAGAGAGTCTTCATGTAAAATGGTTTAAATAGCATGCAAATTTCACAGGAGAGTCTTCATGTAAAATGGTTTAAATAGCATGCAAATTTCACAGCTCTGAAAATGGAGTTGTGATTAGACAAAGATTTGTTGGATTATAGAAGTACAAGCGTTTATTATGGCTGGTACTGAGAAAAAACAGTTGCCTGCATATGCCAGCTACTATGGAAATATGTTTTTGAGTTCTAATGTAAGCTGTAAACCAAAGCTACTTCAAAAAAAAAAATTCAATGCTTAAACTGTGGGGAGGCGTAGTCAGTGCCAGAGAAAACATTCCCATTTAATAATGTTTGAACATAGAGCTGTGATGCAGTTTGTAGCAAGGCAGTGAGAAAAACCGACAACTAATCCTTCATTGCAGCTGTCTGAACTTTTGGTTGTCTGCCATGCTTTAAACAGCGACTTCTTTTTCCTGGTCACTCAAGACTTGAATGACCTAGTGTGGAGAGTTTAAGCTTTATACAAAAAAGGAACTAAGTAAGAAATAACCAAAGTAAGTTGGGTTGCACACCCAGCAAATCAGGGGTTTGTGTCTTGAGTCCTCTTCAGTGCATAGGAGAAAATACTGAAATAAATAGATACATTTTATTTATTTATTTTTGGCAAGGAAATATTCAGTGGTTTAGGCATCCATCTCTCCTCCTTCCCCTCTTCTCTCTCTCCTTAAAGTACTGATGTTATATGGAAATTAAATTCTGTAGAGAGTTCACATTTTGAAGTTTAGAAATGTTAACCTTTCCTGTAGAAAAACTTTCTAAGTTTTCTTTGATTATTTTTAACTTTTTCTTCCCATTGATGTATCTCATGGGTAGATCTTTTCAGCATCATAAGTAACATTTTTTTTCAGATTAATTCTATTGCAAAGTAATGGAACTTGCGTACTTTCAAGTGGAAATACAGGAGTCAGAGAAGTAATTTTATATGGCTATTAACTTTAAAGGAAAATAAAAAAGGGGCTTTCTGCCTTTGCCCTATTCTCACTATCACTTATCTGAAAAAAGATTACGCACTAAAGTATTCTCCTGAGCTAGTGGAAACCCTGTAGTTTGACAAGTCTTATGATAGTATAATAATTTCTCATTAAGGGTATTTTTTAAGTGATCATTCTTAGCTACATATTCTATCTTTCACAGAAATATATTATGTTTTATCTTTGCATTACAAATTATTGGGTATTAAGAAAAGGCAAATGATTGAAGAGAAAATCAATATATGCCGAGTCCAATGTGCATACAAAAAATCTCAAACATAATAGGTTTTGAGGTACGGTAAGCAATAAGGCAGTACAACACAATAACCATAATTTTCTAGGGCAAACCCAGAAATTGAGAGGATTTCAGCCTGAGAACTTAGCAAACACATTAAATGCATAAGCCCAGTGTTTCTGTACAATGTGGAGCAACCTCCTTTTGGTTGCATGGGTTTGAACCCCCAAAGACTGCCAGTAGCTGTGATGTCACACACACAGTGTCTGTACAGTCTCTGTCCAGACATTGCAGCACAAGGTCTATAAGAAATGAGGGTCAAGTTAATAGGTTAACAGAGGAAAAGAGAGGAAAGGGAGATCATGTCTCACTCTTGATCCCAGTGGGCAAATTCTGACCAGCCTGTTATAATATGTAATTTCCTAGAGGTGAACGATACATGACTTGTATCACAGAGTAACAGATGGATGACTAGATGTCAGCATCACAAAAACCCTTCTCATATTCCCCCCCTTTTTTCCTCTTCTAATTTCAACATACAGCTGTCGGTTTCAGCTTTGATTCCTAAGTAATTCATCTCCTACTCTATTTTGACCTTATAATGTTAAGATTTTGTATTAATCATATAATGTATATATTGTTTGCCATTCCCATTATCAGTGATTAACCAAGTTTCACACACAGAAAGAAGTCAAAATCAAATATATAATTGAAGAGCTGTTTATCCCCATCTGCTAATTGTTTTTTTCCAAACTCCCTGAATCATTCTGGTAAAGTAAGAACTGTGAATACAAACAGATGATGCTGTAAAGGAAGGTAGATGTTCTGAAGCAGAACTGGGCTGGCAGTCTAAGCTAAACACTTTTTAGCTAATATTTTTAGTAACAAATTGTCTTCTATAAGAATTATGAAAGTAACTGGTCTATCTTTTCTCCATAAACTTGTGGGCAAACTGGATAATTTGCACAAGAACACACGCACACACTTCCTTTCCTGGTGTTTTTGTAACTTGAGTTTTATTTAAATAACTCCAAAGCATTATGTTAATGTATACTTTCTTCTGGTTCATGAATAACAAGTGTTCTAAGTCTCAGATAAGATCCTTGTACAGTTTGTGTTTGCAATTATATTTTGAGTTTCATTTTTAAACATTCAGTTCCTGGGACAAATAGAATTAACTTTTCATTTTGAATGATGTTACGCAGAACAGTAACACCTACTTGTACCTTTCAGATATTTTTAATGGATGTTCCTGTGTTCATTTTTCAGCATATTTTCATGTGATTACAGATAGTATGTTTTAGTTGAGTTAACAATCTCTGTAAAGTTACTTGGTGGGAAATCCATTGTTGGGTTTTTATTTTTTAGCTGCTTTTAAAAAAAATAGTTTACAACTTAAATTCTAAGTTATTTCATAGTGTAGAATGCATTCAAGCATAAAGTCATGCATATGTCAGAGACATATTTACAAATTGTACAGTTTCTGTCATTTTTATTCACTGCGACTCTTGCCAGGTAACAAGATTCAACTCTTACGCCTCTGAGGTCAAACTTTCCAAAATAACCCATAGCCATTGTTTAAAAATGCTTTATTTTGCTTGCCAGCCATGAGATTGATGGCTGCATGTAAAATGGGCCAAATTCTGCACTCCATTTCATAAAGCCTACCTTCCATGGAGTTAGTGGTGATTACCACTGTGACTCAAGCCAGAACGTGGAATGAACTTCACCCGGACACCTTTTATTACTCTTCCACTAAGGCTGAATGGCAGATGAATTTATTTCTGACTTGCAGAATATTCACAGTTGCCAGACTTCCTCTTGTTCATTCAGAAATGTAAGGAAGACCTCATACTAAACTCATATGAACTCTGCTAAGGGATTCAAGAAAACACGTTCCCCTCTCTTCCTGTTTATTTTCAGAAATTTTGGAGATGGAATGTGCATTTGGAAAAGCCTCAGTGCTTTTACACCAACACCCAGTCTAGAAGCTGAGTGCATTTTATCAACTAGATGCAATTTATTTATTTCCCATTTCTGCTTTTTCTTTAAAACCACGGTAAGCAGCATGCAAAAGGGCCAGAACCATGTCCACCCCTCCAGCCAATGCAAGAGCAGAATGGTGAAAAATCAGTCCTTCCACAGATTTCACATGGCTAAAGTGTTACATATGGCTTCAGTTGCCAGAGGTACTACTGGCTGTGAATTAAAGTTCAATATCTTGGTCAGTCAACATCGTGTTTAGAAAGCAGCTGACTTTATATGGGGTTCCCCTGGAAAGTGCTTTTTCACTGTTTGACTCTGTAATGAGAGGCAGTATTCATCATAACGTGGATTCAAAGGTGCTCTGACTCCTCTCATCCTCATGGTCAAGGAAGAATGGCACTTATAGTATTCTCTGAATTCCAGGGAAACATCATCATTTCTACAGGATGATTAGTTATAAGAATGGCACTTCTTCACCAAGGCTAAAAGAGCACCTTCCAGAAAAGTAGCATAATGATCCAACATTTGCGGCTTGTTAAATTCACGACGCTGAAGAAAATTACCTTAGTAATCATTGCAATACTATCCATTAAAGTCTGGTAGCAAATAGTTTTTCTTTTTAAGACCCATCTGGTAATAATTTGTTATGGTGGTTTATCCTGACCAGGTGCTAAAAAAGTAACAAACACCAAGTGTGTGGCTGCTCCAAATACATCCTTCTTCCATTCTTCCCTCCTTTTCCTCTTCCACTGAGAACAGACCAAAGAGGCCTGACCAGCCCTACCATTACATTATAACCAGGTAACACAGAAATTAATCAATTAATTTATTATTAATAGGAGCAAAATGTAAAAGCAGAACAAATTTAAGTGTACTACTGAGAACACTGTGTCCTGCTGGTGTCTCCAAAAGACCCTTGTGATAAAAATGAACAGATTATTTAGCTCTGAAAAGTCAAATATGCTAGATGCAATTTCAAAAAGATGAAATCTTTTCTGTCTTCTATGTTCTTCTAGCATTCATTTTTTCTTCTGCTTTCTGCACTGCTGGATTTTAGCATCCATGAGTCATGTGATTCTTCTAGCATCAATATGTTTTTTCTTCTGGTCTCTGCCAAAAGGCCCTTGGTTAAACTTTTTGCATTTCAATGTGCTGGTGGTGGTAGTGGTGGTAACAGTGATGTCTGAGCTGACACCTTCCGTTTAGTTTATAGACCGAATTTTTCTGCTGCCGTTTTTTGAAAAACCACACTGCCAGAACAGCTGCAACCAGTAACAAACAGAGAAGAATCACTGTTACTGCTATGATAGCACCTTTATTGGGCTTGGGACAATCCTCTCCCTCACATGGCACAGAAGTGGGGACAGGCTTTTCTCCAAGGCCCTGGGTAAGATTTTCTTGCTCCATTAATTCCTGGGATGCTGTGTCAGTAAGGATGTCTGGAGCTGCTGCAGTGGTTGCTACTTGTTTTGAGTAGGTAGTTGTGTCTCTTGATTCTATGTATGGAGTGTGATCGGAGGGACTGAGGGTCACAGAGGTTTCTGACGTGGATGTTTTAAAACTGGATATGTCAAACATCATCGTTGTAGTGGGCTCCTGAGCCACAGTTTCCAGAGATGTAGCCAGATGTTCCCATGTGGCATCATCATAACCCCTGCTCACACTAGAGTTCTCCAAACCACTCACTGATGTAAGTGGTACTGGTGTCTCTTTAGCCCCTTCTTCATCTACCCCTGTTGTCACCACAATCTGTGTTAGACCTTCCTCTGGAGCTGGACTGCCATTTCCTGGTTTTCTTACTTCCACATGATTTGGCTGGTCAATTGTGAAGATGATGTCGTCTTCTGTTCCCATTGAACTATCAACTTTATCACCCTCTTCATCATCCTCTGCCACCTCTTGTGTTACTGGATATCCATCTAACCACGACTGGTCAGTGATGGCAACTGCATCCATCACTCTCTTTGTATCATTAGTTGTGAGAATGGGTCCAATGGGGAAATTCTCACTATCATAAAACATTTTGACAACAGGTTCATCATAGGCTGCCTTCCCTCCAATGTGGTTATCACCTTCAGAAAACTGTGCTTTAGTGGAATCATCTGTCTTTTTCTCTGATTCAGGCTCACTGAAAGTTTCTGATGGAAACCAAAACAAGTTTTTTTGGCTTAAGAGTGACACAGGGGACTCAGTTGGTGCCCTGCTTCCGGTTTCAGAAATGTCTATGTGCTGAGTAACCCCTTTGGTACTTCCAGTTCTTCCTTCCTCTGAACTTTTACTGAAGGAAAGCTGTATTTGCTCAATTTCCTCCTTGCCATTGCCATGGTCACTGTCAGCGATAGGCATTGATCTGTCATCAGGAAAGTTATCTTCATAGTCAATGTGTGCCTCGGTTTCATCTAGAAAAATTTAAAAAAAACCTCATTAGCCAACATTTAATTATCTGGAAAAGCTCTGAGCTAATTTATTACAAGAATCCAAGAAGAAAGGTGCAATGAGAAGTGTCTTCTAGGCAGTATTTTTCATTCTGTGTAATTGTTTATTTGAAAAGGGCATAATCCTTGAGCTGATTTTCAATTTCAAGGTTCTTTAAAAATCGCAATAGTCGTCATTGCTAACTGGTAATATCTTACCTTTACAGATTTAAAAATGCATATAAATATTTCACTGTCTGCAGTTAGAGGACTTCCTTTGCTTATTGTTTTCTCAAACCTCTTCTCTCCCTAGTAGGACTCCTTGCAAGATTTGAGGAAAAAAATTTGTCTTATTCAAGCAAGAAATGTGTGTGAAGAGAAAGATTTAGCAAAAATTAATCAGTTAGTCATTAGTAATAAAAAAACACCCCAGACAAAACTAAAATTTTTACAGCAACTTCATCCCTTGTGAGCTAGATGATTTTAAATAATTATGTTCAGTGCATTATGCTCAAGATATCAAGGCATATTTTTATCAGTATACTTCTTTTTTTCAATCTTCTTGGTGTTACAGTGATACAACACCTGGGGCCACAACAGTGTTTCGTGTTCCATAAGAGCTCTTCAGAGCTGACTGAGGCAGACTCCACCAACAAGGCTGACATTGAGTTCTGCTTGTTTTCATCTGAAGAAAGCAGCAGGCATCCCACAAGGCTGGAAAACTGTCTCAAACAATTAAAGCCTAACACCTAGTTAACATGATAATCCTGTCTGTTGGTGATCAACTCTCAGGCTTCCAATTTTAAGGAATTAAATGTTGCCATGGAGAAAAGAGAAAAATAAAACAAAACAAAATTGGCAAAAAAACTGAGTGCAACAGAGGGACAGATTAATTGCAAAGCTTGAGTTTGATTCAGAAATACTCAACAGACCTACCACTCATAGCAAAATAGACTTGACTCAAAGCAGAAAGCTAAAAGTTGGAATTTGATTCGACTAGTGCATTGTAATTTATATTTCTCCCACTGTTCTAAAGCCTTAGGTCAATGATAATTTTTTCTAACTAGATAGGGTAGTTGATTTTCAGTTCACATAAGTTTTACTTCATAGGAAGTTGATGTAATTTCTGAGATTTATGCTAGCATTAAAAATCATAAAAAGTACTGCCTTGGGATATGGAAAATAAACTGAATCATTGTGAGAATTTTTCTTTTTAAGAGGGTGTTTAGTCTTTTTTGAAGACAATGAAGCAATAGACCTGGCATGACATGAGAAACAAGAAATTAATAGGAGAACCTGTATTACGGATCACTGCATTAACGTAAAGCCTTATCTTTTTTTGCCTTTTTACAGGCAACCGATTTTGAATTACATTTTCATCTGGGACCTACCTCAATTTCTGCCTGAGTCACTTTCTCCTTGGAGTCTGCTTCCCAGACTTCTGGCAGAACCATATTTGGTCTACTCTTAAGAAAGATTAGAAATATTGTCAAACCAGTCTGACCAAAACCACTTAGCAGTGATACAGCTCATGCCAGCTCACTTTTTGCCAGAACAGCTTAAGCCAGGTGCCAGAACAGAATGAGCATTGGCAAAAGGTATTTTCCTTGGAATAGCATCTGGGTCTACCAGAAACCAAAGCAGTTTTGCAAAGGAAACCCAAATGTGTGACCCAAATAGCCTGTAGAGAGGTAATACCTCTGTGAAAGCTATCATGCTGAAGAGCTAGATGTCTCATTTCACAGGAAGTGCCAACAGACCTCTCTCCCTCCTGGTCCAAGTGTCCTCATCTGCTTGAATAATCCTCTAGATCCACCCCCAGGAAAAAACTTCTGTCTCATTCAAGGATGATTTAGCAGTCAGGGGAATATACTCGTAGAGTGGAAAGCTTCCTGGTAGGACTCTCACTTTTCTAATTAATCCTAAAATCTTTTCCAATACTATTTCAGTCTTTTGCAAATGAATGGAGGCTAACTCTGAATACCAAGGCACTTTAGCAACATACTCATGAAGCTCTGCATGGCAGGATCCATCACAATGCAGCATTTCAACTAACAGTCAAACATTTGTCTCCCTTTGTCTCTTCTCTTGCTTTCACTTTAGAATTTTTCTACCTGGCTGGCACTCTCTTTGCATGAAAATGGTGCCTAAAACTATTTTATCCTCTAATCAGCCAGACTCCTGCAAGAAGCTGATATCTTTCATGCCTGCTTCACTAAAGTTCAGTGTGTCTGAGGACAGCCTGTAGGTGTCTGTGGCATGCATATGAACTGGAACATCATAATGTGAGAGTCACTGTTTATCAACTGTTATGGTCATTGTTTCCTTTTTTTAATTGAATCATCACCACAGTCTGTCTTCATCTCTTGTAACCTCTATTTTTGCCATTCATTTACTTTCTACACTACAGTAATCCAGCTGAGGTTGAAACAGTAATTTTTAAGTTGTGATGTACAGGCACACACATCTGCAAACAAAATTACATCCACATGCTTGTGTTGTTTCCTCCAGACCTATTTTTTA
This sequence comes from Sialia sialis, assembly GCA_009812075.1. Taxonomy (NCBI): domain Eukaryota; kingdom Metazoa; phylum Chordata; class Aves; order Passeriformes; family Turdidae; genus Sialia; species Sialia sialis. The sequence continues at coordinate 2,582,028 of VRYO01000406.1, forward strand.
GTTAGCAGTATGAATGGACAGCTAGTATTCGTCTCATTGACCAGTATCTAAAGTGTGTGAGTGGGCCATTGGTGAATGCTTAACAACTGTGGTAACATGCTTTTCAGAGATTTTGAAGCTCTTTCCCTTAGTGTTTCTCCTGCCATGTAGTTTCAGCCCTGTAGGAAATGGTCCTACAGGAAAAACATGCGCTTCTAAGAAAGTGCAAGTCCCCATCTATCAGAACATACTAAAGGTCTGTTGAACCATGAGTCAGGTCTCCATCAAACATGCTGCCTTTGGGCATGATCCTGCCTGTAGAAAAATGAATTGGTATTTTCTTAATGCAGACTGGGAGAAGAAAAAGCTCATTGTAGTCTAAAGAGATCCTGAGATTGGAGCTCATTATGCACTGCTCGTCACCACATAAGGGAGTCTTGTTCCCTCTCACAATCAGATTATGGCCCAAGTTGTAAAGCTGCTCTAACATATTTTCATATTCAGTCTCCTGTATTTGTAGAGTTTATAGCAAAGACTATCAGTGTAAATAATGTTAGCTTATGGGATGCCAGAATGAAAGCAACTATTGAGCTCTCTAACCATGAAAGGAAATACAGACCTCCTTATCCTGGAGCTTTGATTTATAGGATCCTTGATTGACTTACACAGTAATAATACTCTATTCTTTCTTCTGGGCCTCAGACCTTCAAATGGGACTTGAACTCAGTATTTAGTGACTTTGTGTTACCATGACAATCTTTTAAGTCCACCATGAGTTTGATTTTCTGGGAATAGATTGTACAATTTCTGCACTTCTATTTGCTCACCTCTCAGCACTTCCCCAAACTTTCCAGTTCCCTGAATTTTAGTATTGGCACTGAAGAGCAACAGCAAAACTAGATTCAGCTCCACCTCATATCCAAAAAATTGTAACCATTATTTATATACATTTTTAAAACTGCTAGCAATTGATTTAAAAGTGATTGCATCTTTCTTTCTACCTAGACGGGTCTGGTGTTAAGAAGAGCCAGCCCTGAAATTAATTTATCCAAGATCAAAATCTTTCTGTATTTGGTCATTGCTCCATCTTGACCTCATACCCTCTTCTGGCAGACTCAAGGATCAGTGAGTTTTAAGTCAGGGTCTGAGGGATTACTGAGTCTGAAATGAACCCTTTGCAGCAAGAGATGCTGAAATGACATACTACCAAAGATGTAAAGCTCAGTTATAAGTTTAAATCCTTTTAATTCTTAATTAATCCTTTTTGGGAAGCATCCAGTCCTACAGAGCTTTCATCTCCTTCGGTTTTTGATTCTAATGTGAAAACAGTGACCTAACATAAAGACAGGCAAAACCAAAGACCCTGGTCTTTTCCACATTCTAGGATCAGTTTTTCTTCTAGATAGCATATTACCATCCAAGCTCTATTTTGAGTGTTGCTATTTTAGACAACCATAAAGTGCACTGCTTATTTTATGGGTGTATTTTTGGAGTACAGGAAATTGAAACCTGATTCTATATAGACCATCTTTATAAATATTTGCACTGTATAAAAGCATCTTTAGTCTAAGAATCTCAAAGTAACTACAGCAAACATTAACAAGACAGCATCTGTCTTTAAGGATGGGAAGGAAAAGAGCATGTAGACTGATTTGCCTAAGAAAAGCCACATTTGTGAACTACAGCATCAAAGAATTATCCATTTAGTTTCGATCAGGCACACATACTTCTCTCTAGTCGACCACAGTATGCTAGACAGAAATTGTGCCTTTTGTCTTTTGCAATAGCTACAAAAAGGAGGATAATTCTTATTCCAGCAGAAAGCCTGCTAATATAATCAAATAACCCATCAAAAATGTTAAAACTTATTCAATTTGGCATAATTTGTTCATGCCAGATCAATACTTTGCATTAATCTAATACAACCCCTCAGTGGCAGGCCTGAAAAGGGAACCAAAGTTTGCCATGACAATTGTTTGACAGGTGATGGACATATTTGTTGCTGATTATATTTGTTGCTAATTATATTTGTCTCTACATTAGCACTCACAGAATGAAGAAAAAAAAAAAAGCAATTTCAAAAAAGATCAAAAGCCAGAGACATCTTGTTTGATTCCCCACGTTAAAAATAAAAAACCAAAAAGAAATGGTGTTAGTTAGTCGTGCTTACAGACCACATGAATGTGAACCAGTATCATTCTTGAAAACTCAGAAAGCAAAATTACTCAGAAGTGATGAGAATTGCTGAGCCAGGCAAGAAGACTGGTAGCTGCAGATTAAGTGGTCAGCCAAATCCTCCTTACACTGACATCAGAAGGATAGTCCTCAGCATGGAAAAGTTGGACTATCTCAGAACACACTTTGTATCCACGTGTTGTCATTGTAGAGATTCCTTAGATGTGTAGGAGTTTGCCACAAGCATATAGCAGGAAAAACCCAAAACAAAAAGGACAGATAATATGACATCCTTCTGAGCCAGTTTTAGGGCAGAGATGGAACATGATTTCCCAACCATCCCATGTGCGCTCTCTTTGAGGAAGCAAATGCTAGAGAATGCAGCCTAATGCAGTCCAGCCCTGACCCCTGCCACTGAAGTGTTGGTATTAATGCTTCTGATATTGAGCTCATGGTTTATTCTGGGGAAAAAAAACCCAAACAAATGTAATTTAGCAATTGTCAGTTTAGTCTCTGTGCTCGCAGGATAGCCACAGCATGGCACATATACATCTGCTTTCAGACCTTACTACAGTATTCTTCAGGATTTATTTTGTGAAGTAAATCCATTCTCTCCATAGAAATAAAAAAAGTAATAAATGGCAAAATCCATGTATTTCCCTGTTCTCTCTTTAAGGTTGCTTTGTTGGGCTAAATATCCCTGTGTTTTCAGCTGAAACACAGCACCTTTTTATCACAAGGAATTACAAGAAGCAGAGTCACTTATTTTCTCAAAAAGCATCTTATTTAAACATTGCTATCTATTACCTGGTGTGTACAATGTACATTACAGCCATTTGTAATGTACTACTTTCCTAATTTCCATCATATTTTACTGTATCCAGAATCCACTTAAATTTTCATCATACTTTACTGCATCTGAAATCCAATTAATATAAGTCCAAAATTATTTTGTTCAGTAACACCCATAGCCAGGTTTTGCCATGTATTTTGCATTACATGTCAATTTGATTATATATGTATTTTTTTTAATTTTTATTTGCAAATCTGCTGACTGTATAGCTGTACACTTATATCCCAGGCACCAGAATGGACTGTATCTCTTCTCACTGGATCAAAACAGACAGGAAAGATGATCACAAAGAAACTTCAAAGAACATTTAACTGCTTTATTCAGGCACTGCTATGGTGATGGTTCTATGGCTACATATTTGCTCTGTGTGAGTAAGGGGATATGTAAAGCCAGTCTGATGCTTTTCCACAAACAAGAAAAGCACGCCATTATTGCTGTTTAGTCTGATACTCTGCCTGGATGGCTGGGTATTATAATGGGGCAGTTATCAAGTAGAACAATGGTACTCAAGGTGTAACATTCACAAATCCCAGCAAGCTTTATGAAATTGGATTAATGTCATCACTCTGCCACAGATGAGGTGGAGTAAGCAGCAGAGAGCAGTATAGTGAGTTGTCCCTAGTCTCAAAGACACTGCAGATGTAGGAACAGGACTTAATGCTCTGACTGGAGTTTTGTCCCACTAGTCCTGTTTTGTTGGAGTAAGAGCATCAGGACCACTTTACGTTTCCCAGTTGCTCACCCAGCACAGATACAGAGCAAAGGCACTGAATCATCTTACCAGGCTTTAAATATAGCACTTAAATGTTCATTGAAGTGGCTTCACAAACATCTTTTCATGTCAGCCAGTTAGGACAGAAGTGGCCCAGTTTGCTAATAGGATTATAAATTCTCCATTAAGTACCATCATTAGCCTTCATGGTAGGGAAGGTGCTCTCTTGCCTCAAAGCACTTAAAAATCAGTCCGTGTGCTGACTTCTGGAGTACTTAGTAATTATTCTTCTCTGTCCTATGATGCCAAAATATCAGTCAATTCTAAATCAGATTCCTTTTAATTAAATTCCTTTTTTGTTTTTATTTTTTACTGGATTCTTACTTTTTAAAAAATAAGGAAACCTAGTATCACATTTTATTCATCCTGTAAAGTCTTCTTTCCTAAGGAATTACATTCAGGAGGATTAAATATACAATTATTACTTGAACAATTATTTGCTATCTCATGTCCTTAAAGCATTTGAAAAACATGAATCAGAGAAAGACTCCCAGAATGAAGTCTACATGTAAATAATTAAAAAAATAATAATCCACAATATCACATCTACTCCCAAGTTACAGTGTTGATGTTTGTGATTTTACAGCCACAGTTTCCTATTTTTTAAAAAAATATTTTTTCTCTCTCCTGTGGCTATGTGAAAGGCTTGAGCAAAACAGGGGAAATAGACTATTTATCCTGTGAAACACACACAACTAAATAGTCTGATTCTTTCCTTTCCTTTCCTTACTTTGGTGTAATACAGCTTTATATCTATGTGTGATGAAGATAGCATTTCCACTAACCTCAGTAAAGGAAAAAGAATTATCAATTTGGTGCAGATTATAGGAGATTCAGACTCACTGGGTTAGTTGAAGATGTCTCTGCTTATTGTAGAGGAGTTGGACTAGATAACCTTAAAGGTTCTTTCCAACCCAAACTGTTCTATGATTCTTTGTTCTATGATCAGATGTAGGTACTCTTTTCTCCTTTTTCCATCCATGTTCTTCCTTGATGCCCTGCACTGTTTTGTAAAATCATCTGAACTTCTGTTTGTAAAAACAGTTTTAGAAGCTGATACAGTTCAGGAAAATGCTGGTGCTTTCACTGTTTATTTTTTGAGTATCTATTCCAGTTGTATGAGTTTGAGAATCTGGTTCCCTGGTGCACAGACCTATCTCTACTAAGAACAAGTTGGACCTTTTCTCATGATTATCCACTGTCTGATGGTATATTCATGAGGAAAAATAACTCCTTGCAAGCCTCCAGACATTAAGAAATATATAGGTTCTAAAACAGATATACTAACTCCAGCCCATATAGATAGCTCAGTTACCCAACAACTGTCCATTCCTTTGCTTAAAATTCATCTGTTTTGCTAGAAACTTTAAAGATGTGACAGCCTTCTCAAAAAAATAATTTCCTGATAATCATTCTTAAATACTGGAAAAAATTGTGGGTTTATGCATTGATCAAGGTAACATGAGAAAGCAGAATTCAGATTACATCCACACCTGAACTCACGGTACTGTTTAGCCTACAAGGCTAAAGTTAAAAGACTGCTGTAGAATTTAACTAACACATAAAGGTGGATTTTATTGCGGGTTTGAATTAAGGAAATGTCATTTTACAATTTGCTTTGCGGTTTTGTGGTTTGGGGTGTTTTTAGAAAAATATTTTCTAGTGTCAAGTCATTTGGTAAGAAAATCCACTTTCACTCTTTTTAATGGACTAAATATCTGGGCAACTGCTCTTGGGTATGTAGGCAAAAGTCCTGGAGGCATTGGAGGCATGGTACAAGATAAAAACTGTTTGCCTTTTTATTGGGGCAAATTAAAAAATCATACACTTTTTTGGTCACAGTTTATTTGAGTGGCACAGGCAGCTCTCCTAACTTACATAGGTCTTCAATGTTTCCAAGCTAACAAAAGGAAGCAGAGTATATCATACGTGTAAGGACAGAAGCTCAAGGGTGTTAAAGCTAAAGGAAATACCCAGTAAAAGCTCTGATCAACCACGGGCTTCTTAAAAAAAGCCAGGGGACAAAGTAAAGAGCTTAAAAGATTTTTTAATTTTGAATGGTTCCATCTACCCAGAGAGAAACCTTATGTTCATATAGGTATATATGAGAGAAAGTTCTCTTTTCCTGAGGTTTGTTGGAGATGGTCTACCAATGGGACCATAAAAGGCCCGTTGGTCCCACTAAGACAGTCACTGGGACCTTCACTGAGACTGCAGGTGCCCTACAATCCTGAATCCATGTGGTTAGGCTGCTGGGAGGTTGTACCCTCCCGGTGGGATGCTCCACATGCTGGCTGAGCTCACCTTTGACACAGGCCTGGACCTGCCCGTACCACTCCCCACAGCTGTTGCAGAGCAGTGTGAACGCTGTCTCCTTGTTGCCCATGATGTACCCCTGGGCACAGATGTACAGCAACTCGTCCCCCATTTCGAAGCCAGTGTGGCCATGCAGGATGGTGTGGGGGAAGGATGGTGGGTCCCCACAAGGCTTGTCTGAAAGGGAAAAAGAGATGACATTGTAAAAGCTTCACAAGAGTCTTTTAATATAGTGCCAACAGCAGCGCTGAGTTTTCCTGAGGATAAACTTATGCATGTCCACAGAAATTGTACATCTCATCTGTTTCATGCCCTTATGTCCTTTCACAATTATTTCCAGCTGTAATTGGGAAGGTATAAATTGGGCTATAACTGTGATGCCATAACCCTGATGTTACTGACATCTGACAGTCATGTGTCTAGAAGGGCTTTGTTTCAAACAAGGCGGGAAGCCAAATCACAGCTGTCTTCCCTGCCTGATTCTACAAAAGCTAACAAAAGCTTGGGCAGGTTGGGAAAGCAACTATTTGGACATAGTCATTTTTCTTAACCACAGAAATGCTTGTGGAATTGTTTAAGACCGGCACTTTGATCTCTCCTATGCTGTAGGAAGCCAGAAGGGGCTGAGCAATGGCCCAGTCCACACTCACTGAAAGAAAAGGTCCAGGTGAACACCAGTCAGTTTCCAGACTATCTCTAATCTTCTAGTCTTTCTCAAATCAGGTGTCTTCCCAGGTATTCAAATTTCCCTTTTTAGGCTAGAGACTCTAAAATAAATAGTGACTTTGCTCATCAGCTTAAGAATACCCAGGGATAAGTAACATAGCTCTGCTGTCTCTGAGAATCTGAAGAGCTAAATTTATACCAGGGTATAAGACTCAAAAAGATGTTTGATAATATTTTTGCTGACAGCATTAGAAGCTAGGAAGAAAAAATACTATGAATGAGATCAAAACTGGTTTTTGTTGCATTGAAGTGCACAGGGGAGGCAGGCTGACAGCCTGTAAACAATTCAGTGCAAACTGAATTTTAAAGCTGTTTTTCACATCTGAATGATCTTGGCCATTGTTAACAAGGTAGATCAAGATTTTCTAGAGACCTTTCAAGTACTGTGGTTTATCTTTCCTCAAAGACCTTCCTCTCTGAAAAGAGCTCTTCACAAGGAGTTTGCCATGTCCCTTTTTCCTCCCTGGTTTTTACAATCCTTTTTGGAGTAGGTACCTCTTGGTCACAGAAAAATAAACAAAAAAGGTATAATGCAAGAACATGTATTTTACCAAGAAACCCAATAGGCAAAGACTGCAGTGTTGATGCAAATCATCACTTCCATATTCTTTCTCAAATCTGGGAATTTTTCCTAGTGGTTCTAGAACCCTTACTGAGTGTGTTAGAAAAACACAACTGGTCCTCTTGCCAAAGTAACCAAAGATCCAAAATCTACTTTTGTCCAAATACAGAACAATAAAAATTAAAAGGCTCACGAGTTCTGGTAATTATATTGAAAAAGGGAAACACAGGGCTAGGTCTATATTCTAGTATTGATTTCTCCAGTTGAAATAGCATTCTTTGGTACAAAAATATGATTGCTTAGCTGGTAAGCAAAGATTATGTTCCTTGAAAATACTTCTGTTTGGAAGCTGAAAAGACTCCAAGACTATGTTCCTATGTCCTCCATGCAGAAGAAGAAACATCTTCAAAGAGCACCCTTGCTATTTTGCTAGAGTCTACTTTTAGGACATCATCACCACAAGAACTTGCAAGCAACAGTTCCATTGACTTCAGTTCATGTCCAGAGTTTTCAGTGGGCAATAGGATTGACAGAAAAGTTATTTCAATCTCCCCTCTGCAAAAACTCAGCCTTTCCTGTTTCTGCCCAGGGACATTCTGCAAAACACTTGTGAGTCTCAGGCTGCAGCTTTTCCCATCATCTACTCACTTCTGACTCAGGCACAGGTAAATACACGCTTATTTAGAAATATGATGTATTTATTTTGGGAGTCATTTAGAAATGAAAATCCTATGATAAACATCCACACTCTGTGAAAGTTCCTTTGGATCAGGCTTTTGGAAATTGTCTAAAAGACCTGACTACCCACTTCTCAACCGGGTATACTGAAAAATATCTGCCACTAATATAAGGTACATGCTACTGAAGTCAAACTTTGAAGCCTGTTCTCTGTACTATATACACACACACACACACACACACACACGCATATATACTGTCTAACACCTTCAGAAGTTAGTGGGAGTTATGCACACACACACTGGCTGAAGAAACAAGCTTTTGAGGCTACACAAAACTCAGTTTATATCGAATCTTATGGAGGTTTGACATCCAAGGAAGTGAGGAGCAGTTAGCAGCTAATGCCTTTCCTGTGAACTGGTTGGATGAATAGGGATTGATGTGGGTGAAAGGTATAAAAAATTATTTTATTGCCTCATAGGAAGGCTATAGAGCCTTGCATTTCATGTACTTTATTTATGTAGCTACTTCCATCCATACAAATGAGATCTGTGTATCTTTCTGAGGGAAGTATTGATCCCAAGGCTGTATGGGACAATTATACTTCAGAGAATATTCTTATCTACAAAGCCTTGCTTCTTTATCCTGTTGCCAGAGAAAGCAGAAAAGCAACACATACAACTGTGGCAAACAGATTCAAAAAGCACAGTATAACCATCCAGGAAAGAAGAAAGCTGAAAGCTGAAGGGATCTTTACAGTAAAATTTGACAGAATTATGAGAGCCTGAAAGAGAGATCTGGCTGATGCATGAATAGAAAGAAAAGCAGAGATTTTAAAGATGTTCATGGACTGACACTGTATGAGGAACTTTTGACTCTCATGTGAGACTTTGTAAGGTGATGCCTTTGCTGTAGAACATACTGAGTGACAGCATGAACAAGCATAAATGAAAGCTTATATACTGCAAAGACAGACTCAATTTCCTACATCCATTTTGCTGCTGTCCTCTCCTGCACAAAATGTACAGGAATTTTCCAGGTTACAGAATCTTATTGCTCCTTGTCCTGCTGCAGTCTCAATTGCTATGACAATTCCTGCTCAGTCTTTTGCCAAACTTGTTTCTTCTGGCATATGTACAGAAGTGACACTGGCATAGCAACTCATCAAACTGAGCTACTTCTGGGGACAGGCTTCATGTTTTTGTCTGTAGCCTTTGTACCAGGAACTGGAAGAGCATGGGCTTCTTCGGAACAACAGTCTGTGCTCAGTGCTGGCATTCAGGCCGTTTTCTTACTGGAAGAAAGGAGGCAGATCTGGGCCATGAAGCGTGACAGAGGGTGTGTTGGCAGCAGCTTGTCATGTAGAAGAACAGTAGTGCTCTTTGTTAAGGTGCCCACAGGGGTTGCCTGCGGTGGTGCTGCTGGGTAGAAGAGGGCTGGGCTCCTCTGTCCATCTGGAGCACTGATTTCCCCCTCATCTATTCTCCCATAAACCAGCGTATTTTCTTGCTACTGGCTAAAACATTAGCCCAATTTATGCTGTCCAGTAAAACAGCTGGATCTTCTTGATACTTAAGGGCCATCCAGCAGACCACCAAGCAAGTGCCATGCTCTGCCTGCTTATGTCCAAGATCATATCTTAAACCTGAACACTTGGACATCGTGACCCGTCCAGAATTTTCTACATGTAGATATCGAGGTCAAACTCATAGCAGGGCTTCATATACTGATAACTGACCTCCAGTAAATAGAGTGTGGATCGGGCTTCAGAGCAAGACAGCATAAAACAGATATAAGGAAATCAGTTAAAGCTCACAGGAGATCCTCATGTCAGCAGTAATTTGTCACAGATGGTCTCCTTGAGTGAAAATCACCATTACAGTCAAGAAAGACCTCAATATACACGCGCAAAAATCAGAACAGTCAGCATCTGGTAAATGAATGGGAGTATGTGTCATAGCAAAGATATGGGTGTTGAGCACAGATATGTTAGGGCTAGTGACAGCTCTGATTACAGACCTCTTAGAGATTCAGTTTTTTACATGTAATAAAGAGATCTCCTGCTAACTGAATTAGCAGATTCAGTCATGATTAGATTTAGGAAAAATACTTCCTCAGAATAGTAACTTTAATCCCAGAACATGTGTGGAAAGGAGTTTGTGACAGGTGATTTCTGGCAGAGTTAGCATGTGTCATTTTAAGAGCACAGCAATTCTCCTCCCTAATCCAGATTACACCAGAAACATCTTCTTTATTTGAACTATGAGCATTCCATTAGTCTGTAAAAACATTTTTTTAGATGTCTTGATAAAATACTCTCTACAGAAAGGGTAGACTAAGATCAATGCAAAAAAAAAAAAAAAATCAACATGAAAAAGATGCAGACTTCAGCTTCCACATCTCCTAGCAGAACCTAGGAGTTTACTGAAATCTGATTATCTACAATTGCTGCTTTAACTGCACACCATGCCCTGAAAACTGACATGAGACATCCACCTTGCCATGCAACATCTCCTGTTGCAACCATAAAATTCAGTGGAGTTTTTTCCAAAGAGGTCACTGGAATTTTTAGGGTGCCATCTTGTCTTTAAGAAATTAGAAAGTGCAACTCTTAATGGTCAGACCGGTGAATGAGATGAGTAAGGATGTTTCTTTTTCTTCTTGTTTGCAGAGACCTTAAAGTATATGGAATTTTTCTGTTTGGATAAATGAGTACAAAAAGTCAAAACTCAATTATAGCCAATATAAATGTTGCTTGTAAGCTATTAGGGCTAGGATGCCAACACCTCTTACATCAGACAGGGCTTGAAGGATTTTATTGGTCAAGTGACATAACCAGAGAAGTGGGAATTAACTGTTAGCTATATGCAAACCCATGAAAAATAAAGCTATAGCACTAAAAAAAAATTATATCTACAGCAAAGCATGATAAATACAAATAAATAGTTCAAATATTACACAAAGCAAACTGCAGTTTGATTGCTCTTGTAAATGACACAATATATTTGCTGTAAAGAAAACACTAATTTCTTTTTTTCTTACTTCTGAAATATGTACATAAGCCATCAAGCTTTGATGGCTATCTGGAGCCAGCAGTCATGTTTCAAAAAGTTTGATTTGCATTTATGCTGTACTCTTCTACAAGTTGCTGCCTGTTTAATTTTCCTGTGGTGGCAGCACCACATCAAAGTCTTGTGGAACAGATCTTATTTGTTGCCTGTAAGTATCAGTGGGTCACTTAATGAAAGAACTGGTAAAACTTGGGGTTTATTAACAAAGAGATTTTTCCTTTGCTACAATTCAAAAAAAAAAAAGAAAGAAAACCAAGAGGATTAAAAAAAAAAAATAAAAATATATATATATATATATATATATATGGAATTGAATGATACGTGTTTTTACAAAAAATAAGGCAGGAAAAATTCCAGCTTTCTGGTTTTCTTGCTTTACCTACTTTATACTTCAAGGTATTATGAATTCTGATAGACATACACGCTCTGTGTGCCAGATCTAACTTATGTGTGACACTACACTTTCAGAATTGGCAGAATCTATTTTTAGATGTTTTTTGGCACTCAGGGCCTAAGAGGGAAGCTTTCTGATCTCAGCAGATCCTGAGCTGGTACAGAGTTGTCTTGCTGATTCTAATGACTGCATAAAACATGTGTCTATAAGAAGCTAGGAAGACACATTTCTCTGTACTGTGAAAACTGCAGTTATACTCAGAGCGTTCATAAAACATTGCAGCTACATCTTTCCTTGTCAAACAGAACCCTTAGAATCAATTCCTTGTGAAACATAACTCTTAGTCTCAACATTGCTGTGATTCTTCTGTGTGTACAGATCAAAATCCATTTCAGACACGAAACAAAAAACTGTATCTCTGTTCAGGACTTCTGTTTTTAAAAGCCTGATGCTGTAAGCACACTCAGACCTTTTGCTAGAATCTGACTACTGTCCCAGCATAGGGACATGCTGATACGTGTGCTTAAGGAATTTGACTCCACTCATTTGCATGGTAAATGTTAATTCAGTAAAGATTAGTTATAAATCAAGGGATAAGAAGTGAAGTTGCCATGGTTTGTCCTTGTTTTGAGATGCATTCTGCACAATCCTAAGATCTAAAAGAGTTGCAAAGAGTTATTAGTATCAGTTTAGTTTCTGAAGTAGAGGTTGATATGACTGTTCCCTCTGTTTGCAACCTACCAGTCTGTCTGAGCTTTGATTCTTCTCGGCCAAGTCTGACAAAGAAGGAAAACTGCTGTTGGCTCATTATTAGTTGGATAGATATAAAAGAAATGAAAGGGCTTGAAGAAGTTAATATAGGTCTCTGTGTTAGAAACCTGGGATTTATCACTTTCATCAGGGCAAAACAACTTGCCTTTTGTACTTATCTCTAATGTATTACTATGTTATAATTGCAAATGTATAGATTAAAAGTGATGTCCACTTTTCTAAGCCTAAAAATAATTAATGAGGTTTCAAGTAAGAAAAAACTCCTTAATCCAAACTTAGATATGTAATCATTAGCCACATATACATAAGATCAGAACAGATATGCTGTGTGTGAGGTTGCGGTGCAGCGTTTGCTCTTGCTGCTTCTTGCTGGATATTTGCTAAAACTGGAAGTGGCATCCCTGAGGATGTTCTTTCATGAGTCAACAGCTCTGTGTCAGCTTGTGTGTTACTGTTGTAATGTTAAGGCTGTTTCCTTTCTGGACTTTGCTCTTTTCATACTAGCTACAAACCAGCCTCTACCACACAATTTTACTTAAATATTTTTGTTCAAACATCAGCTCTACATCCCAATGTTTAAAATATATTTAAAGAAGATGGAACCTTAGAGTCATCCAGAAATGTTTCTGTTTGTAAGGACTACTTGATGAGTGCATTGGGATGGATGATCATCCTGTTCTGTCATCAGAAAATTCCCTGCCTTTTACAAAACAAATTCTTTATAACTTGTACATTCTTTGCAAACTATCTGAATTTCCCCAGAGTTTAAAGTATGCAGTTTCTGAGTCCCATGTAGTACTCCTTTCCAGCATATCTGTGTCTAGTTACATTCTTGCCTGCCCCTTTACGGTGAGCAGTAACCAAATGCATGAGGTCAACACAGCTCCTTTTCCGAGATCCAGCATTTACGCGTAAGCTCAGATGAAGCAGGTGGGGAGCACAAGGGCACAATGGAACAATAGTGGCCAGAGCAATGATTTCAGCATCTCACAGCTGTCCCAAACCACTGCAAGGTTTTTCTCGAGGCGGGGAGAAAGATGACAAAAGAGATTTGAAGGAAGACAATGAGAGAGTTTTGCAGATGTTTACAGGGAGCTAGTCCTATATGTGTGATGAGCAGCATGGAGAAAGCACAAAGGTGCTTGTGTGACCACTTTAGCAACTGGATGACAGAGCTGGCATTGCTCACAGCAGCACAGAGCCTGGAGTTGATATCACAAGGGTTACTTGAGAGGATGGTCAAACTCTGCTAGAATCATTCTTCCTAAAATGAACGATTTGGTATACAGCAAATATTCATCACCTCTGCCACATTTCGCTTCAACCATATTTTCATCCATACTGGTGCCACTGACAGTTTAGCAGAATGCCCCACCCTGTGCTGTGAACTTACTGTTTCTCAGTAAATGCCATCAGCTTACTCTTCCTTTTCTTGGAAATCAGATGCAAAAGTCACTGCGGACATCAACAATCTCTTTCAGGGATTCCCAAATTTCTTTACACAATCCTGCCTATGAGTGACAATTTTCTTTTTGCCCTCAGAATTCATATTTGTTTGTGGGTTCCAGAACTTAAATATTGAAAACTAAAGTACCAACTTGATACTTCCAACACTGGAAATAATTTTTCAGAATCATCTGGGATACATGGGCATCCTTAGCAGCCTGGTCTACACTTAAAAACTACCCAAAACAAAGCAAAGCTATGCTAAAGTTGAGGCAATGAAGTTATTTGCCTACAAATGTTGTATACTGTATACAGATATACAACAGGGTGGTGTGTTGCAACTCAAGCCAGTTTGCTGAGTTACATTCAGTTACAGTGCTGAGTGACATGCTTCAGCCATCTCTATTAGATTGGTGTCAGATATATTCCTTTCCATAAAATATGTTCTATGAGCACCAAAATGGGTTCTGCCAGATCAGTAGTGCTGTTTGAACTCACTAAACTGCAGCAAAGACAAAAGATACTGCAATTTATTTGCTGCAACCAAAGTCTTTGCAGCAGTTGGCTCTTGTAGTGGGCAATTACTATGAAGATTTATCCCTTAACATTCCCTTTTTCTCTCTCAGCAGTAGAAAAATTGAAGGCAAAATGTTTAATGTTGAAGACAGTGATGACTCTGCATTATTTCCAAAATATATCAGGGCTGACCTTCATCCTTTATACAAAAAGCGTCATATTGGTCATTCACAAAGGGATCGGTTTCAATTTTAACATCAATGGCTTTCACGCTCTGCGGTTTGCTGCCCGTCTTTCTGCATATAATTGTCCTAAAATAAAAAAGAAAAAGAAAAAAAAAAAATCAGAAATCTTCTGAATTTCTACATGCAGGTGAAATTTGGAGACTTTTTTATCAGAGAAGTCAGGCTTTAGCCTCAGCTTAACTGTTTCAGCATTGGCATGTAAAGTAGTAGGCTGGGAAGATCTATGAAAAAAAGCCAAGGAAGAAATAGAAGTAATTTGAAAAATGTTTGCTGTAGATCAGTTCAAGGCATAGGGAACAATAAAGGATGTTTATCTTATTATATTCTGTAATAATTCTAAATATCAGACGTATACCCAGATAATTAAGACTGTATTTTGCTCTCACATTTCGGCAATACATATTCCCACAGATGGCACCTGGATAGAAACAAATAGGAAATTCAAGATTTGATCTGAAATTTTATAAATCATTAGCATTTACATTAAAGAACTATTAAGGTTGCATATTTAACTGCTCAAAAGCTAACACAGGTAAACTCAGAAAATTCAGCTTGGGTTCTTGGAAGAAAAACAGCTTTTAATTTTTATTAACAGCAATTTCAATAGCAAAAGTTTACACTTTTGAGTAAACTCCATTTCTTCTGATTTGGTACTCAGCAATACCTAATCTATCCTGTTGCCTCTGATAGGCTTAAAGAAAGGTATTAGATCTGTATTGGGTTTTACAACCCTGTAGATGTTGATGATGAAGTAAGAGTTTACTGATTGTCTCTTCTCTCAGCTGTAGCGGCTGCTTAAATTAGCAAATGGAAGAGTTTGTTGTAGAAAACACTGATTTTACTGTTACATTGAAGGTTACAAAGGCTGGTAAAGTCATTCCAGCCCAAATCTCTGCAGCTGGATATTAATGGTGTGGGTTTATATTGTTGTGGACAGCAAGCTTGAAGAAATGTTGCATAGTCAGCTATTCTAGTGAAAGGAAGATAAAAACACTTTCCAGAGAACAAATCCTTCCAGTGGAGGAAATTTATCATTTTGTATTATGCAATGTTTGGACTAATGCCATCAGTCCTCCACTACATTTGAGGGAAAAAAATGAGATAAAATAAAATATAATAATATTAAAAAAAATAAAGTAAACAAAATGCCCATTCATTGAGGGTGGGAAAGATTCAGTGCAAACCCAGTATTTTATCATGCACTTAAGTACTATATAACAGTTGATTTACAGAAATAGGCTGAATGATGGTTGTACAGACTGTTTTCATTTGGGCATGTGTTAGCTTTCAAGTAGTTAAATAGTCAATTTTAATATTCTTTTAATATAAACAAGCAAAAGAAACATTAAATAAGCCTTATGGTGGTTATCAAGCATATGCACCAGAATGGCTCCTGCCACACTTCTCCTCTGGAAAACAACATGATTGCCTGCTGAATGCTCCTTTACGATTTCAAACCAAATATGCTTCCTTTGTAAAGAAAGCACCGATTGATTTTTCGAGGGAAAAAAAATCCCTTAAAAAAAGTCCCTGTTTAAGGACAGTACTGTCCTCACAAGTTTTAAATCCAGTTTTCTCAGAATTTAATGGATTTAAAGTCTGAGACTTCTAAGTCAGTAATAAAGCACTTAGACAAAAACAACTTGATCTGCCAAAATGAGTTCAGGTAACTGGGAGGATCAGGACTTCAATTAGAAATATCCTCTATGTTTATAATATTCACATATTGTTCCACTGAGTCTTACAAGGTTTAAGAGAATGAGACACTTATGCCTTCTTTCAAAGATTAACTCTTTAACCTTAATCTTCCCAATAATTACTCTGTTGCTTAGATATCTGAATCCATTATGTCTTGCAATACTGAGTAGATAGATATGACTGCAAAAAATGTGCTTTTCATCTGTAATTTTGTACTTTAGGCTACAGGCTCTTTATCTCTCCCTCTCAAAAAGAAAAAGAAAAAGAAAAAAGAAAAGGGAAGAGAGGAGAGGAGAGGAGAGGAGAGGAGAGGAGAGGAGAGGAGAGGAGA
>VRYO01000406.1:2607247-2644931 GCA_009812075.1 Sialia sialis
CGGCTTATATGTGGACAAATCCCGTGGTCTTCCCAGCTACCCGGAAGTGCGGCTTATATTCAGGTGCGGTTTATAATCGTGAAACTACTGTACTTTGTTTTTACCTTGCATGAGACTTCCTGAGATGATTGACAAGAAGCAGCAAAATACAGAGTGATCTTCTAGGAAAGCATGACACAAGGTATGAGCTGTGGGACTAGAGTTTGTGACATGAAGGCATTTTGTAGCCCAAGACCTTCTCAGACAATTTCATAAGCAACTTCAGCATTTTGAATTAGACCATGTCCTGTCAGTTATGTCTGGATTTTTCTCTTGAAGGGAATTACTTGACCTGCCTCAAATATATGTCTGAGAGCAAATTCATGTGCATTATCACCAGTCAGCAGAGCACACCCCAGAAACAAAACTAAGAGCTTGCCAAAGTGACATATCACCAGGACTGCTTCTCTGGAAAGAGCAAGTGGGCCTGTTTTAGCATGCACTCCTGGATGAATTCGAAGTGACCCACAAGCCCAAGACTTTACAAATACAGATGAGAGGACTGGCAAGGGTTAGCAACTGACCCTTTATTTCATTCTTGGCTATTGCTTTTTTCTTTCCTGGGAAATGTGCTTTTATTACCATACTGTCAGGTCCTGGGCAAGTCCCACACAGTGGGGAGAAAAAGAAATAGGTAGCATTGTGAAATACCATATTTGAGCCTTATTACTACATTTTCCACTGGTGTCATCTGCAGTGAGGGCCCTGTTGTGTTTGACGCTGTAGAAGCATTCAAAAGCAGTCACTGCAAAACTCAAAGAGCTAACAAAAGGAAGGAAAAGTATGGACAAAATAATTTTCCTAGAACCAAACATCTGGTCTGTGGTCAGCCAAGAAAAGAAACCGTGTCTTCTGACTCTCATAGCAGAGCTTATTCTGACTCTGCTTGCTCACTCCAGACTTATCCACTCTGGAATAAATTCTCCAGGGACTGGGTACAAAACAGCCTGGGGCAATTTCACACAAAGGAGAAGGTTGACAGCCCTGCATCAGGTCTATCATAGAGGAAAAATTCTATGCAGAGCTTCAAATCTATTATAGAAGACATATATGGCTCCATTTCTTTGTAGGCAAATAAGGAACAGGATAGGGAATAGCACAAGTTCAGCTTTTCCATCCTACATAAGCACTGGAAATGAGTAAATTTGCTATGGGGATATTAATACAGGGTGTTGAGGATGTTTAACAATTTCTAAAATAAATAGCTGTGCACTGGGTTGGTATTAAGAACAATTGTGTCATGTTCACTTTCCAAATTTCAAAAACCTCAGAAAAGAAGTCAAGACCTTACAGGACATGCTGCCCAGTGCTGGAAGACTTGACACAAAGTTTTCCAGTGTGAGAGCTGAATTCAAAAGATAGCAGAGAGAGCCTTTCAGAGAACTCTGCCATCTTTATTTCATTTATATTCTGGCAGATTGCCTAATGGTTTTACTGACTCACTTGTCTGACATGCAAGTAAGGCATAAGAGTGTCATTTTTAGTATAAATAGCTATTAGGGCTCATCTGACAAATGGCACTTGCCTAATGACATTTCATCTCCTGAAATGCAACAATGTGTAATGCTTTATAAAGAGGTTACACATGTCAGGACTGACTCGTAAGTGGCTTACTTCTGGCTTGCCAGGAGAAGTTATCCCTACCTTCTTGTCAATGGCTCTTCTCAAAATGTTTCCAAGCCCCTGGACTGCCAGAACTTGTCTGTGTAAAGAGCCCTGAACCTGAATTGGGTTGGCCTGAGCAACTGCAAGGTCAAGACAAGCACATCCCCTTATTCCTGTGAAAGAAGTTCTGTCTCAGGCTGTTTAAACCACAAAACCACCCTGTTTATTGTGTCTTTGGATTTGCTAGCAAGGCTCTATTTGTTTAAGCAATTTCCATTCTGCATCAGTTGAAATGAATCATATTTGTCAAGACCTGCTGCTTGGGCTAGCCCAGTTTGCAGGGACTAAAGTGGGCATATTTAAATATGGATGATCTGCATTTCCACAAGAGTGGAAATTTGAGTCACCCAAACTGGGCTGACTCTTTAGTCCAAATGCTCCTCTTTGCCCATAGAAGAGATGTAGCCCAGAGAGCAGGCAATGAAAACATGCTCTCACTGACTCAGTGATGTGCCTCTGCCATAACAGGAGAAACTCCTACAGGTTTCGATTTGGCTGTAAAAATAATAATAAGGACAAATTAACCAACAGTGATGGATAAATTTACCAGGAGTGGGACTGTAATTACTCACTAAAACCAAAAATGGTCGTCAGAAGTGAACAAATCACAGATTTGTGCAAAACCTGGAGAATAGATCTAGCAGTGAAAAAGTCCTTAGATGTCTGCTAGAGCTCCTGTTGAGTTTTAAACCTAAGTGATGAAAGGAGGGCTGAAACATGTCAGAAAATCCACAACACTGTAATGACTTCAATCTCATAATTTGTGTTTACTTCTACTGCAATCCATTTTTCCTCAACAGAAAGACTGGGATACCTTCCAGGCACCAAATAAATAAACTCAACCTCATTCATCCTGAAATTAGGAACTTCTTTTATCATGCTCCCTTCTATTCATCTCCTTTCTCATATACACAGTCCAAGAGCATATGGGAGAGTATTTGACTAAAAAACTGTGATCTGCATTGGATGCCAGTCAGCTGCTGGGAGGATTCCAAGATTTTAGATCCAACTTATAAAGTTCTGAACAGTTCTGGACCTGGCAGATGTGGGGACATCACCAATCATTCAAAGATGATCTATATCATCAAGATAAATACACAAGGTATGCCCTGAAAAGACTCCTTTATTTTGGAAATTATTTTCCATACTTCTCTAACTTGTGGGCATGCTGTGAAACCTGATTTCCTTTCTCTGGGTTATATTGCTGATGTGGAGAGGTTTTTCTGTATACCAGCTATCCTTTATCCCTGCTGTCATGTTTCCTGTTATCAAGTAAATGCCTAAATTATTGAACTGGTAAATTTTTAAAAATAAATAACTAATTTAGTAAAATCACTTGAGTCCCTTGTTAATAGATTTTCCATTACTTTAGTAATTCTTGAGCCATTTTTTGAGACACTTTTAGTACTTTTCTCAAGATATAGTAACAACACATATAGTATTTCAAAGGAGGCTATTACACTGACCTACATATATGTTTTTTTTCATATTCTTCATCCCCTTCCATAAACACTCTACAACTTCTTTGTTTGCTTGAATGTTTGTTTGTTTGCTTGTTTTTACTACAGCTGCAGTCTGACAGAGGTTTTCTTTGTGCTGTCGATAGCGATGTCCTCATATCTTTCCTAGCCTGACAGAGGTAAATCAGAACCCTGTAAAGATATTTTCAAGTAGATTTCATGTCCCTCCTGCATGTATTATCATTCAACTCCTTTTGGCATCATTTCACCCTTTCATTTAAATTTCTGTGTAAGTCTCTATATTGAAGCTGAACTTTTTCAACTTAACTTTGTCCCATTTGCACACTTCATGCTCTACTGCTCAGTTATTTCTCCAGAGCTGCATTAACTTATAGTTAAAACAGATTAGCCTTTTAAGGCAGTATGCAATTCCTATATTCCCCCAGAATCAAAAATATCCAGTTCAATAAACCAAGTAACATACCTTCTGGTGCTTGCCCAGACATGGGTAAAGTAGCCCCAGAGTATAAAATACCAGCTCTGAAGAATCTTTCTCTCTGATGAAGCTTTCCAGTGAAGGTCAGATCGGGTGACTGACTGCACAGCAATGGTGTGCTGATGTGCCCCCACAAGGTTCTTTCTGATAAACAGCTTAGAGACTTCTGTGCAAAGGACAGGTTTACTGGAGAATGGAGTACAGCAAGTTGGAAGGGATGAAAATTCTTCATTTCCTTCCCATCCTTATGATGTGTTTTTATCACTGTATAAAATTTTGATATTGATGATATTCAGTCCACACCTGATCTATTAATAGCCACAGCTCCAGTGCCCACAGCAATTAATTGAGGATATCACAGGACTAACTAGAGGTATTGCTTGGATAAAAAAGCAATGATTTCTTCTCCTACCCATCATCATTCCTTACTTCCAGAGTACAGAGATTGTATAGAGGACCCTATACAACAACTTTACCATGGGCTTCTTACAGTTACATAGTTTTCCGGGTTCATCAGCCTGCAAGACATCTCAGCAACTGTCTTGGGAAAATTATTTTAGGGTTTAGATCACTGTCTGTTATTTTGAGACAGTTCTGGATTTTTTTTTTAAATGACCAAAAGTACATAAAAATAAATTTTCAAACAATTTTTTCACCTGGGAAAAAGTACATTCAGAGAAAATGGTTGTTTTTCCTTTAAATTTTTAAAATATAGTATCTCATTAATCGTAGTAATTTTCTGTCCTTTGGAAATTTTGTTACTAAAAATACAGAAACACCAATGCTTACTTAAAAACTTGCTAACTGTCACAAAGTCTAATAATATGCTAAGGTTTGGAAACATTTTTTTTCACAAAATAAAACTTGATCACCATTGAACATTGAAAATAGTTTTGATATACGCCTTCTGGGCAATTGCTGTATGGTCCCAGCTTCAGTGACATCAGACATTCCCTCAATGTCTCCATTTACATTCTGCTTTATAGTAGTCTCTACAGAGGCAACAAAAAGTTTCATGCAAGGAAAAGCTCAGCCTTGTGCTACATCGAGTCACCTGAGCTACCTCAAACACATTGAGAGACAATATCAGTTCCCTGGTAAGCTTTCTCAACAAACTCTCTCCCACATGTGGGTTATCATATCCAAGTGCATCTGTGCCCTTTTGAACATGCCAGTTGTCTGCTCTACCGTGCATTGATACCCTAGACAGACACGTGGTTCCCGTGGGAAGTTTAGTTTGCTGAGCTTCTGAAAGACTGGAGAAGAACAGAGTCAGTAGGAGCACTGATACTAACTCCAGCACCTTGTCCTCAGCCTGCAAAGCTCTTTAGGACTCAGCACCCCACTATAGGCCAGGGGAACATGTAGTTCAGCAGAAAAGAAGAGGAAATTGCATCAAATCTGTGAAATCATAATGTGAGACTGATGAATACTTATGTACCTTCAATATTAGCTGTAAAAAAAGTAATTCTTGGGGCAGCGAGGCAAATTTAGCTATATGTCATGGTGCTTGAACTGTGGCCAGTGTTTTTCAGCACATCTTAGTCAAAGTGGAAAACCTTGCTGACAGCCATCATTCATACTTCCCAGAAAGTGTTACACCATTGTCCTTACCCAGCAGAGCCACTGGCGAGCCATCCTGTGGTGCAGCCAGCAAAAGAACAGTCCAGAACAGCCCTTTTCAGTTCTTCTGCAGTTGCTAAGCGAGCACTCAGTTCAACACAAGCTTTCTCAGCTTCGGCTAAATACTGAGAGTTGTTCTTGGACTCAAGTACAAACACTTTCCCTGCAACACCAAGAAAGGACATGTCATCCATCATGGAGTTGTACTCAATACATATTCAACAGAAATATTTCAAATTAGCACCAAATAAAGCCTTCGTGCTTTTACTAAGTTTATTTTAATGGCTTTTTTTTTTTTTTTTTTTTGGAAAGCCTAATTTAATCAAGATTTTAAGTATCCTTGTGTAAGCTTTTCTTTTAATTTTGTCCACCACCAGAAAAGCAAGGATGGCTAAGCCATTAGTCATTCCTAACTCAGAGGAGAAACTTGTCCTGCCTTTGTATGTCCGTGCTTAAGATCTGGAGAGAGAAAGCATGATACTCTCTCATATGCACATATAAAATCAATGTCAGAAAGAACACCTACTGTAGGCTACTAACACCAGAATCCATTGCTAAATATTTTACAGTTACTCTACAACAACTACAGCTATAAAGTAAGCACATGCCTAAATGCCAGTATTGCAGCCCTGTCTTCCGCATTAGAAACAGATTTATACTTACTCGCTAAAATCGAAATTATGTCATTCTATGACATCTTGTGTCTATATGCAGACTGCTTCATTATAATGTGCTTTTGGAAAGACAGGCAGAATTTTTATGAATGGAAAGTTTTTGTTTGTTTGTTTGTTTTTGAATGAGCATGAGAACATATTTAGCATAACTTTTTTTGGTGTTATTTTTATTTTCAGTTCAGTTTATTTTACTTTAATTTATCTAATACCAGAAAAGCTGAAAGGATGAGAGTCAGAGGTTTTGGCAAGTGGAAACAGGTAAGTTGGGGTTTTGGCAATAAAGCTTGAGAAGTTACTGGGTTGTGGAATAAATATACTAGCTGGGTGCTCCAGAAAAAGAAATAAATAATGAGACAGTTTGCAGCTGACATTTAAGTTGCCATAAATATTTTTTTTCTGATTATAACATTCCTCAGAATACCTTCTAGATTTCAAAGGTACATGCTGAGTTTGCTTACAGTTGCATGAAGAAAATTTTTAAGCACTTCTCATTCAGTAAATGCCCAAAAACACTTATTTATGTCTTATTTCCAGAGTGGATTAGTGGTAGTGGTTATATGAATGCATAACTTTCAGCACATACCAAGTGTTCTCTACATAGTCAGCTTCACACTCATAGGAAATATTGATCAGTGTCGGTCAGGCCGATTCAGCCTGGTTCTGTATCAAGTGCCACTCTCACCACATACCAACATACCAACAAATTGGTAAATCTGATCCTAATACTAAAAACAGGGAACTTACACAGGGTAGGTCTGCCCCTGACAGCTTTCTGTTCTCACCTGTGCACAGCTAAACCCACTAGAAGAATCACAGTCCTTACATCAAAAATGCAGTTTCCCTCAAGTAAATTTGTCTTTACATTAGCTAGCAAAGGCAGATGAGTCCCAGTAAAGACTCCTACTTTGGTGGGAATTCTACATGTGCACAGCAAGAAGTCATCTTGACTTGGGAAAATGGCAATTTAAATAAATGGGACAAGCAGCTATGAGAAGGAACAGAAATTCAGAGTACCCAGAATGATTTTCCTAAGGCAATTAACAGTAGCTGACTAAGGAATACAACCAGAAACACCGGTCAGTGTGATAGCCACTAGATTGCATAATCTTTGGATTTCCACTGTAATCAATACCATTAACAGTAACTAGAATGGGAGATTTTATACAAAGTAGTGAAAGCAGCAAGCCTCTACCTCCCCGAGGACACAAACATCAGGATTCTTTACACGTTCCAAATAAAGCACAGGACACTAATGTAGCTCCTGTTGCCAAAGCCTCAACAGACAGTGAAGTGTGCATGGCCTAGGGAGAGAGATAGTGTAAACAGAGAAATGGTAGTTTTGAACAGCCATTCTTAAGTTGCAAAAGAACTTTTACTCCTGAAGGAAAACCGAGATTAAGTGTAATGCTTTACAAGGCTTTGTCCCAGCTAAAAGCCTGGCCACATTCTACATTTCACAATTTGACTGTCAGGATTGAGGTGTATCATCAAAGACATTTAGAGCAAGTTTGCATAACATCTGACTTAAATAATGAATGTTATTTTTACATGGCATAACCCTTATTTTCTAGCCATTAGTATTTCAGTTAGACTCCTTAAAGAAAGAAAAATCATCAAGCTTTGAATTCCATCTAGATACAAGACAGAAGCTGAGACAGCTTCCCTTGACTACTGTCACGCTGTTTGCCAGTACTTAAGATACAATAACTTTCTACTAGAACCTGTGAAGATGCTGTCAAAACAGAATCTTGTCCTTTGAAAAGGTATCTGGGATGATGAAATAATATAAACTAGTGAATTACAAGTTATATTATATATATATATATATATATATATATATATATATATGAGTTAGGAAAGACTGGTTGAGAAGTTACAGTGAAATGCTTTATAGGAAATTCTGGTTAGCTAGAATTTGGTTAGAAGTGGGTAAAGAAGGCCAACCTGTTTACTAGACCAATATGTGAATATTCTTCAAAGTTATAGAAGCTCTGTGGGTGTCTGTCCAGTTTTCAAGATGTGCCCTCTGGTTTTGTCTAATTTTTTACTTTGAAAATATAATAGTGAATAAGATTTACTTATCAGGTGCTTGACCAATGATCCTCAATATCCTCAATATCCTGAGATGTGTCACATTACTGAGGGGCATTGACAGGAAAAAAATACAGGAGACATGCTAGCACAATAACAGGAAAAATACAAAAGCACATGAACACAGCAAATCCCTCCAAACAAAAGACTGCAACACTGAATTCTGCACCTTACTGTATCACGGCTAACACACTTAAGATATTGATGTATTGAATTTTTCTCACTTTTGATCTCAGAAGTGGTATAATTTCCAGTCTAAGGAAGTCTAAGGGTCCTGGTTAATTATTTGTAACTTTTTATTGATCTTACTTGTAATGAAATGTTTCTTTAAAAAGGGTTGTTTTGTATGCTTGATGACATAGCAGTCTTTTTTTTTGTACTGGGGTGGTTGAAATCAGTCTTTTCTCTGAAAGAGTATCAAGATGTGTTCTCACTCTGTTTCAAATATGAGGCTGTTCCATATTTTTGTAAGACATAGGATGAAGAATCGTGTCTACATGAAGAATGTAGTGTGCCTTTGGTTGTGGTACCTTTGAGAAGCCACCCTGTCTGAGCTCCCTCTCAACTGTGTCACTTCATTTCTGCCCTGTAACATTAGTTTCCCATAATGCTTCTGCCTCCACAGAAGGGTAGAAATTTGCTAGTAAAACTTTACATACTTTTCTGAAGCTTTTCTGAACAAAGGAAGTCCCTTTGATCCCTTGATTTTTAGAGATCAAGTGAAAAATCCATGCAAAGTAGTATTTCTCAGGACACATAGTGAACATGTTGAATTTAGCAGGTTCAGAATGAAAAAGATCCTTGTCACAGTAAGGTTCTTTTAGATTACCATTTGAAACACGTGATAAAGCTTTTAACTTCAATGATGAGGCATAAATAATAAGACAACATTGTTCCAACCACTATTTGTTAGCAGGACTCGCAGTTCACATGAAAAATTCATACTTTAAACAAGCCCTTCTTAATACCTAGCCTATATTAGATTGATAGCCTCTACCTTTATTTGATCACTATTATTACAGAATATTGATTATATTTTGATATATTGATAATGTTTTAGTTTGTTGTTTTTTTGCGGCGGGGGTTTTGGGGTTTTTTTTTGTTGTTTTTTTTTTTTTGGCAATAGGTTAATATAGTTTTTATAAAGAGTACCCCACTGTATTCTGACTGAAATCATACCCACAGACATGTGGATCTCAGGGCTTCTATGAATCAATTTTATCATCTTGTTTAATTCCTAACTAACTAGACTGTAGATTTTCCTTTGTAATTCCACCATCAAGTCCAAAAATTCATGGTTTCAACTAGAGTATGTCTTTTCAACATGCATCCAGTCATGATTTAATGCCTCCAAGTAACAGAGATTTTACAGAACATTTTATAGTAAACTGTTACAATGGTTCATTACCCTTACTACACCTCATTTCCAGCTCCAAATTTTGCTAAACTCAGCTTCTAACAACTGATCCTCATAATGCTTTCAAGAGTTAAGAGTCTTGAAAGCATTACTCTACAATCAGATACTCAGTGCAAAAAAAGAGTTCTTAAAAAATAAAACTAGTCCGAAACCCGTTTCTTCATATTTTACGTAAAATCAGTGGATTTAACAGAATTCTATTGATTCTCAACAAAAGAGTTTGGCTTATTTACTCTTTTACAGTAACAGATACAACAAGTTCATCTGAGGTGCATAGGCACTGTTCAAAACCCACTGAAATGGGTTCAAATTTCTCTATGTTTTCAGCAGGATTTGCATTATGCTTGAAGAAGGAATATAAAACTGCATAGTCAAATATATTTTAAAGTAAGAATGTCCCTCAATAATAATATACAATGAAAGCACTTTAAAAGGCATGCCCAGTGTGCTGACCTCATGACATGATGCTTCTTACTTCAAAAAGTAAAAACTAATCTGTTTCAACAAAACAAATCCAGTGGAAAATGTGCAAATGGGGAGTCCAATACACTTTCACTTAAATGTTAAAAATTTCAAATTGAGATAAAAGAGAGCAGAGGAAGGGAAGGTCACTTTTGTACTTCGAGAGAAATTTAATTTTCATTTCTATGGATGTGTGTAACAATGTAACTTGACTGTAAGTGTAAAGGTGGAGGATCAAGTAACTCTAAAATTGCAGACAGAGATTTGGCTAATTACTAGTTCTACTTAGCACTCATGAATGTGGAGTTTATTTCTGTGAGAAACAACAGTGAATGATGTCTTACTCAACTAAAAAATTAATGTAATCAGAAAAATAGCAAAATTAAAATGTCACCTTTGAGTTCCCCCTCAGCTAAACTCAGCTTGAGCCTAAATTTTTATTTTGCTGCACATTTTAGGATCAAATTGTTGGAATTGTTCATGCAAGAATTGCGTTATTTTGCAGCAGGAGAATGAAATGTGTAAACACCTGTTACTGAAATGTGAGCATCTAGAGAAAGGAGAAAAAACACATTTTTTCCTTTACTTTAAAAAAAGGGTGCAAAACAAGCCAAATTAAATACTCTAGAAGTGGGGTTTTCCTACTTTGGATGTCACCAGCTTCTAGTTAGAGGCATGTCTTTCAGATTCTATTTGTGCCCAGCTTCCTGGACTCTGGATCCTTTCACCTGCAACCTCTGCAGACACTGTGCACTATGCGCAGTACTGATGACTGGCTTGACTGATAGGGCTTCATGTAATTCAAATTTAGCCAAGAGACCAGTTCCATTTTGGCACAATTAGTAAAGCTTTGAAATTAGTACATTTTTCATTTCAGGAGTGTCTCAGTACGGCAGATGAATCACCACCATCCTCTCCTGACATGCTCTGTCTCAGAACAAGTACTCTGCAATAAACTATGGCTCATACGTGTGGATATTTTAGGAGCTGTGAAAAGACAAAGGAGGGAGGCAAAAAAAAGTGGAGGCAACTCCTGTTCAGGATTCACGAAGTCACATCCTTGTTCTCCTATTCCAGTGCAAATGGAAAACAATATGAACCTCCAAAATTTGCACTGATACAACTGAAAACTGCCACAAAAACACATATTATTCTCTAGTAACTGTACTGGAAGAGGCACACCATGGTACCTCAGAGCATAAACAAGCCCTTGGGGGAGCCTTCTGTCCATCTGACCTGGACCTGAACAGCTTTGAGTATGCACATTTCAGCTGGGGAAAAAAGCTGCAAAGCAAAACAAAGCTATATTTTATTTATGCATTTGCCTGGGTATTTCTGCAGCCTATTTGTGCTACAGCAATATGTGCCATGGAAAATAATGGTCAAAAGAGATCAATTATGAGGCTTTACACCTTCACCAGACCCCGATGGCTGTCAGTTTTATTGTCTACTCTCTGTCATTATTATTGTGTGACATAATAAAGTGAAAGTCTTCCCTAGGGAAATATATTGCAACCAATTTCAGATGTTTGACTGTAACAGGGGCCAGTCTGAATTTCACAGGTGTTTTACAAGACATTCAAAATCACTTTGGCAGTTTGCAACACAGTCAGATACCTTCAGTTAAAAATAACAAATACAGAAACACGTATGTATCACTCCAAATAGTCCATTGGCACTTAAATGACATTTACATGTATTAGAAACTAGCAGCATTATATTTTCACCCACACCTTAAAAAATGAGAAGGTGGTTTCTGACTGGATCAGGCCAGAATCTGCTAGAAAAGAAACTATTAATCTCAGATCTTCTTAAATACATAGCGGTGAATTTTAAAGCTGACATACAGTGTTTTCTTCTACTTTAACTGGCTTATAGGAGAGTGTTACAGTTGTTTGCTCAAATATTAATATTAGGAGAACCTACTGAAGATCAAGTTAATAGCAGACA
The DNA here is from genome assembly GCA_009812075.1 of Sialia sialis. Lineage (NCBI taxonomy): Eukaryota > Metazoa > Chordata > Aves > Passeriformes > Turdidae > Sialia > Sialia sialis. Next base: position 2,619,125 of record VRYO01000406.1, read on the forward strand.
TATATCTTTCACAATGCTACTTAGAATTTAAATAAATTGCAAACCACAGTATTATAATAATGCTTGACAACTGTGAAGTACTTTCAATATTCTGCCCTTTCATTCTATAAATATTTTTACCACATGTGAAGTAAATTTGACAAATTGTTGAATGACAATTAAAATCTGTCATGACATCTGCCTTAAAATGTTCTCCAACTTTTTTTTTTCCTTTCTCTTTTAGAAGATGCCTGTTTAGGAATCAGTAAGTTACTTTAGTTAATTTTATGGAAGTAATAAAAATTGGAATGTGCCCCTGAAAAAACAAGGGGATCTTCAGGTGAAACATTCTTAGGAAGGGAAATTGATATTCCTGCCCTGTGTCCTTAAGTTCTGTGAAGAATCCTTTTTCATGGATATGCTTTTCCCTCCTCTTCTCATTTCAAAGGCATTTTGCTAGGGAAGGTGTACATCCTAAAAAAAGAATCACAGTTTTGCCTATTGCAACACAGTGCAGTTGTCTGACACGTTTCCTTTATGCTTAATTAAATGTAATTCTCTTAAACTTTACAAGACAGGGTTCTGTTGTATAAATGATATACATTTATACATTCTATTCAAAGCAGTAGAAACATACAGGCAAGATTAATTTTCTCCCTTTCCTTTGCCATACTTTGTCATCAGCTGAAAGAAATTTAAGTTAAACAGGAAAAATACTCTGATAACAAGCAAGAAGAGATTTTTATTGCCCTATAATGTTTAAGTTCTGTTCTCTGGAATAATCCAGCAAACATCAATGGTAAAGAACTACGGTAGTGAAATTTAAAAAAATCTTGAGATTGGGCATAAATCTATCACAGCTGTGAAAACAGAAAAATGTGACCATTCAGCATTGCTGTCCCAGGAAAAAACAGAGTGGTTTTAAAAGTAAGTCATGTTTTGGTTTAGACAAGTTGAATTGTCATTATCACAAGCTGAATCATCAAAAGGGCATTAGGCTACTGGAAACTTTCAAGGGATGCAGTGTTTCACGATCACCATCAGCAAGTAAAAAGGCCCATTTCAGAGTAACTGGTAGCTGGTGCTTCAGCGAAATCCGTGTCCTGATCACATCCCTCAGCAAGTGAAGTGCAGATGAAGTTCATGTGCAGAATGTTGAGCAGTCATTTTCAGCGTGTGTGGCACTGAACAGAAGAGATTATTAAAGTCTTTCACTTCTTGGATTCCCTTCCTGTATAAAGTGACACACCTGAAGTGGGGAGATGGGAAAGTTCTTTGGAGAAAAGGTCTCCTAAAATATAGCTGAGTCTTCTTAATTGTGTTCTGGCTCTGTTGCATTTTTCTTATTTCGTCTGGAAAAGTTCACTATCCTGTCATTTTGTTGTAATAAAATAATTTTAGCCTTCTGGGATCTTATTTCCTCTCTCTGCTTAACCCCAGGATATTAGTAAAATCTCAAAAAGCTCTGAATCAGAAGTTTCCTAATGCAAACTGGGACATGTACTTCAGCTTCTTATTTAAAAAAAAAAAAACAAAAAAACAAAAAAAAAAAACAAAAAAAAAACAAAAAAAAAAACAAGTGTAGGTTTGGGATCCTATTTTTTTTTTCTGCTATAACACATTTCAACATACAGCTCTCATTCCAGCCATAGCAACCCAGCCCAAACGGAGTGGGAGACTCACCATCAGCCTGAACAGAGATGATCTGAAGTATGAAGAAGACAGATCCTACGCCCTGGAGAAAGGTGAGAGAGAATCTCTGAGAGCCTAGAGCCATTGCTCTGATTGCAAAGTCCTCAGCTGCAGGAGGTTGGCTGCCGAGGCTTTTCCTCTCTCCTCCTCTGCACTTTCGTAGCGTGGTCTGCCGTGATGATTTCAAGGAGCACTCTCCCTCGGCAGGATCCTTCGTCTTGGAAGGGCGGGAGGGGTGGAAAAAGAAAGAGGGAGGGAGAGAGGAATCCTTGGCTTGGCTAGTGTGAAGGGGAGGGGAAGTTGGGTGGGGGAGATGTCCAGCCAGCTGGGATTGGAGAGAGTCTTTCTCCAGCCCAGTCTGCAGGGCAGTGCACACAGAGAACCGGTGTGAAAAGTCACGTTATCCTGCCGGTAAATACCTAATGGATCACGGTGGAAGAAATGCAAAAGCCAGGAGGGGGGAGAGAAGGGGGGAAAGGACAAGCGACGAGCAGCAGTAATCCCTGTCTGAGAGGAGAAGGGCAGCTACATAGTTGGTGCTGGTACACGGTGAGTTTGTGAGTTTAGCTGTGCATCTCCAGAGGAATAGGTGCAGGTGTGGGGAGCGTTTTCCTCTCCACAATGCAAAATCAGCCAGCAGTGCCTTACTGAGGTCAGTGGCTTCTGCAGCAAGAGTGATAGTGCTCTGGTGAGGGCTGAGGTGGGATGGGCATGGGATCCTGGAGACCAAGTCTTCCTGAAGAACAGCACTGGGATGGATTAATCCTGCTATTTCAGATTCCGGCTTTGGGATGAGCATGAGGAACTGAAAGTTGAAGTGGGGATCCACCAGCTGCTCTCTGTCAGCACTCCTGGTCCAGATGAATGGTCTTGGTCATGTTTGAACACTCTGAAAGCAGCTGATGAAGGGAGTTCCCACCAGAACTTACAAACCTGACATCTGTCCCTCATTCTCATTCGTCTTGTATTTGTCCCAACACAAGTCAAAAGAAACCCCCACAATGAGAGGAAACATACTAGAGGTGATGCCAGGATTTATTTAGCTAAATATATAAACAGAATAGTTTTGTGTTGCTGTTGGAACTCATCAGGGCTCAGAAATGTTGTTTTCATATTCCCATCCTATTTTGCTTTTATTTCAGCTTCTTAAAATTTTTTTCCCTTAGAAATTTGAAGCTGGGCAGGAATGCTCAGTCTGGCAAGAAACTGTGAACCACCAGGAGAAGAAATAAGGAGCTGACCTGGTGTCCTACAAGGCAAAGTGCTGGTAGGCAGCTACAGGCATGGTCTGAGAATGATGAACTTGTGCAGTGTTGGTTTTGGTCTCACAAAAATGACTCAAGCTCAGGAACTCCTGCGTAAGAAATTTAAGGAAGCAAGTAACATAGCAATAAAAGTTTCTAAAATACCTACATTTGATTAATTTGGGAAGATGATGCTCTGATCTGTTGACTTTTAAAGATTGTAGCCTTCTTCCTCTTCTGTATACCCAGAACTAGGATATGAATATAGATACTGAAAACTTGCAGATAGGTTTTCGGTAGCTTTGAATTTTCTGTTTATCCAGAGAATAAGAAGGGCATCAGGATTTCGTTTTTGCTTTTGTTTTGTTTTAGGTTTTTTGGTAGGGATTTTTTGGTTGTTTTTGTTTGTTTGTTTGTTTGCTTTTTGGTTTGTTTTTTGCATTGCCTTATCAGCCTAACAAGGATTGCCTCCAAAATTAGAAGGATGGGAAGTTTCTTTATGACCTCATCCTTAACACAGGATGGTTGCATAACATAACTATAAAAGTGCATTTCATTTCAACAGAAACTCCATGCTGTGTATAACAGGAATGAACATGCAACATGACAGAAAGGGAAACAGAAAATCATAACATGCATGGAGTTTATGTTTCTTCAACTAGCAACATACTTATGGCATAAAATGCAGTTATAATGCTCTGATACACCAATAGTTCTACCCCTGTTTTAAAATGTAGTGAATTTTTTTAGTGAGACTGAGTAAGCAAATACAGCAAGACTCATAGACATTAACAGAGACCTGACATTACCACAGCGATAGCTCTAGGCTTCCCTGATACTTGTCATAGCAATGATGACTTTGTTGGCCCTTTGCTGTCCTTAAGAGTTTGACCAAAGCAGGCTGAGGAAAGGCAGTATCTTCTGGATTTCCACCTAAAATTCCTAAGGCCTGTTGGTTAGTTTTTCTATAATTTGATCATTTCCTTGTGTTGTTATATGTAAAGGCATGTTGCCACTCTGGCTCCTGTCTTGGAAAATCTTAGCTTGTGCTCTTGAGTAGAACATCTTATTGATTTTCAAAAATTACCACAAGATCTGTTTCTTTTTGAAGGCATGAATAGTTAGTAGAACGACCTGGCTTCTTCCTGCCATCCCATCTCAACTGTAAAGTAAGTCTGGAAAGTAAGTGTGGAAAGGTAAGGATATTTACCAGTTATTAATTCCTGGAAGGTAAGTATTTCACTGCCAAACAGTTTTCTTTCTAGTCTTATATTTCTATCAGCAAAATTTCCTTGTCTTAGTGTACTTTGGAAGACTTTTATAAAGCTCAGCAGAGTTTTTATACTCAGAGAGGTTTTATACTTAGAAGATATGCATGTTTTTGTATTGAAATCAACATTTATCAAGAAAAAACCCTGCTTTTAGAATCAAATCCTCTTGGCGCCAAAATCTCAAAATGAGATCTGGAAGTTATGATGCATAGAAACAGATATAACCTTTTGCTCAGAACCTCTGGCATTCATGGCACTATAGTAACAACATCAGTCAGACTATCCAGTGAATAAAATACAATGTATTATGACAGATTATAAAAGATTAACTGTGCCTGCAGCTTTACACCACTGATAGATTATGCCTGCCTTGGGAGCAGTGAAGGTGCCAATGGGGATATTTTATAAAACAGTGCTTCAACTGTGTGCCAACTTTTATGCAGTGGATAAGACACAGGAAAGTGCTGGGTTATAAAGCATGTACATACACGCATGAATGCACACACACAAGACACTTGTGTGCTGCGAAGCACACAATAAAGGTTTGGTCATCTACTGCATGAACAGCATCTGTGCACATTTACCTCTGGAATATGTCATGCAAGTTAGAGTGGATTTTTAAACAACACTCCTAAAAGAAATAAAAGTGAATAAAGACACATTTGCAAACTACAACACAGTAGATATTATTGTATACATTCTCTCCATATTTACAACTAGGAATATTTACTTTCTGTCACTGAAAATTTAAATACTGTAAACATTGCTCCAATTCTGCAAATTCTAACACATGATCTTGAGCCTTTTCAAAATAAGGACTAGAGTCCTAAAGTCTTGAGCAAGTAGACACTCCGAAACATTTGCTATCTCAAGACAAGCTGGGCAGATATTGGGAGATTTGTGAAAGTGCTGCAGCTGGCCAAAAAATTGATTTTGAAGAATGCAGGAAAGTCATAGGAATGGTCACTTTTCATATCAGAATAAAGCACAATAGATCTAAAGATTCTGTTCAGAAAAAGATATCTCTGTCTTCTGTCACTAAAGCATGACATTGCTCTGCATAATGCAACAGCTTCAGATGTTGACAGTCTACATAATTTAGCTTGAAGAACTGAATTTAAATGTGATCTAGGCTTTTGGTTTACTTATAATCCTAAATTTTAACTACAGTAATTTAACAATTATAAGCCGCACCTGAATATAAGCCGCACATCCGGGTAGCCGGGTAGAGCAAGGGATTTGTCCATATATAACCCGCACCCAAATACAAGCCGCAGGTTTGGTTTTTTTTTCTTTTTATTCTTTTTTTTTTTTCCTTTTTTTCTTTTTCCGCGCAGCAGGGCAGAGGTGCTGCTGAGGGGCCAGGAAGCGCCAGGGCCGCGCTGGGAGGAGCTGGCCACCAGCGAGAGGGCAGCAGGAGCAGCGGGAAGCGACAAGGAGTGCCGGGAGCGGGAGCACCGGGGAGCGGCGCTTGCTCACCCGCCTGTGCGAAGGGAGGCGGCGGCAGCGCACTGGCCACAGCAAAGGTGGCTTGCTCGCCCACACGAAGGGAGGCGGCGCTGGCGGCATTCGCCCATGTGAAGGGATGCAGCGGTGCTCGCTCGCCTGCACGAAGGGAAACGGCGGCAGCGGCGCTTGCTCGCCCGCCCGTGCGAAGGGAGGTGGTGGCAGCGGCGCTCGCTCGCCCGCTCCAAGGGAGGCGGTGCCGATGGCAGCGCACTGGCCACAGCAAAGTTGGCCCACTCACCCGCGCGAACGCGGCAAAGGTGGCTCATTTGCTCGTGCAAAGGCGGCGAAGCCGGGCTGGCCTCACCAATCCAGCAGCGGCCCGCTGCCCGCTCACCAGTGGCTCCGGCTCACCACCCACCCAGCAATGGCTCCATGGCAGCTCTCTCCCTGGCCAGCTCTCACTTCCGGGTTGGCATTTTGCTGGGATTTGTCCATAAATAAGCTGCACGTGATGATTAGCCGCACTACTGGCATAGGCTGGATTCTTCAATGAAAAAGGGGCGGCTTATAATCGTGAAATTACTGTACTTTGTTTTCAAGAAAGAGATCCAAAATAATATATGAGCAGTGTGGCAACTAAATTGCTCTAACCAGCATTATTATTAATTTTATAATATGGTCTGGAGGTTCTGAAATCCTGTCTTGAGCTGAAGTTGAAAGGAGCTAAATGCAGAAATAACTGAGGCATACAGTTTTTTCAGTGCCCTGCACTCAGCTGCAGCATCTACACAGAATTATGGCACTATAGGATCCTGTAACTATTTTTGGTGATCCATACCCAGGTACAAGTTACCATTTCCAAACTTTCAGATACCAGTTGATGGATGCAACCAAATAACTAGTTTCCCATGGGCCAGACATGTTGAAAATGGCTCTCTCTAGATACTGGGGGACTATGGAAACCAAGAGGATTTGGGTTCTACAGATTAGTAGTGCATCAACTTGTAAGCCTGCACAGCCCTCTACATTCTCTCTTTTCACATATTAACAGAAAGAACCAACTTTACACACCATTCTCATATGCTCCTAGTAAATCAACGTAAGTTCTTTATAGGTACTTTCACAGTATAATATTATTATAATGGGGGAAGTCTATGCCTTGTGCCCCTGCTAGAAAAGGGACACAAAGAATTATGACTTGGCTTCCCAAGGACCATGTAAAGGGATCTAAAATACCTAATATATTATATAACATTTACATACAAGCACTGCAACGACATCTCCTAAAGGATACGGAGTCTGTGTGACTGAAAGGCAGGTAGGGAACCTTGGTAGTACTGTACACCTATTGTTTTCATGGATAGTACACCTATTGTATACTAGGATCCAAACTTATTCCGCAGCTGAGTCCAAGCTTCCAACCCCCAAAAGCTAACTGGAAACATGAGAGAAAAAAGTGGGAGAGAAAGATTTCTTTGTTTATAAAATGTGAATTATTAGGCAATGTCAACACAGACAAATATTTTTCAGTATCTGGCAGTCTGCAACAGTCTACTAGCTGCAGGGAACTTTTTATTTTATTTATACAGAGTGTTTGCACCTAATTAAATGAAAAAGTAGAAATGTGAATAACTACCTGAAAGTAATTCAGGAAGCTGACAAAAAAAAAGAGTAAATTTTTATAAAAGGAAAAATACATATTTCCCCCACTTTGTGGGTGGTGGGTTGACACAGGGACCTGTGTCATGGAGCTGCTGACCTTAAGAAAGAGTGTGATTCTTACACTTACATCATGCTGTGTGGGGTCAGGCGTTGTCATGTGACAGGCCATGACCCTCATATAAATCATTGCCATGTAAAATGTAAAAATCACACCTCGTTTCTTGGAGACTCAGCAGTCTTAAGAAAAGAGTGAAGATATCTAGTCATAAAATAGCAGCTGCAATATTAGTGATATACAAAATTAATTCAATTCTTTTTTCTAACAAACAGAGGTAAACCAAAATTTGGCTGCTCTTGATTGGTGTTATTTGGCTGGGGGAGTGGATACATTTTACTTTCTTCTTTTTCAAGGCCTCGCAGCAGTTTAATGGGTGAAAGTTATGTAGCAGTATAGAAAATTATGCAATTTTACCCAAATGGTTTATCTTTGTTCTCTGTGGGCATCTGTAAAAGTCTAGGTGGATAAGAATCTAATACCTTGCCTAGATTTTTAGCCTGCAGAAAAAACACTCCCATTTTAATATTTCATCCAGTTTCTCACACTCTCCAACCTTTTCCAGCCATGATCTGCAGTTAGATGAGAGAGAGCAATTAAATTCAAGGCTGCCTGCATCTACCCAGTCTATAGCTGCTGAATGCCTTACACTGTGGCTCATCTTCTTACAGTGCCTGAACAGCAACCAGATAAAAGACAGTCCCTGAGGTCTCACTGATACTGTGAGTCTCCTTCAAAGCACTCTGCTCACACCAGCACCTGTCTCTGCATCAGCAGGTGCTGTGCTGCATCCCCTGAACACACAGGGCCAACAGGACCAACTGGCCAACACACAAGAGCTGACCTTCAGTATTTATCACAAAACATCACACTGTCTCCATCCATTCCCTAAGTGCCTCCAATCACCTGTGAGCCGTACTGCATGGAGACAGGGTCAACGGCAGGAGGACTCTGGCCCCAGAAAACCTGCCACCTCCCTGGCACACAGCACATAGCATGGAGTTTCCTTTCCCTTGCAGAATTGTGCTCCAGCATCTCTGCTTTGGTTTTCAAAGGGATGTGTCCAGTCCTTCCATTTGCAAGCAGATCCTTGCAAATATGGAAGAAGGAGGAGTCTCTCAGATCCGCAATTGCTCCCAACCAGCTGTGGGGAATAAAGCTGTGGTTGTAGTGTTTGTCATGCTTCCAGCATAGCAATTAATTGGACGTCTATTTTACCAGTCACCTAATATTTTGACATTTGTGCCTCAGCTTCCTTCTCCAGCTATTTCCTAGGAGTTCATTTAACTGCATTCCCTAGCCTTAAGGTACTCTAATTTCTCTGCCCTCTGTGTATGACACTGGGTGCTGTGTCCCAGAGCCATGGCTGGTATTCAAAAGCTGACTGGTCAAACACTAAACTGCCAGAAACGTACAAGTTGACTAAACTGACTTTTTTGTGCCTCCTGGAAGAGGGTCACCAGTCTATTTCTAATAATTTAAACAGCAAACCTCTTAAACATAGCCTGCCTAAATCCCATCATTTTACAGCACCAACTGGTTCAACTAAAATCTATTTGTTGCATGTTTAAGTGGCTCAACCTGTGGCGCTGATCCACCCCACAGGTTCTCAGCTGCTGGGGGTATGACCAAGTGCTGTGTTGAGCAAAGGCAACTGAAAAAGTTCTTCGCCTCAGTGCCTGGAATTAAAGGTCCTGGTGAAAGGAACAGCTGAGCCAAAGGGAGTACAGGGGTCTGCTGAAGCAGAAGATTTTTATAGCAGACTTTCACAATAACCAGTCATGGTATAGTCATGAAATGTGAGTTTTGGCCTGGACACTTTGCAGTTTGCAAACCTTGTACAAGAACTTGTGATAGTGGTTTGTGCTAAGCCTGTAGTATTTTTAAGTAGAGTTTTATGCAGACTCTATAAAGTGCCGTGTTTTCCTAATTCCACATGGAGAAAATGATATTGCTCAAACGCACTGTAGCAGTTAGGATAAAGCTGTCATGTTTCCTAACTCAGCAGAACTGAGTACAGGGAGCTGAAAGCAAGGCTGTTGATATCAATATTTGAAATGCCTTCCCTCTTTGCACAAGCCAAGCATGCCGTTACTAAGGTCACTATAATTTTTTATAAGACAATAAAGAATTAGGAAAATGGGAAATGCTGAAGAAGCTTTGAGTCTTTCTTGTCATAGCTGCTCATTAGTACTTGGGAAGAAAATAACCTTCCACAGTCCCTATCTTCCCTTCATCCACACAGCACGCTTTCAGGTCAGACCTCTTTCACATGTCTCCATGATCTTTCCGATATATACAAGTACAGTAATTTCACGAATATAAGCCGCACCTTTTCCATTGAAGAATTCAGCCTATCCCAGTAGTGTGGCTTATATTCAGGTGCGGCTTATATATGGACAAATCCCAGTGAAATGCCAATCCGGAAGTGAGAGCCAGCCGGGGACAGCGCCTGGGGCTGCCTTTAAAGGCTTTGCTGGTCTATGAAAACTGTTTGCAACTTGAGCACCTGACACCAAACCCAGCTGGCAGCAATTCTGTTACTAATTTGTTACTTTGTTACACATGGACCCTCACTTTTTAAAAAAAAAGGGTGCGGCTTATATTCAGGTGCGGCTTATATATGGACAAATCTCGTGGTCTACCCGGCTACCGGGAGGTGCGGCTTATAATCAGGTGTGGCTTATAATTGTGAAATTACTGTACTTGAGAAGCATGGAAGTGAAGCATTTGGGAGCATAAGGCTTCTGAGTGATATGTAAAGAGTATTGGGAGAATTAATATAAGAGAGTATATTAGAAAAGCTAATGCAGATGTGGATGTTTCCAAGCTACTGTGGGAGTTTGGAGAATTGAAGCATGGAGAAGAGGACAGAAGGAAAATTCTCAAGCTCTTTTGTTCTTAGGCTAAGGAAACCTAATTTCTGTTTTCTCAATTCTCCCACCTCTATATTTTCAGAAAATATTTTTATCAGATTCCTCTCAATCTCTTTCTTTTCCTGCATATTTTTGCGTCTTTCCTCTATCATTTCAGCTCCTGATCTCATGGAGACACTCAGCTCTTCTGGTGGAATGTGTGGGTGTGGGGGTGTATGTAAAACACCCAAGCAACTTATATCAGCTGACCTAACTGCCGCCAGGTTTACAATAGTTAGAGTGCACTTTGGGAGCATCACCTTGTATCTTCTCCCTTTTAAAGCACCCTTCACTTTGTGTAAGGAAAATGGATACACAACATTCAAACCACGATCACACTACCTGCCAAATACCATCCAAAACACCCAAAGTTCACTATACTTCCATCCTTGCAGTAAGTCCAGTCATCAGGAGCTGACTAACAATTGACCACTGCTAAGGCAAACCCCACAACACCCTAATGGTGATGGAGGTTGGGCAATAACATAATTTGTGTACCAAAATATGGTCTTAAAAGCCTATGAGTTACTGTCAGTCCCTTGAACTGGTCAGCTCTTGCAAATTGGTTTGAGTTGAATAATGTAAGGAGCTGTAATTGATGTGCCCACAAATGCCAGGCTACTAACATTGCAACCACTGATTTTTATTACCCACTACAAAAATAGTAGTGGATTATTATTAGCTAAAAAAAACCCTGAAAATATAAATACGTTGTTATACTAAATTTAAATGGACACCAAAACATGCCTTTTTAGCAGTTGAAGTAGCCAGGATATTTTTGATATTAAAATATTTATTTAGGAAAAGAAAGACCTCCTATCCCTCATTTGGTTAAGGAAAAGAAAACAGAAGAAAAATCAACACTGTGTGTCCTCAAAGAACTGATAATTTTAACTCCATAAGTGAAGGAAGTGTGTATTCCTACTGAGAAAATGAGTAATTTTTTTTTATATATCATGTATTTCATTTGCAAACAAAACTGAACACTGCCCTGAAGTTTCAAACATCTGCAATTTGTAATTGTAAAAATAAGCTGGGAGAAGGGAATTGAAACAGAAGCTTTTTGTTTGTATGTGCGTGCATGCACGCACACCCACACATGTGGGTGGGTGTGCTCATGTGGGTGTAGGAGAAGGAGGGAGAGAGGGAGAGGAAAAGGAGAAATATTTTCCTTGGTTATTTATTTTTGCAGCTCAGGACCTGGCAATAGGTGATTTCCAGGCATGGATCTACTGCTGCAGACTTCATCATATGCTGAGACCATCAAAATTGCATATGGGGCTAAGGCTTCCCACTTGGAGAACTTTTGAGGGGTTTTTTGTGCGCCTCATAAGCATGTGATATGTTTCATTAAATGTATGGAAAAGATGCTCAAAATAATCAAATTAAGTTAAATTTAAAGTTCAATATTTGGGGAAAAAAAAGTCTATGGGATAAGAAGGTTAAATAGCAAGCTATTTAATAAATAAATAAATAAAAAAACCAATATTAATTATACAATAAATATTATCTAGTTTCAGTAGCTGAGATATGCTGACCACGTTACTTTACTAAAAGCTAATTTTAAATCAGCAATGAATTATTGGCCAACATATCATGTCTGAAATAAGTACTGTCTCAATCTTGTTTAGTGTTTAGTCACAGCATATTTATCAATCCATTTTTCTTTTTACTTGCCTGATCTTTTTTGGTCTCTTTCAGTCTATTTGTTGGCTATTTGGCAGAACACAATCAGTACTTACTACTAAGCCAAGCAGTCTTAAGGGGGGAGAGACGAGAGAGAGCTTTGCACGTGAATGCCAAGTGCAAATATTCTGTGTCTTTGTGTGCATAGAGAGAAGTTCATGAAAATTCAAGTTTTTACTGTGTCTCAACCATTTACTGGTCAGAGCTGTATCACAACAGCCATCTTAGCTTGTCATCCAAGTCACAGAATCAATGCTTCTCTGGTGAGATATTCATCACTCCGTGAGAACACTCCCTTCCAGGTAGATTGTACACAAGGAGAATTTTTATAATTTTTGCTTTGCATTTGAAATCGGGAGTGTGGGGGGGTGGAATCCTGACATTTACCAAGATTAAATATGGCTAGCAACTACAACAAAGCTAAATCAAACATCCCTAACTAATAACACATTAATTACTCTTCATTCCATAGAGACATGGGATACATGGAGGGGCTAAGCAGGTACTAAACATGACACATCTATTTCACATGCTGTAAGAGTAGATGGTTGCAAAGAGAACATGTTATGGCGCATATTACAGAAATCTTGCAAACTCACTGAAAAATTTAAAAGAAGATGGGAGGCCAGTTCAAGGTACATTAAGTAGGATATCTCTGATTTTCGGTGCAGAGAGAGAAACATAAAAGAGAGCAATGGAAAGACAATTTGACATCACATGAAAGGGATAAGAATGCTACAGGAGACACAGTAGCAAAAATATACAGAAGAGTAAAAGGGGAAGAAATTCTAAAATAGAGAAGAACCTTTTACTTCTGTGTTTTGCTAAATTGTTCCTTCAAATATTCTGCAAGTCATGTATCATACATACTCAGGCTATCAAATATCAGACTGTGACAGCCCTCACCAGTTTCATACCTGCTAAAGAAATTTTGCAGATTTCATTTCAGATCTAAGAATTTTAAGTGTCACTCCAAACCAACTCTCTAAAGATCTCTGGATTTCAGGTTAACTTGGCCCTGTAGAAGACTCATAAATGCAGACCTACACAAGTGTGCAGCATCTAGAAGTTTGTCTAAAGGTCCACCTGCTGCTGCCCATTTGCTTCGGCAGCACTAATTCTTGGTTAAATATTGGCACAACTTCAAATAATTAATTACAGATACATAGCTATTTATAGCCCTGAGAGATTGTAGAGCTCCAAAGCTGCTGTCATCCTAAAGGGCAGGTATAGGCAGAATTACCTTTGCTTTTTGCTAGCTTTGCTTCCTCCTCCTAAATCTTTCCCGTGGTAAATATTTCCATCCTCCTGCTTCATCTTGGTTTCCACCCTTGCCCTCCTTTCCCCTTTTTGTTTCCTTAAGTTGCTGCCTCTCCTTCCCTAATTGTTCATATGTTTTAATTCATACTAACTTGTCTACTTTCTTCTTCTTCTGTCCTGCCCTAGTCTACAGCAAACAAAACAAAACATGGGGTGAAGAAGATTAATGATTTCACCTGCAGTAAGCTTATTGCACATATTATGCTATTTGGTACATGAAACCTTAACATAGGGCTAGGCTTGAGAAATAGTAATTTTTATTTGGAAAAGAGAAAGCAGCTTTCTAGCACACATGGTTTCTGAGAAAATATTATCTGAGCATACCCCAAAGGCTAAGAAACCAAAGGCAAATAAAAGGAACCTCAAATTGATTATTTTTAATCCAGAAGGCAAATAAAAAGGAACTCCAAATTGATTATTTTTAAGCCACCCTCATCACGTAGGATTTTGGAACACTTAGAGCTGGCAACAGTGCAGCACAGATCAAGCAGAGGATTTGCCAAAAATCAGTCTGAGCTTTCTCCATACATTTGCTTCCTCTTCTACTCTTACCTTAAATCTTAGTGCAGGATTTTTTAGGACAGACTGTTAAAATCTGTTGCCTGCAAAATAGCAGTGTGTACCCTGAAGATCAGTGAAAAGAAGAAGTGGTGATTGAAATAAGGAATAGAGGAATTTTGTGACTGTTGTGCTTTCTCCTTTCTCAATTCCCAAGTGTGGATGGGCTCTGAGTCTGGCTCTGAAAACAACGTACTCTTTTGCCTCATTCCTGTGACTGGTCCTTGTCTTGGCAAAGCAGGATGTAACCAAACTATGTATTCTATCACCATCTGTTGAAACCAGGTAAGGTAATAATCTTTATCTCTGGAGAAGATATCTTCTGTTAATGGGCCATCTGTTAAAACCAGGTGGGGCAGTGCTCTTTATCTTTTCCACAACCCATCCTTCCTCCAGGGAGATATCTTCTGTTAATGGGCCATTGAGTTGCATTGCATGACTGATAAAATTCCATCATCCCATTGGGACATGCTGCACCCAGGTGGAAGAGCCAAGCACTTCCTACCTAGACAACATCTGAGATTTGGAACATCAGAGCAGCCTTTTTCCACTGGATTTCAGAGGAAAACCAAACCTTTACATACCATCACAGGACCTTCAGAAGAAAACTGTATCCTTCCCGAGAACCACTGCTTCACAGAACCACATTTGTCACTCCAGGAGGACTGCAGCCACCATTTAATCGGACTGCTACCAACACCCTCACTATAGGGTGTTAGGTTGTATTCTGACTCTGTCAGTGGCTTTGGTTATTTTTTTTTCTTTTGTATTACTGTACTTTTTATTTTAATTTTTCTTAGTAAAGAACTGTTACTCCTATTCCCATATCTTTGCCTGAGAGCCCCATAAATTCAAAATTATAATACTTTGGAGGGAGAAAGGCTCCTGACTTTTTTAGCAGACACCAGTCTTTCGAACCAAGAAAGTCCCCCAGGCCCTCTGTCCTCTTGCAATCACAAAGACCAAAAAATGGCAAAAAAGACTGGCAGTGTGACAACACTGGCAAGTGGTGAGCATTATTTGCACTCAGATTCCCAGGAATGAAAAGGGAACATGCTAAGCCACAGAGTCATCTATCTTCACCTTGGGTGTGAGTTGTATTTAGCTTTGTTTGTAACAGCTTCAAAGGTGTCTCAGTAACAGCTTAGCTTACATAAAAAACTTCTCCAAATTTTACCAGATCTTTGTGATCGGTGTTTAGCTCCCATCAACCTTTGAATTTTCTCTTTTGTTCGGTTACGAGAGGGAGCAGAAAAATTACAAACCTGTGGCGATGTTCCCAGTTCTCAATTGTTTCTTTCTCTTTGTGTAGACAAGGTGTCTGGCACCTTGGTCATACTGGAAACACCCCACAAAATGTGCCTCTCTGTGCAGCTGCTATCTTATTTTTCAATCACTTCCAGGCATGAATTATCTCTTCCACTCTGAGCTGATCTAAAGCTCAGAAGTCAGAAACTGTGGATTCCATAAGGGATACAAAGAAGAAAAACAGCTATTTACAATTATAGCGACTAGGGTTTTTCCAAGAAATTCTTATTTTGTGTATTCCTCTGCTCACAGCATTTCAATTTCTGTGGCAGATAGTTTGATGGATCTGAATCAGAATGATGTGCAACACTGTCAGGGAGAAACAAACGCAGAAACCTTGGCAGTGCTGCTGTTGGCTGCCTGCTGGGGTTGAGCATATGGAGGCTAATCGGCAGCCCACCTCAGGACACAATGAGTTAGGACTCAATTGCTGACAGCAAGCCATGGAAGGAATTCAGCAACTCCTGTCCAAGCAGAACCAAGCATGAGGGTTTTGTGGGTGCATTACAGAGATGCGTGCCTGCCATGATTGCATACATGGCGTGAGGAAGACAAACGTCTCTAAAGCCTCAGCTTTAAAGAGATCACAGATCTCTACTAGGAGATCACAGATTCAGGTTCACCTTTCCAGAAGTGCACCAAGCTCTTTCTGCATATTAACGCTATCCTGTTCCTCCTCTATGTGCAGCATGCCTCTCTTCTTCCTGAGCATTCTTGCCGCTTCTAAGTTTTCACCTTGCTGAGTAAATGGGAATAAAACAGGTCTCTAAACTTACCCTGCTTCTTTCCTGAGCTGCACAGGAAGATAAGCTACTTAAAATCTGCAGTAATATCCAAGGCTGATTGGTGCATTTAAAAGCTGGCAGAAAGTGGCCTTTGAAGCAGCACCTTTTCAAGAGACAAAGGGTCTCTCAGAGATAGAGCCAAGCTGTTAGAAAAATTCCTGACTGTAACGCTCATTTGTCCAGTTTATAAGTCTGCCTCCCTATTCTTCAAAGAGCCAAAAGTTATCTAGCCAGACATCCAGCTTTTATAAGACAGTCTAACAAGCTGTCTGGCTCAATTAGTTGAACTCTGATGGTGCTCCAGATTTTCAGTCAGCAGACCACTTTGTAAGGAAAATACCTACTCGCAGACCCAGTTCCCTTCCAGTGCTAGTAGCTTAACCTACAATGTTACAGTTCTTAAATGTTTTTTTTCAATGAACCACAAAAAGAAAAGCTCTGCAGTCCATCCACACAACACAGTTCCAGCTCCTCCATTCCTCAGCCCCCTTTTTTCTTGGCCTTTTTCACTGTAAATGGTGGAAGCAATATTTTCTCTGGTCTGGTTGTGCAGAGCACATTGTGAAAAAAAAAAAAAGAAAAGCTACATGCTTGGTTATGATTGAAAAAATCTGAGTACAAAAGTATTGTTTGGGGTTTCTTCAACTTTAGCTCACTCTCTTCTTGGATAATCCTGTAACAGACTGTTCTATATGACCACAGATGTAAATGGCCCCCCAGAAGCTGGACTCTATTATCTGGTTAGGTTGTATAGCCAAGGTATATTTAATGTCTGTTTCCATTATGACTTCTAGTGCACAGCTGATATGGCTCAATAAAACAGAAGCAGTCCTTACAAAAATACAGTTGGAACTTTTGATCAGTAAAGAGTAAAATAACTACTAGAATTATGGACTTGATGTGATGCTTCTTTCTAAAAAATGACATACAAAAGCAAGTAACTGCTTTTACTAGCTTCCCAGCTAGCCTGTTCTTTCAAGTTTTACCTTTGTCAGTCAGCATACATACTGAGAGATGCTCAGTCTCTCCAGGCAGACAAGGGGCAGAGATGTTTTCACCTTCTTGTGTTTCTACTGTTCACCACTAATGACTTCAGGAATATTTCCACCTGCGGTCCCAAGAATCCTTCTGCTCTCTCTGTTGATCCCTCACTAGTGATGTAGACATAAGTAAGACAACCACAGAGGCAAAATTTTAGGTTACAAAATCCAACCAGAAACCTGAAAAGTTGGAGTTTCATAAGGAATCATTCCCCATCATTTCATGCACAGTTTCCATTTTTTTTTAAATTCTGAACAACCTTTAGTAACACAAAATTAATTCAAATAAGATGCTACTTCTGCATAGTACATCGTTAACTTAATTCTGAACAAATTTTTCAACTAAAGGGTGAAAGTATACGACAATGATTTATGATCCTGTATGAAGAAAATACCAAAGAAGAAAAGCTATTTTTAAACTAGTTGTATTGACGTCAAAACATTCTAGAGCACACCTTATTTTCATAAACTTCACAAGTCAGCTATTTATATGAGAGATAATTAGCAGGATTATGCGGAAAGATGTTGTCACTGTAACAGACATGGTAAAACAATTCTCAAAATACTAATCATTTTTTTCAATTATGTTTTCTATTTGATTGTTAGGAGCCAATCTTGTTGACCCAGCAATATACAGTAGTTTCACGTGTATAAGGGGCACCTTTTTGACTGAAGTTTTGATCCAAACCCCATATATGGACAAAGTTCGGAAATTGGCCAATGCGGAAGTGTGAGATAAGCCAAGCCACGAAGCCACGGCAGCCGCAGAGCCCCACTGATCCCGCCATCCCTTGCACGACCCGCTGGGCCTGTGCCCGGGGCCGTGTGGTGCTGCAGGCACGCCGAGGCCCTGCGGCCCTGCCCACTGCGGCTATACCAGGCTCACCAGCTTCAGCGTGACGATGCTGCAGACACCAGGAAGCCTGGGCTCCACACTCCCTCCCAGTGCTGCATGGTGCCCAAGGCAGAAGCTAGGCAGTAGCACCTCTAGCACGGTGCCGGCACCAGGAAGCTGGGCTCCGCACTCCCGCCCAGTGCTGCGCAGTGCCTGGGGCAGGAGCTGGGCAGTGGCAGCTCTGTCTGCAGGGCCCCTCCGGGCAGCTCCGCCGGGCTCTGGGCAGTGCCACGGGTGTGGGGCATGGAGAGTGCACGGTGCTCTGCCTGCAGGTCCACCCAGGACAATGGCTCTTCGGCCCCGGTGCCCCAGCGGGGTCCGCCGCCTCGCCTTCCACGTCGCCCACCCTGCCACCCCCTCACCTCTCCTGTGCAGCGGCCCCGGCCTGCAGCTCCCCCATGCCCCGCACTCATTGCACGGAGCAGCCCTCCAGCCCTGCTGGGCGTGCCCACCCTGCCCTGGGGTCTCCATGGTGGCGGCCCCACCGCCCGCTTGGCTCGGCTCCGCGGCTGCTGCGGCTGCGCAGCTGCAGAAAAAGGTGAGCCTTATAGGCCGGTGTGCCTTATATATGGACAGAGGAGCGGGACTTGCCGGCTACCCTGAAGTGCGCCTTATAATCCGGTGCGCCTTATAAGTGTGGAATTACTGTATAGTTGGCTTTGCATCCCTGTTGCTGCTTAGTAATAACTTGGGAAATCCTATATCTTTGAAACCCCATGCAAATCATCTAAAAGAAGCCAACATTTACACTCAGGCTGAATTAGAAAATAGAAAAATACATGAAGAAAGTTGCTTAAGGACAAAGTTGCCTCCAGCTAAAATTAAGCACTGATTCACAGTGACATTATGAAAACACTGAACTGTACATTAAAATTCCGAAACATTGCTGCTATTCACAACAGGCCAATGCAAACATTTGTTACTTTTCTGTCTGAGAGGGAACTTGTAAGTTAGGAAAATGATGTCATTACAAAAGAATTCAAAACTAATTTTATCTGATTGGCAAGTGAGTTAAAGTACTGAGACACTAAATAAATATTTGACAGCACCATTCCATAGTATAATTTATTTCACATATGCACTAAATTAAAAGGAAAGCTTTCCTAAACTGTAAGCAATTTCCAGGCAAACCACTAAGCAGGATGATGGTGGTCATTGCTATTGTGTGATGGCACAGCACCTTCTCACCCTTGCAAAGGTCACCAGAGTTTTGAGCAAATAATCAAAACCACAAGGTAGAGAATGGTACAGTAGGTTCAATTTTATCACACTTGTGACAGGGAATTTAATTTTATACCACTAAGCATTTCTGCATATGAGGATGAGGAAACAACGCTCAGTGCTTGGCCTTGTATTTGGGTAGGGCTATCGCTATTGCTAAGGAGTTCAGAGTTTTGCCTAGCAACGGGCATTGCTGGGAAAATTAATTCCAGCATGATAGAGCTGTTGTTAAGCCCTATTTTAAAATGTTGGTGTGTCTCAGTAAGGGAGTGCATGGAAACATGTTATTCATGCAATGACCAGTTCTCATGGGCACACACTGGCATGGGGGAGACACAAGGGGTGTGCAAGAACTATTAGGTGGGATGTACAAAACAGACCCAGAACCCAGAAATACTTTCAGAGAGTATGCCAAAGTAGAGTGTGTGCCATTCTTGTTGTGTAGCAAAATGGAAGATGAAGCGGTGCTACATGTTTAGGTCCCTATGGTTTTGGCAAGGCTGATCTGTTCCTTCCAAAGCAGATTTTCTATCAAGGGTTTGGTGATCTGAGATACAAGCAAAGAAGGAGTCTCACATCATTACAAGGGTATAGAGCTGCATTTGTAATACTGTAATTATGGAGACAGATATTCAGCCTGGTTTAAACCTTGCTGAAATGCTAGGGTCAAAGTTAGAACTGAAATTCCCTGAAATTGAGAGGCTTTTATGCAGGATTTTTATTAAATCCCCCATAGAGACAAGAAATAGCTGCAAAGTTCAGTAGGTTTATATCCCAGATGACTTATCAAGGGCAAGGTTTATAACTAACTATGGGGAAATATAGATAGCACTTAGAAAATGCAAGCCTTAGCTATATGTAATATCATATGGTTTGTAATATAATTTGCTTTTAAAATTGCTGCACACCTTACGACAATGTTTTGGATACTAAATACAAATCAAAAAGCATTCAATGTTAATTTCACTTACAAAACAATCATCATAAAATCTGCTTTTTTGCCCTTTACAGACAAAGGAGAGTTGTAGACATCTATTGCCAGAAAACCAAAAGAAGCGAAATGCAAATGCAAACCCGATTTATATGGTGAAATAAAATTCAGAATGACAATTTTTTTTTTTATAGTACATTTTATGGTTTTTACTTCATTTTATCCCTTAACTCAGAGAAGCCAGGAATATCTACTGATTATCCTACAAATCATGAAACCTTCACTAACATGTCTTTAACACGCTTGAACTATTAAGAGGAGGGTGAATACAGACAGCATTGAAGTTTGTGCATTAATATTCCCTTTTGATCTAATAATTTATATAATATGTGAATATACATGCTCTCCTCTTCTTGGCATACTTTCTGTCATGTATGCAGGGTCCTTTTTCTAGAGAGTGCTAATACAGAAACATGCATTTGTTGTGAAGCTTCCCTAATACAATGCTGGGTTTGTATGGTGGTTTGGCATTGTTCTGGGTGAAAAACATTATATATGCATGAAAGCTGTGTCATTTAAAAAACAATTTGGGAGATCAGAGAGCGTGAAAGTGAGAAAGAAATCGGTGGTTCTGAAAAAAATAGTGGTGCTAGAAATTCAACGTTTCACCTTCCTAGGCTTGCAGTACAACATAATCACCAGTCTGAAGTAGCTGTTCACTTTATTTACCATTGTAAAATAAACTCTCTTTGTGCGCGCATAGGTTCTGTTGCACTTCGGAAGTGACTACAAATCACGTCTATGGAAACACCAGCAACAAACCATTTTCTAACAATGAGCATGAGGAGTCAGAATGTTGACTCATAAGTCAGCACTTATTCAGTTACCTCCTACTAGCCTGATTTCCAATCTTCAGAGGTCTCAATGTCATTCTTTTGTAATTTTTCCTATTTTAAAACTTTCAGCCTAAATGTCCATGTACAGCTGCTCTACATGCACTCTTATGGGCAAGTACAACTGTCCCCAAACTGGACACAGACTGGATACAACTGTTTGGTTTGTAGAATTTGAAAGAGTTATTTGAATGATAGGTTTAGGTAATTTGATGTATAATTTATGGCAGATGTTTGGACTGTCTGTCTTACTTCTAACTACTGGGGAAATAACAACTGTTAAATTTAATAGCATCTCTTGAGTATAAGAATGCATGGTAAAAAGTTGTGGTATACTGAATGAGAGTTGTTTGAGTAACATTTTAATTAAACAGCTACTCTGAATGCTAAATCATGGGTGCATAAATTGGTGAAATTCAATGAAAATATATTACAGCTACATCTACTTGTGAACACACCTGGTGTGAGCTGAAGTATGATACATTCTGGTATCTGACTAGGCTAAGTGCTACACAAGAGCTGACATTCTTTGGTTACAATAAAACTGTCAGAAAACACCTTGGTTTTGACAGGAAATAACTTTAATAAAGGGTATTGTCACCACAATACCTCACTGTTTTCAATGTAAATTTTACTGAGAAAAAACATTTTTGGTAGGTGAAAAATTTTACCATGGGATCTAAAAGCAATTGCCCTGCTCTTCTTTCTCTGATCTTTAAGTACATTGACTCCCAACCTTTTCTTCATTGTTAATTCCTGTCATGACACCCGTACAGTCCTGGGTAGTTAATCAAATTGTGCCAGTTTCTCTTCTCGCCTTTTTCTGAGCACAGGCTTTACTTCCTGCTGATCTATGTGGTTCCTGGAGAACTGGTTCATTTTGAAATGAGGTTGGTTTACCAATCTGTGTTGTAAATGTCACTCTAAACAGTGCAAACACATATGCTAGTTTGGCTTATCCATGTCTTTCAAATCCTCCATGTTATGCTCCAGTAAATTTCACCACAGAACCTCTGCAGTAGGCACATTCCACTCACCGGAAGCCTAATTCTCTACAAGTAGGCTCATGAAAATTACTTGCTTCTCAGTATAATTTCCTAGTCTGTTTCTGTAGCTTGGCCATTCTTGCTGCCTAGTGTAATTTTTATCTAAAAAGGGTGAGAAGAAAAAAAATATGTCTACAAAATTAAAAATTGATAAGGCAACTGGAACTGATGTTTGTTAGCGATCTCAGGTTTGTAACAAGGGTGTGAAATTAAGATTCTCAGACTTTTGATCAGCTGAGGAAAATCAAGTGGTGGGAGCAAAGGGGGTGCTAAGAAAAATTAAGACTGTCAGTGCCTCGCTCCTGCCTCACTGAACAAGGTACCCGTCTGTCTCCATTCATTACAAAGGGAACACAGACACTGTTTGTAGTACTAGCACATGCAACACATGTACTCCTGTGACATCCATTACACAAAGGTTGCAGCTCATCTGCAGCCCTAGACTATCCTTACCTTTTCTGAGAAGACACACCTTCTGATTCATCCATCTGCAGGACAGCTGGAACCTTCGGACCCCAGGACCATGCCAACAAAAAAGGTAGGTAGAAGAGGTAAAGCTAGAACAAAGTAGTATCCCCTCATCTGGGTCACAGCTGTCTTGTCCTGGGGGTCAGCAAGGCAAAGCATCAGGCAGCAACAAAGAAGGCCAACTGCATCACGGGCTATATTAACAGGAACACATCCAGTAATTTCAGGGAAGTTATTATTTCCCTCTGCTCAGCACTTATTAGACCAGATCTGGAGTATTGCATAAAGTTTTTGATCCCCAGTACAAGATAAATTAGAGTAAACTTATAAAAAGCCACCAAAATTATTAGAGAGAGTTGAATTGCTTGTCCTGTGAGAAAAAGCTTTGGGGCCACAGCTTGTTAAGAGGAGAGAAGAATTTGGACCTAATAGAAGACTGCCAACACTTGTTGGGAAGCTGTTGAGAAGATACAGACAGGATCTTCACACACAGGAAACACACAGTGGTACAGGATGGAAGCACAAGAGACAAGTTAGAAGATAAGAAGCAAGCTTTTACCAGATATTAGGAAACCTTTTTTCTCTATTAGGATAATTAGGGAGTAGAACATGTTACCTAGAAAGACTGTGTCATCTCCGTCATTGAACATTTTAAAGACCAAACTGGCTAAAGTCCCAAGCCACTTGCTCTGATCTTAGAGCCAATCTACTCAGAGAAGCAAGTCAGACAGGATGATTGCCTGAGATCCCCTCCAAGCTGAATTACTCTCTGATTCTGTAATACTAAATCATTATGTGTGCTGTTCAGAACAACAGCTGCTGGAAAAGGCATACTTAGTTACTTCCTATGTGTTGATTTTACCATGTCTGACATTGTGCACTCAGAAGAATACTGAGTTGCATTCTAAAACATTTTAAGGCTAGTCCAAAACCATGCCTTTCTTCCCAATTAATAACCTCTATAGAGCTGACCATTGGGAAATGTAGAGACTTACTTCTGTTTTCCATTTGATTTTTTTTCTTCCAGCACCCTATCTCCCAAATCCACACCTCAATCCTGTTCTGTTGCTGTAGTCTGTAAATACCAGAAATACAGCAGAAGTATGACCATGGATAATTCCAGTGCAACCACATAAAATCAGAGGGAAAACATCAGGAAAAAATAATATTTCTGCAGAATGTTATAAAATAAGTATTTTCAAGCCAAGTAATTTAATTGGTATGCAGAAAACTTTCTTTCTACCTTCGTTGCATAAGATGACCTTGTTTGCCACCTCTTCAGGACTGATACTTTTTTTCAGAACAGAAGATTGACTACACAAAGTCACACTATACATTATTGGTATTAATAGCTTAGCATCAAACACACACTTCTAAATGATAACTCTTTCTGCCTGAAATCTGATATTGCTTCATCCTGTTGCCACCACTCTTCTGTAAAACATCTGTTTTTCATCCACCCTCACTTTCCTTCAAATTCTGACTCTTCTCCCCACAGTTTCAGAGATCCCAAATCTGCTCATTTTCTATCTGCACAACAGATGCAACAAATGCACAGACTTCATAATAATCCTATAGATGAACAACACAGGAGGTAAGGCATACTCCAGCAAGTGACCTTAAATAACACATTAATTGGCATAAGAAAGGAGACATTGCAGCTGAATGTGAGACTGGCAACCAACGTGTTGTCTACAGGTGTTGCTTACATTTTTCCTAAAGGCAGCTGATGTTCAGACTCTTCAAGGAACAACTCGGGGAACATCTGTTTGCCTCCTCCCAGTCATGGGACATCCCACCTATGTCAGATGAGGCCAACAGCAATTATTCAAGGGATTAGGGCCCCTCCACACACAAGGCAAATGCTTTTCTACTACTAAGTAATGGATGTAAAATGTTCATGGACTTCGAAGAAAATCCTAAACCATGCCAAACCTTGACCCACTGATGTCAGTGACTTTTTTCTCAATGGACTTAATGAAATTGTGACATTTCCCCTAGAGTAATTAATTGTTCCATTTTGTATCTTTGAAATGTTTTCTCTATATGAGGTACACTGTGGGTGTTATTTGACATAATTCTGGAAAATCGCTATTTCTGCAAAGTGCTCGTCCTCCAGAAAATTAAATCAGCATAATACTCTTCTATTTTCCAAATAAAGTACAATTAAAAAAAAAAGTGAATTGCAGAGTTTGAATTCTTGAACTAGTTTCATGAATGCCAGTAGAATTAGAATGCAGATTAATTTAATTATGTGACTATTGATGAAAGAAACGGATAGATTTGGTGCACCTTTATTTTTCTGGTAATGAAGGGACACAAAAATATATTCTGTATGAATCCCTATATTGTTTAAATAACATTCAATATGAAGTAAGTGTGATTCATTATTCACCCTTCATAATTTATTATTCTCTTAACGAATGTGCTTATTAATACAACAGATAGTTGCAGCATTGCTGTTAGGATTTTGTCACCATTTCATGTAAACCAAACTGAAAATTATTTTTGTATCTTATGTATCCAATATCTAAGAGGTATTTCCAACATCAAAATGTAGAAATTATGGAAATTCTTTAGAAATATGGTCTTGGCCTTGATTTTGCATGTTCTTCTATGTTATTGCACACTTTTTTGGATATGCTACAAAACTTCCAATCAACCATTAGTAATAGGTTTAACAGTTGTTTCAACCTCCCTCAAAATCCTTGTTCTCATTTTTATTCCACAGAAGGCAATTTAGGGATCCATCAGCAAACACTTGCTATCCAAGGCAGTGCTCGCTGTGATTGATAGTGCTTGTGAAATCAAAGTAAGCAAGTACTTTACCTAGTAATGGGAGTCTGGAGAACTGGAGATGAGGTTGCAAATGTTCATTTAATTTTAGGAAGACATTCAGGCAGGCCATGTTTCATGCTAGAAGTGTAAATACCATTTTCAGTAATGCCTTTCTTCTAGTTCTAACACCATGTCTGCCCAGCTATATAACATAGAACAGGGGTCATACTGGACTGTGATAAGCTTGATTTAGAATAGAAACAAAAATTGTTCCTGGGCATTTGGGAACAAAATGGTTCATCAGATAATTTGAGAACTAGTAGTGCCAATGACAAAAGTACAGGGAAGTTTTCAGTGGAAATGCACCCTTCTGAAAATCCATGAAAAGAAAAAAATTTTAAAATCTTACCCTATCCGTCATTTCTATATGGACATCTAAATGGGCATCCTATTTGTGACTCCCACAGTTTCTGTATACTGTGACCCACTCAGGGGCCCATTACACTAAACACTAAAAATTCTGACAGCATTAATATTTATGCTTCATTTTGTACATTTATAGTAGTTTCACGATTATAAACCGCACCTGAATATAAGCTGCACTTCCGGGT
>VRYO01000406.1:2645931-2670607 GCA_009812075.1 Sialia sialis
GATTCTTCAATGAAAAAGGTGCGGCTTATATTCGTGAAATTACTGTAATTGTGTTTGCATCTTGAGGCATTTAATTCCAGGCTGCCTATGCAGTCAATAGGGAGTACGTAGATTCTTTACTTTTCACAGGTCTTTACAAAGACAACGTGTTCTGCTGGACTAAGCAGCTAATTTAGATGCTTAAAACTCAGCGATGTCCAAAACTATGCATTGAAGCAACTGAATGCCAACAAAAGAAAAACCTCAGGCATGAAGTTTGAAGTGGTAATTCGGGAAAGCATCCTTACCAAAAGGAGCAATGACTATATAAATTAGATCTCTTTGCTGTCTCTTAATCTGTGTTCCTTACTGTGTTCCAACCTTTTGTTGGTGAGTCAGATGAGAAGGATCTCTCTGCATTTTAGTCTGATCCAAGGAGTCCAGGGTTTCACAGTGTTTGCTTTTTCAAAGAACCAAGCACATTCTTCAAATTTAAGAAATCACAAATTAGAAATAGACAATAATGGAAATGGAAGAGGCATGAAATATCTCTTCTGTTAAAGCAACAAAATGTTTTTGAAGTTCAGAGAAAGCAGATATCCTGCCTAGGCATCTGACCACAAAATTTTTCATTATTCATTTAAAATTCTAGTATTTTTCTTCTGCTTTACTTTTATCCAATAAAACTCCATTCAGATTTCTACCTCCTAAGACAAAACAGATAAAGAATTTTTAGTTTAGGTGACTAACAACTAACTACATTAAAAGGCTTCTATTTCACAGTTGCTAACTAGCATTATTGGAAAATTCTAAGATACGATTTACAGCATAGAATGGGTTTGTCAAATTTTCAAACAGCAGAATTGTTGGAAGCTATGACAACATAACCTGAATTCAAATGTTCTGCTAAATTTTATG
The DNA here is from genome assembly GCA_009812075.1 of Sialia sialis. NCBI lineage: Eukaryota > Metazoa > Chordata > Aves > Passeriformes > Turdidae > Sialia > Sialia sialis. Next base: position 2,646,829 of record VRYO01000406.1, read on the forward strand.
AATAATTTGAGTGCAACACGCTGAGATTTTTTTCTGGTACTTTAATGCAAATAAATACACATGCATTCCCCCAAAATACAAAGCTCGAGAAAAAAAGCCTTTGCAAAGCATCTTTAAGAGATAACATTTGTATCCTTTAGTGAGTATAAATGTCATTAAATTAAAAGAAAAAAAATACAAACCAAAAAAAGCACTGCAGCACAGTGTATAATCAAAGATTTTATTGTACTTTGCAAAAGGTATCCTATTCCATCACTGCTTCTGCCACCCTAATATATTCACATGACTGCAACAAATGGGAACTAATTCAAAGGAGTTTTAAACAGAACATTAGGACACGCAATAAAATACCACTCTGCTTGTAAACCTAAGTTTTATTTTTATTTGCAATCACATAAATCTTACTACAGTGGCTTTTTATACTTCTAATTTTGCTTCATTTTTTAAAACATAGCTCCAAGCTAACTATGCTAGGCTACTGGGGAAACCATACACGGTCAAACTGCTACCAAACATCTGTACCCTCCATACTGTTGATAGAGATATGCAACAGCAACTAAACATATGTACTATGTCCTTCTCTGGAATGCAAGTTAACTTTCTAAACTTTTATCAAACTAGTTCTCCCAAACAAATATTTTCTAAGGGCAAATGTGATAGAAATTTCAACACCTCTTACTTAAACTGGAAATTAAATTAAGAACAGCACAGCAAATGAAAGTGTGCTCTGAAATGCAATTTAAATATACCACGTTAGAAGAAATATATAGTGAAGAATATATAGTGAATATATAGTGAATATATAGAGAAAATTCTGGAGCTGGATATGGTGGAACCATATAGCAGACCTCTGGTTTTGTGCTTACTGAACTACATTAGTAGGTGCAGGCAACCACTCACACAGACACTTACAGGAATGGTGCCATGGCTTATCAAAGTCTCTCATGCAGATGGTGATTGTCAAACTTTGCCAACTCATTATTATTATTATTTGAGTGACTGTGGTAAAGTTCAAAGGCCATCTGGTTGAATCTTTACTCTTTGTTTGCATAAAGTAATTTTCTGCTGCAAAGACTCACTGACACAAAACTGAGTCTAAAAACACCACTTTGAATTTTTCTAAAATAATGAGAACACTAAAAAAGACCTATCAAAACTAGGAAAAATGGGTGTTATGGCAATGTCTTAAACACAAGCTATCATCTTTGTCACATATCATCTATCTATGCCTGAAAATACTGTTTGCTTGATATTCAGAAGACTTCCTGTAAGTCCTGTAAGTAAGTGCAGGTTACTCATAATCTTGTCCAGCCATGTGCTGAAAATCTCCAACATCGGAGACACCACTGTCTCTCTGATCCCTGTTCTAGTGCATAGCCACGCTTACTGCTGCAAACCTTCTTAAATCCAGTTATAATTTCCCTTTTTACAACTTGTGACTGTTATCTCTTAGCCTGTCACAGGACATCTTCAAGGAGAGTCTGGCTTCATCTTCTCTATAACCCCCATTTTAGGTAGTAGAAGCTTGCATTAGATCCCACCTGGTCTTGTCTAGATTAAATGAACACCTGATCTCTCCTTGCTTGGCACAGTCTGCAGCCCTCAAACACTGTAGTGCTCTTACACCTGATTCTCTCCATTTTGTCAACACCTCTCTGATGATGAGGACCCAGACCTGCTCACAGCACTTCAGATGCAGTCTCATGGGTGTGGAACAGATGGATATAATCACTTCTCTCAGTGTCCAAGCTACTCCCTCACTAATGCAGTTTTTTGTTGCTCACTTCTGACTCATATTCAGCTCATTGTCCACCAGGACCCTCAGGTCTTTTCCTACTGAGCTGCCCCAGCCTATGCTCTAGCAAAGGAATACCTCATTACAGACGCAGGACTCGGCATTGCCTTTGCTGAGTGTCCAGAGATTCCCATCAGCCCATTTTCGCAACTTGCAAAGGTCCCTCTGAATGGTTGCTCTGCCTGCCACCAAGTTACACGCTTCTCACAATCTAGGAGTGAGGTGGCTGAGGATGCACTGTGCCACTTTGTCAGTGTTGGGAGGAACGGGTTAAATTCAGAAAACTGGCAAACAGGACTGTAAATCGCTCAATTGACCTTGCAGCTGGGAATAACTCTTGATGAACCTGTGTGAGCAGCAGGCCAGTTACCCTCTAGCACAGACAGTTTAACAGCATTTGTGTCTCTGCTTTGTGTACTTCTGCCACGTCTTCCATTGAGGATGTCCTAGTTAGTGAGCTAATGGAAATAAATTTACTCCTAAATTAAAACTGTCAAATAAATTACTTTCTAGCTGTAAGATTGTGGTTGTCCCAGCTGCCAGACTGTTTCAGCTCACAGGGGTTTTTTGATTCAAATTTTCTTGAATTTTCAGATGATATCACAATTTAGACAAAAAGGAGCCCAAAAAGTCAGTAATGTGCTGCCACGACAACACTAGTGGTCCAGACTCAAAAGGTTAGATTCCTGTCTCTCATATCCTAAAAAAATACATACAGTCATTTCACGATTATAAGCCGCACCTGATTATAAGCCACACCTCCTGGTAGCCAGGTAGACCAAGGGATTTGTCCATATATAAGCCGCACCTTTTTTTTTTTTTCTTTTTTTTTTTTTTTTAAAGCAAGGATCCATGTGTAACAAAGTAACAAATTAGTAACAGAATTGCTGCCAGCTGGGTTTGGTGTCAGGTGCTCAAGTTGTAACAGTTTTCATAGACCAGCCAAGCCTTTAAAGGCAGCCCCAGGTGCCCTCCCCAGCCAGCTCTCACTTCCGGGTTGGCATTTCACTGGGATTTGTCCATAGATAAGCTGCACCTGAATATAAGCTACACTACTGGGGTAGGCTGGATTCTTCAATGAAAAAGGTGCGGCTTATAATTGTGAAATTACTGTAGGTGGCAAATGTATGGCTGTATTTTCCTTCTTGTGGGATGAAACAAAGAAATTTTTTTTTGTACAGTCTTTTTATACATAAAATATTGATTCAAATCTATTTTGGACAATTAATTCCTTCTGACAGATTTCAATCAAATTAGAACTGATATTAGGCAATGGAGAGTCTACTCACACATTTGACACCTGTCTTGCATCTCTTGCAAAAACATATCCAAATTTAGCTAATTATACTGAATTCCTCATCATTGAAGATGGTAGATGTTTTGTAATGCTCCTTCTTTTTGCAAAATGAGATCTTTTTTTCCTTTCAGGCTGCTGCAACTATAACTGATTCTAATTCCCTAGATTTCTTTCTTTTTTTTTCTGTAGTGATAGGAAAATTTGTCACTATCCTTACAATATAATCCAGAGATTTGCCACATGAAATTAAAAAAAAAAGTATAATGAGGTAGTAATCTTCTATGTTTTTGATGTGAATAAATAGAATTTAGAAACTGCTAGTCTGGGCCTTCTGCAATTCAGCTGAACATGTCTAAATTGTTTATACATATTTCACATTTCTGAGGCTTTCTCCCCTTCTATACAAGGCACATCAGCTATATCAACCAGGTCATTCTCCAAAATCTGGAGAGAAGACAACAGATTCAGAGATGTGCCAACAAATGGTATGTGCATGTACCAAATATTTCCGTGCGGGCTCTGAGAAAGGACACTTTGGTAAGAAACTATTTTTTACTGCTAATCAAAGCAGAATGTTTCATTCCGTAAAGGAATGAACGCAGCCCATTCCAAATAGCAAACTCCTGTTACTCTGCAACAACCACTTATGATTCTTAGAAACCTAAAGGAATGAATGAACAGAAAACAACACCTGCTGGGGAAATTTCTTCCTCACAATTTTTCCCATGTCCTCCTTTTTGCATAGGGTATTGGGACTGCTGAACAGATGTGACCCGTAAGTGTACTACTAACAATGTTATATTTGGCTTTGACAGTGGTTTCATGCAGAGAGTGTATGCAGAAGCAAGCCGTGTTTTTTCTGACAGCACGCATTGCCTGAAAACTCTTGGCTAGCCGACAGACCAGCTTTTGTGAATTTTTCCGTAGCAATTTAGAATGTTATCGTCCCCTGGTCATTTACAGTCGTGGTTGCAAGTTGCAGCCCCCACAGTGGCCAAGGAGGCATCTCCGGCTGAAGTTGTCATTGCTCTCCACAACTACCTGAGGGGACGTTGAACCCAGGCGGGAGCTGGCCTCTTCAGCCTCCTTGCAGTGAGACACCCAGATGTCATGGCCAGAAGCTGAGACCACATAAATTTACATTAGATAGTAGAAAATAAAAAATTCACCATTAATGGGGTCAGGCATTGGAATAGGCTGTCCAGGGAGGTGGTAGAGTCCCCTTCCCTGGAGGTGAATAACAGGTGTCTGGATCTGGCGCTGGGCATGTTGTTCAGTGATTTAGAGGTTCCAGTGGTAGTGCTGGGTTGGTGGTTGGAAGTGATGATCTTTAAGGCTCCTTCCAGCCTTCACCATTCCATGATTCCGTGCCTCCAGGAGTCTAATGTGCCTAATACAAAGCCAACGTCAGGCTGCCGATGGGAGGCGCAGGTTTCGGCCATACCTGCGCCGGCAGCACCTCGCAGACCCCCGGAGCGCAGACAACCGCCCCGGCCCCTCTCCCGGCCGCAGGGCCGCTCCCACTGGAGGCCAGCGTCTTCCCGGGAGGCGGCGCGGGCGGACCGGCCCCACGGCGCAGGGGCGGTGCCGGTCACGCGGGCGCGCGGCGGCCCCGCCCTGGCTCCGTCGGCAGCGGCGGCGGCGGGGGCACCTGGCGCCTTCCTTGGGGCTCTTCGTCACCGGGACAACCGGGATCGCCGCCGCCGCGCCTCTGCCATGGTGAGGAGCCCGCGGCATGACCCCGCCGCCCGGCCGCAGCGGGCTGGCCTGACCGCCCGGGGCGGGGAGCGAGTATTGGCCAGGCCGTGCGGAGCGGCCCCGGGGCCGGGCGGCTTAGCCGAGGCAAGGGTGGCGGGCGGGGGAGCGCGGGGCGCGGGCGGTGCGGATGCTCGGCCGGGCGTGCGGCCCGGCGCGGGGCTGCGCCCACCCACGCTGTAGACGAAGGGAAAAGAGAGTGTCTGTCTGCCTCTCTCTCTGCATGCCTGCCCAAAGCAGGTGGGGCCGCGCTGTCCTCACTGTAGCACATGCCTGCGTGTGTGTGGTGAGGTGTGACGAGCGCCTTTGCCTCCTCCTCCTCCTTGCCCCGTGTAACGCCGGATCAGCCATAGCAGGGCTCTGCCTGGGGTGTGACGCGGGCCAGGTGTGTTGTCTGCCTGGATAACACAGGAGGGATGGTGTGTTTATATGGATGTGTAAGGCGGCTGAGAATGATGGAGGTGTGTTGCCCCCCTTATAAAGTCGAGATAAAAAGCCATGGCGTGTTGTGTCGGGCAGGGCTTGTCACCCCGTGGATTCACGGGATGCTGGGTTTGGGCGCTGTGGTGTATCCTTATGCATGTGCCGTGAGCCAGGGTGTGGCCTGGGGATGTGTGTAGATAGCAGATATACAATAGGGCATGAGCGTAATGCTATGGCTCTGCTGTGATTTGGGCTTCGGGTGTGGTGTGTTTGTATTGTAGCAGAGATGTGGCATTGTCTGCAGGGCCATGACATGGCATCGTATGTATGTAGTTGTGTCTGCCTGCTGCTGTCTGGTATGGGCTTGTGCCTGTGTGTATATATAGTATGAATATTGGGTGTGGCATAATCTGAATATTTTTAAAGGCATGTATGCTATGGGTATGCAAGAATTATCTGTAGTTCTATATGTATGTAACAGATACAGGTTATAGTATTTTTTGTGTATAGAGCAGCAGTGGCTTGTGTGTGTGAGCATGCATAGCTGTGATGTTGTGATGTGTATGCATATTTGCATTTATAATAGGTTTGAGAGGTGAGTGTTTTGGGCACAAGGTGTGTTTCACCTGTATGTGGGGACGGCACAACGCATGGCACATGTGTGGAGGCTTGCAGGAGAGGAGGAAGAGAGGCTGTGGTTTGATCTGCGGGGAGAGCATGTGACACAGTATGTGTATGCCAGGAGTGGCAGGACAGAGATGCATCAGATGTTTGTGAAAGGAAGATGACAAGGCATGTAAGGAGGAGTGTGTAGGGACAGGCACAGCATGTTTGGAAAGATGATTGGTTTGAGCCCTGTTTTCAATTACAGCTTAATTGTCTGGTGCCTTACTGCTTCACAGTGATACTTACAATGATGGATGCAGCAAGAAGGCACAGTTACTGGCCTTTCCCACATGGGGAAGTACACACTGTTTGAAGGCAGACAGCCACTTTGTGTGTAATGATAGGTTTTCTGTATCAGGTTCCAGGGAGGTGGAGGGAGCTCTTAGGCTCACAGAGGGAAGAACTATATTCCTGTGGTGTTGCAACTTTTCTTCCTTTGCATGAAGGCTTGTTCATGTGCTCTCTCTTTCTTCCCTTACACATTGCCTTCTGCTCCTTCCCAATTCTAGCCTGCATGTTCTAAACCCATACAAAGCAACCTTGAAAACTAAAATGCGAGGCGGAATAAAAATATGGATAGACTCTGCATGATTGCAATATGCTTCTGTGTAGAATCAGTTTGGATTTACTTTGCAGAGGTTTTAGGATGTAACTGTTGCTACAAGGAGGAGTAGATCTCAGTGGATGGGGCTGTGGATGATGTAGCATTGGTGGTGTGGCTGTGATGTCACTTAGTGTCGTATTCTGCATCACATTAATATTCCATCAGAGAAGGTGCAGTATCTTAAGTCAGTTGAATAAAATGGATTTATCTTATGCTCTAAATTTAAGATAGATTACAGACCGAAAAGCAACTAACCAAATGTTTATAAATGCACCAGGGAGGTTCAGGTTGGATATCAGGAAGAATTTCTTCACTAAAGGGTTGTTAAGCATTGGAAGAGGCTTCCCAGGGAGATGGTGGGATCACCATCCCTGGAGGTGTTCAGGAACCTACTGGCTGTATCACTTACTTAGAGCTGTGGTTTGATTGGCAGTGTGATGGTGTTCAGACAGAGGCTGGACTCAGTCTTGGCGAGGTTTTTCTTAATGATTCTATTATTCTATAAACAAATATTTTCCATTTACTGAACTCCAGGCATGGAGGTTTTCTTTGTGGTCCATTTTGACATTCCCAATGAGATACCTTCAGCAGTCTAAACTCAGCCAACGTAGAATCTGCAAAGCGGCATTGGTGCTGTAATTGCACAGGGGAAATCTCAAAAATTATACCATCTGCTGTGCAGATTCTTATATTGGGCAGCTTTACAAATTTTTATACTGGGCAGCTTCTTAGTTGCACTTGACAGCTGTTAAGCTTTTATCACCATTTTTGGTATTATTTTAATATTTTTCAAGTATTTTATTCAGTGCATGCTTATACTTGAATTGCTCTATCTTATAGGGTTAATCCTATTCAAGTTGTTCTTTCCTTCTTAATTCTTCACAGCTTCATAGAATTAATTTTGAGCAATTAACACCCCTTTTAGTACAGGGAATATCAATGTTCTTAAAAATCAGGACTTGCTTATTTTGACAACAGACTGGAATATTTAGTCATCCTAGTTAAAATGAGGGATATCATGGGGCTAGCAGGTGTGGAAAGTTGAAAATAAAAGTCAGGTTTTCAGTGAAGCGTGGCAACTATATTTAGGTAGGTGTAGAAAAGTAGTGCTGGTCTTGGCACTGTGACAATATTGATCTGAATCCCAGCAGAAGGCTACACATTGACTGTACTTCAGCTGTTTTGTCATTTGGAAGTCAGAATAACTGCATTAATTTCATGTAAATTGTTATCAACTGGTAATTCTGGTAGTCTTTCTACTGAATTAGAAATGCACATAAGCGTGATACGTTAAGTAGGACAAAACCAGATGAAATTGTGACACCAAGTTCGCCCTCAAGCTAGTTTAAATAATAGCCACAACATCCACTTGCATTCTTTCTAAGAATCTTCAGGAAGACGATCCATATGTTCCATAGATTTCTACTTTTTGTTTTGTTTTGTTTTTTGTTTTAACCCCTCCTTGTGTTTTAGGACAATGCAAGAGCTGTTAAAATTTCTCATCGTACTTGACCTGTGTATTTTGGGTGACTTGATGATAATGTGATAGGGCTTGAGTCCAGCTGTGCTTTTGAGCTTTTACAAAACTACAGTAATTTTGCACGTATAAGGTGCACCTTTTTGACTGAAATTTTGATCTGAACCCGGAAGTGCGCCTTATACGTCAGTGCGCCTTATATATGGTAAAAAATTCGGACATTTGCCAACCCAGAAGTGCAAGCAGTGTGGCCAGCTCCCCCCACCATGCAGCATGGGCACCCCCCACGCCCGCCGCGTGGCCAGCCACGGCAGCCAGCGCCACGGGCAGGAGTGCTGAGCACAGAGAGGGTGCCTGGGGCTGCGTTTAAAGGCTAGGCAGATCTGTGAAAACTGTTTGCACATTGAGCATCTGACAGTATTCTGTTACTAATTTGTTACTTTTTTGCACATAGATCCCTGCTAAAAGAAAAAAAAAAAGAATGCGCCTTATACTCTGGTGCGTCTGTATGGAGAAAATCAGATTTGCATTCTTAAGAATGAAGAAAAACATATACAAGAGGCATTAAAAGTGTATAATGAACTTAAGATTCGCTACATACTGGTATCTCCTCTATCAATTCAATTTTTTTTCAGGATCAAGGAATTACTTACATGTCTCTCAAAGCTTAAACTAATTGTTCTTGAGACTGAAGAACAAATGATTTATAAATATGAAACATTTTTCTTAGCCTAATTTTTCAGAAAATGTACTGTACTATAAATGTCTGAAAATCTGTGTATATAGTGCAATTCTACAAGACTCTGTGAAACAAAATGAATTATTTTTGTGACAAAATTAATTATAATGCGACTGCAATCCCTGTGAATAATTTTGTGGTGGAAGCTGCCTTAGATTCTATTTCAGTATGTCTCTGAAGAGTCTCAAAGTTAGCTGAGTGGTCAAATGAAAGTACCTTTCTCAGGTGTTTTGAGCTTAGACTTTTGCAATTTACATTTGAGTGTTTGATACTTAAGGAGAGACTTGTTATTTACCTGGTTGAGGAAAAGTAAGCACAGGATCTGTAAATGCTCAATTTTTGCTGTCTGAAATGAACTCCCTCTTATGCATCTGCTCCTACCACCCCAAACTAAAACAGAATAAAACCCATCTAAATAAAACCACAGCATGAATTTAAATGTTTAAATGGATTTAAATATTTTCTGTTTGGTACAAGGAGTCAGTGGAAATGTAGCAATAGTTGATGCAAGGCCACCTCAGCTCACAAAATCAACTACAGCCAATTTCTTGAGGGATTCCCCCAGGGTTTTTTATCTTTGTATTGGAGGAACCACTGCTAGAAGTGGATTGCAAATTTGCCCTTTTCTGGACTTGCACCTTTATGACTGTTTGGAACTATGAACACCTGCTGTGTAACCCATAAGAAAGTACCATAATTTCACGATTATAAGCCACACCTTTTTCATTGAAGAATCCAGCTTACCCCAGTAGTGCGGCTTGTCATCGGGTGCAGCTTATCTATGGACAAATCCCAGCGAAATGCCAACCCGGAAGTGAGAGCCGGGCGGGAGGGCGCCTGGGGCTGCCTTTAAAGGCTTCGCTGGTCTATGAAAACTGTTGGCAACTTGATCACCTGACACCAAACCCTGCGCTGACACGATTCTGTTACTAATTTGCACTTGTTCTTTGTCACAAATGGATCCTCGCTTAAAAAAAAAAAAAAAAAAAGGCGGCTTATATTCGGGTGTGGCTTATGTATGGACAAATCCCGTGGGCTACCCAGATGTGCGGCTTATAATCAGGTGCGGCTTATAATTGTGAAATTACTGTACTCAATATTTGGTATCAAACTGCAGCACTCAAAATATTTGCCTTAATTCTTTTTATACACTTCTTTTTCTGTTCCATTGTTTTCCTGAGTTCTCCTTGGTAGGCAGAAGGAAACAGTAAATTTGGCTTTCATTGGATTAGATTCCTGTTCTGCTGGTTACCCAGTATGTTCTGTAAGTTTAAATCAAGGAGACAAGGACATAATCAAATCTGCATGAAAGTGAGCCTCTACTAGTAAGTCACATTTGTCTGTCGTCAGAGTTTGAAATCGAGGTCAGAGCTTCACAGAGGAAAGGCATTTCCGTATCATAGCTTGATGTTGTGTGGTAGTTACATAAATATTAAGGGGCAAAAATGTCTTAAGTGTGATTGTAGATTATAAACTATTTTCAGAACAACTTCTGAAACAAAAGTATCAAGTATATGGCATATGTAGCCAAAAAACAGATTTTTTTTGGTTTTTTCCTTCTTTGTTTTCTAGGGAGATTTGCCTTGCAGAGAAGATTTACCCTTCATAGTAAAGATTTCATGCTCAGTACTAGGAAAAAACTCCGTTCTGGCATAGTGTTTATGAGGCAGATCAAGTACTGTTTTGAAATGGCTTTATAGAAACTATAGAGTCATTCTTGTAGTAAACCATACCTTTTATGTCTCAAATGTGTTTTTGAAGAGCAGTTATGAAGGGGGAGGATTAGTACTCAAAATTTCTGTTTCACCGGTGCTTAGAACCAGGGTTCTGACTGTTTCAACCACACAGTCAGTACTTAAACTGTGATTTCATTTGCAGTTTGAGATAAGTACAATAAGAATTGCCTTTCTGGATATGGGATTGCGTGACTGGAGGGAGGACTCCATCAGTTCGAATTGGAATGCTGCAAACTCCTGGGGAAATGGACTTGCAGAAGAATCTCCATGTGAACACTCCAGGAGGATTTCACGTCTCTGTTGTCATGCCATCAGCCTGTTAGTTTGTGTACTGATATTGAGGACTGGGAATAAAACTTAGCCATATGTATGTCAGTAAAAACAGCTATATGCAGTAGTGGGGATTCAGAATTTTGATAGATGTTCTCCTAAGGGCTTGGAATCTGTGATATGGATTAAATTTGAATGGCTGAAATTAGATGGCTACGTCGAAATGAATGGACATAAACTTTTCTTTTGGACTGATTTTGTTCAGAACCATATCATGTTCTGAATCCCTTTGAGAACATGTATTTATAGCACTATTCTACAAAATTGCGTGACACCAGCTGGATTATTTTTATGATTACATAATTTGTAATTTGCGCACCCAGTCTTTTTGGATATTGTGATGGAAACTACCTTAGAATCTTCTCCAGTATTTCTGCTTAGAGTCTCAAAGTTACTTGAGTGGATAAAGAAAAGAATCTTTCTCAGGTGTTTTGTACTTGGGCTTTTGCAAATTCCCTTTGAGACTCTTCTTGGTGCTTAAAGAGGGATTTGTCATTTACCGGGTCAAAAAATACAGAATCTGTATGATGTATAATCAGTGTTGTGAGGTGCTATTGTGTACCATCGTGATGGGTTACAGGTAACAACTGCTTCGTCTGTCTGATTTTAGTTTTCTGAAATTCTCCCATTAATTAATGTGTCTGTTGGTGTCCAAGCCCATAAAGATGATGATGTGGATTTTCCCATATTCTACTTCAAAGCACTTTAAAGATTAGACTGCTAATTAAATGCTTTATTTTAATTTAGTTTTTTTAGAAATTATGTCTAAAGGCATCATCATGTGCTGTTTGGAGGGGTATAATCTTAAAAGACAAGTAATGGATAATTATCTGAAAAAGGAAATACTATCTTTCAAATTAATTTTAGGCTTGCAAGTAATTAGGTCAATCACTAATTCTGCAAACCATTGGATTTCCCCTTTCTAACAAGCAAAAATAGGAAGTATCACACTGGAGTATTGTGGTTAGGGGTGGTTGTTGAGATGGATGCAGGTTAAGAAGCAGGAAGGGCCTTTGCAGGGATTCCACAGAGTTGTTTATTTCAACCACACACATGGGTAGTCCATGGTGAGAGGCAAAAGGCAAAGGCCTGGTCTGAGAGTCTGAGTTAAGTATAGAAATTTCACAGTCATAAGGCGCACTGGGTTATAAGGCACACTTCCAGCTAGCCAGGAAGTCCACGGAATTTGCCCGTATATTAGGCACACCGGCCTATAAGGCGCACCCCGCCCCCTCCCCAAAGCGGGGATCTGTGTGCAATAAAGTAATGAATTAGTAACTGCAGGTCCCAGCACTCCTGTCCCCAGTGCCGGCTGCCCGCGCAGCGGGGGAGCACAGCCTGCGCCATGCTGCGCGGCAGGAGTGGGGCTGGCCGGGTGGCTTGGACTTCTGGGTTGGCAGTTTCCCGAACTTTGGCCATATATGAGGTGCACTGGATTATAAGGCGCACTTCCAGCTTTGGATCAAAACTTTAGTCAAAAAAAGTGTGCCTTGTATGTGTGAAATTACTGTACATGGGATGAGCGGGGTGGGGGAAGAAGTATCAGGGACCAGTTACCAGGGGACATGGGGGCAGTACAAGGGTGGGGTTAGGGCATAGGGTGGGGTCAGGATATGAAGGCCAGCGGGAAGGCAGGGTGAGAGTGTCCAAAGGACTGAAGGACAGAGAGAGGGGCATGGGGCTGACCAGGGATCAGAACACGGTTTACTATGAGAGAAGCCATTAGTGTTTCCCTAACTAAGGGAATGCCTTTTAGGGTCTCCACACTGGAGTCTCTTCGGTGACTTAATAGGAGACAAGGCTGAGTCTTGCATTAGGGTGTGGGCATTTCAGCTGACACGTCAGGTTAACCTGTCAGACCTTAATACCCTGTCTGCTTGCAGGAATGAAGCTGTACTGTAAAAGGCTTGAGTGGTGATTTCCAAATATGTTGTTGGCAATAGGTGACTCCCCTTCAGAAAAGCACACAGGAAAGTGTCATGAGAGCTGTTTGAGCAACTGAAGACGGGCTGGTGTGCTTGAAGCAGAAGGAAAAGCAACCTCCAGGCACTTCCTGCTCTGCACTGGGAGGCACTTGAGTTGAAATAGCCAGGGGCCTCAAAGGTAGAGTTGAGCAGCTGTGGACATCAGCTCTGAAGTTCACAAATGACCTTGTTCTGTCGCCCAGTAAGAACAGGCCCTTGCAGAGCCAGGCTGATGCCCTCCAGTAAAATGTGAATTATGTGGTATGAGTACCAGTGCTGGCAAAACAGGAATGATGTCTCTTCTGGAAGGGAATCAAGCAGCAAAGTGGGCAGTGTGGCCAGCATCTTCTGCCTGGCAGGTTTTATTATGCTAAACAGCACTTATTCTGGGGTAATTTTAGAAGCATTATGGCCTTTCTAAGCGACATTTGGTCATTGGAAGGCATGAAGGAAAAACAGAGAGATGTGCTCAGGTGCATTTGATCTTCTCTGAAGGTGATCCTTAACTCTTTAAAACGACCAGCACAAAAAGAAGTATTTGATATGAGGTGTTGCTTTTGTTCAGTCAATTTGTCATCACTGTGTTAGAGGAGAAAATACTCCAAGGAAAGACCAGTGCAAAAGACCCAGAGGGTGTCTGGCAGCAAGGAGGAAGCTGTAAGTCTACGGAAGACCATGCTCTGGGCTCTAGCAGTGTGTGTCCAAAGGGAAGAAAATGTTAACAGCCACAGCAGGCCGGGAAGTCTGGATTTTAAATGCAGAAAGGGAAAGCCTGAGCCAGAGCAGGGTGAACAGCTGGAGCAAAGGAACAAGAGCCTGGAGGGCAGACAGTGTCTGTGTGTTGAAATAAAAGATTTTGCCTGTCTGTTTGTGCTGTAGACAAGCTTGGTTCAAGATGGAATTGCATTTCAAGGTTCATTTTGGTGTGTTACAATATTTATCCATTATACAGAAAGCTTTACCATGGGTTCTAGTTGAGCTGCAGTCCTATGTCAGCAGCTGTTAAGTCTTCAATATCTCTTATTGTAGTTTTGTTGGCAATGTATATCCTGTCTAATGCTCCTTTTGTTGACTGCATATGGCTATGTTGTGCCACTTGCATAGCATTAAATTATTCTGCCTGTCTGATGCATTGTTTGTACATTTCTGGAGGAAGCAATTCCCTGAGCATTAGAGAATTTTATACATTTACACTAGAGTGTAACATGGGACAGTCTGAAATCTGTGGTAGAGGAAGGTTGTTTTACCTCTTCTTCCTGCTCCTTCATTTTTGTGGTGTATTTAAATAGAGAGCTTTTTAGGATGCCACTCATTACTTTAGTTTGCTGGCGAGCTTCTCTAGTTAGCAAAGCCAAATTGGTGGCTTTCCTACCACTATAACACTATGTGCTTTCAGTACCTTGGTAAAACCAAATTGCATAGGCAACAACTAGGTGTCTTTACTGAGGAGGAGAGATATGCAGTAAGCTGCTGGGTTTTGTGTTTGGCAACAAAAATCTGCACATCAAGGTACTGAATAAAACTTTATTTTCTCAGAATTTTCCTTTAAAATTTGGTGTTACCATGTCTATTACTGCATGAATAATAATTAATAAAAACTGTTCATGCCAGTGAAAACCTGGAAGACTTGATGCTTTATACATATAGCTGTATTTACAATTTAAGTAGGATGTATGTTGTAGAAGGGAAGGAAATATATGGATTTAATTCCAGCCTACTGTCTCCTGTAGTGAAAACAGCCCAATGTTGGTTTTTTTCCTGAATTGATAAAAACTTCAATGTTGTTTTCAGTGTAAATGCCTTTTGCTGATGCTCTTTAGAGTCTTTCAACTTCATCTTCCTCAAACCTACTTTCCCCCAGAATTCCTTTAGCGTGCTACTAAGCAAGGCTGTTTTTGAGAGTCTGAGTTTTCAATAACTTCTGATATGAAAAGTTGACAGGTTGAAAGTCCTTATCTATTCTGATTTCAGTGGAAATTAGATACATAAATATCTCAGTGGAACATTCCTTTAATTCCATTTCACCTTCTGTTTTGTTTATTTCTTGTGTTCCTCTGGTAAAATTTCTCAAACCTAAATATTTAGAAAGTTGTAAATCTGGTTAACATCTTTGTTTCAGTCTTTCTGTGTGGCTGTTAACTGCATAACCTTAGTATTGCCTGCTCTCTTTTTTTTTTTTTTTTCCTTCTCCTCTTAGGATATGTATTAATAATATGAAGCTTGGGTGAGAGGTATTTTCAGTTTTTCGTGTAGCGTTTTTTGATGTGCTTGCTTTGATTACATAGCAATTAATGCCCTATCTTTGACACTAAATTCTTTAAACATGCAGATAGTTACATTCTATCCATATTCATATACCTGGGCCAAGTATTTGCCCTGTAGACAGTGAAAGGAGGGACCTGAATAACTGGGAAGTGTCCAGTTTGATTTTTGTAATGGGACAGTTTTAGGACTGTTTAGCCAGTGTATACTTGTATATGTCTTGCTATTGCTTGAAGTTTCACTACTGCTTAAAATGCTTCTTTGTGCAGTATTAAGTGTACTTTTTTCATGATTATTTAGTTGCTCCACAATTTTTGTGTGGTTAAAACTTAGCACTAGGGAAAATAATTTTATCATATTGACATCTAAAATGGTGAAAGCTTGATATTAACAGTAATTTAAGAGAATTAAGCATCTAAGTGGAAGGTGAATTACCTCTTTAAAATACATTTTTCTTGTTGGTTTTTAAAATGGTGTTTTTTCTTTCTATTTCTAGGTTTTCTCAAATAATGATGAAGCCCTTATTAACAAAAAACTACCTAAAGAACTTCTGTTGAGGTAATACTACATAACATTTTAAGCAGTAAAAACCTGAGGATTGTGCATTGCTTATGTGACTTACACACTATCAAGTGTTATTAATTCTTTCTTAAATCCACTTGAAATAAATAACAACACACATGATATAGTTCTTGGAATTCTTGAGCTCATTGCCCTGATTTCTTTTAATGTGTTCAAGTTATGCTGTACCATGGAAGATGTAATTTAGCTGTGATTTTTGACTTGCATGTCAGAAAAAGAAGTGAAATAAAATGTCAGAAAAACTTTGGTGTATCAAGTAGTCAGCTCTTACACACTCCCAATGTTCTGTATCTGTCTGAAGAGCCTAAATCTCTAATGCAGTACACGCTCTTTGTGCTGTGGACTTTATTATAACAAAATAAAATACAAATTCAATGTCAGAGCTTCCAAAGAAGTCACTACAGTGAAAAGCTCTATCTATTAGCATTACTGCCAGTCTGTGTTGTGTAAGGTAGAACCAACAGAGGGATCTTTATTATTGCAATCATTGGGTTATGCATAAATTTTATCAGCTTGCTGGTGTGTGAGTAGATCATCTTTGCAAAAGTTACCTAGAACACCAGGATCAGTAAGTTCAGCCCACGTCTGGGGGTGTCTTCATGCTCTCATATGGTTGAAAGTTGATTTCAAGCAAAGTATAAGCCAACTGTCAAATGTGGAGCTATTGCTTGGTTGGATGTGGCCACTGCAGAGCTGGTGAACAAGGTCAGCAGCATCTTCTGTGTCTAAAGAGAGGATTTGTTACAGACTAATCCTTAAAGTGAAAGAATAAAAAATGAAGAAAAAATGTTTGGTTATGATGGTGGAATTATAGTTTTTAGTGGTGGTGTTATTAAAATAGAGGACGATTTTTTCTTAATATACTGAAGAAATATACTGAAGAAAATACTGAAGCTTGTGTGTATTTCATTGCTTCCAGTCTGAGTTGAAGTGGAAGAACATCTCAATGGTATTTTGCATCTTGTGCCCAAAGGAAATGCTCCTAAAAGCATTGTGACTATCACAGTGCTAACCCAATGGTATTAAAAAAGCAGATTGTTGTTAAAGGGATTGAATTTTAAAAAGCTTTTCATTTTTATTGAGATACATTCTGTATGGTGGCAGACTGTAATTAGACTCTTGGAGCTGTTTGGAAAATGTGATTAAAAGAGACAGTCAATGAATGATGCCCTGAATGGGAATTCTCATACCATTTGCTTTGTTTGATCAATGCCACACGTGAACCATAAGATAAAAGTCTATGTAGGATGCTGCCTCCTCAGCTAAAAATCATGACCTGCAAGCACTTCTTTTCAAGCGTTAGGACTCCCCAATTTGTGGAAACGACTGTCCTTTTTGTCTCATTTTTGTAATTGAGTAGAATTTGTTTATATGGTTTAGATAGCGAAAAGTATCGTGCACAGAGATAGTAAGGATGTCTTTTGCAACATCTTTCCTTAGAGAGAGGCTGAGGGAATTGGGCCTCAAGTTGAGTTGAGTTCAGCATCAAGAAGAGATGACTGAGAGGAGCCCTCATCAACGTTTATCTGTACCTGAAAGGAGGATACCAAGAGGATGGATCCAGGTGCTTCTCAGTGGTGCCTAGCAATAGGACAAGAGGCAACGGGCATAAACGGGAATGCAGGAAGTCCCACTTGAATATGAGGAAGAACTTATTTACTATGTGGGCGACTGTGCACTAGAACAGATTGCCCAGACAGGTGGTAAAGTATCCCTCACTGGAGGTATTCAAGAACCATCTGGATGCAGTCCTGTACCATAAGCTCCAGGATGACCCTGCTTGAACAGGGAGTTGGACTGCATGAGACTGTGTTCTCTTTCAACCTGACCCATTCTGTGATTCTCCGATTTTAAAGAATTCAGCAGGATGAAAACTCATACAAACAAATCCAAGTAATTAGACTCTACCAGTGGCTTAGCTGTTTGTTCTTATATTCAAGATAGCTTCTTACAGAGCAACTTGAAGGATGTGCAGATTTATCTTGGATTTGACCAGCTGAGGAAGTCGTGTAGCTAATCCCTGCCACTACACTGTTATGGTAGTGTCAAAAGAAGCTTTTTCCACGGTTGAAAGGCTTCATGGGGCTGGAACAACAACAAAAAATATCTCAGGCCAAGCATACGCGGAACTGATTCAGCCAATCATCTGTTTTTTGTGCACGTATGTCCTTTTTGCAATTGCACAGTGATTTACTGAAGTAGTGTTGCAGATGTACCTAGAAGAGTTGATGATCTGAGAAACTGACCTGGGACTGTCAGCTTTCTCCATAAAGAACATGATGATCTCATGCTGAACGCTGGGACTGGCTCTGCCAGAGAGAAATAAAGTGTGTATTTCATTATACCCACAAGACTAAGCTGATCACCAGGTCTTTGAAATGGAAGGGAAGGAGATGTGTGTGAAAAGTGCTCTACAGAGCAAATCTCCTTTTGAAATAGTACTGTTGCAGGGACAAACTCACAAGGCCAATGGCAGAGCATGTTAGAGAGAGGGACATGCATCTGGGTTCTCATCCCTGCTTAGGTGTAGATATCTAAGGGAGTTTCAGGGCACCGACCTGCCTGTCTAAATGTTTATCAGTGGGGAATTTGTTTTATGAGCCTGCACATACGGGCTTTTTTAAGACTAGTCTGAATGCCTTTTTGACTCTTGAAACAGTATCTGCTCATGCTGCAACATTGTCTTGCCCTGGTTATAACGGTAGAGCTTCAATATTGCTGCACTGTGTGTAATTAACCTTCTAATTATATTTTCCTATGCAGTCTGCTTTTTAATTAATAGAAGAGTAACCAGTTGCAGTGGAAACATTTTGCTCAGAGAGCTGGAACTAAATAGTAAATACCATTGAAAGTGTCATCAAATCCACTTAGTTTGCTTCTTCCTTGTGTCAGATATGTATGAACACTTAGCATTACAGCCCTCTTTAAAAAAAACCCTTATTGGACTTGTGGAAAAAAGTGATTAATAACTTGTTACAAATATCTGGAAATTAAATGTAAACACAGTTTATTCTATTGCCAGAATTGGTCATGTTCTCATTTGCATGAAGTATTTAAATTTATGTAATCTGTCTATAACAAGCAGTCAGTCCAATTTTTTCCTCTAAAATTGAAAAACTTTTACCTGATGGTAGACTTACAAAATAAAACCATTTTGAAATTTATTCATAGAATAATGTTGCTGTACTTCCATACTATAAACCTGAACAAAGTAATCCCTTAGTCTTTTACTGAAGCTCATAATCATCATTATTATTATGATTGCAATTGTTACTATTACTAATATACCAACCAGAATTATATTGGAAGATTTTCAAGCCAGTGTCATGTCTGTTGCACATTTTCTGTGTCTGTAGAATATCTACTGTGCTTGTAAGCAAATGGTTGAGACCCTCAGCTTCTCAGGCACAAAACTCATTTGACAGAATAAGAAATGGGCGATTATTTGTTCTTTCTCTAGTAGACTCAGATAACTTGGGCAGAGGAGGAAGAGGATATCTGATTAATATGGACAATGGTGCTTTTGAAGAAGACCCTTGTTTGAAGGGCCAGCTATCCTTTGAGGTTGGTAGCTTGAGTGGAGAGAGAGAGATATTTAATTTGTAACTTTTTGCGGTTTATGGCGATTCATTTTAATTGGTAATATTGGAGTATATTTTTACCTGTGAAAGAAATAGTCTGTTTCTAAAAACTTTTTTGGTAGATTCAGGCTAAAGGAAAAATTGTCACCCCTGTTAGCTGTTGCAGTGCTATTAGTTTGCCAGTTGGCAGGGAATGCTCTTTCCCCTCTACCATTACATATTGCAAGAAGTGAAAGGTTGAATAAATGCTTAGCTGTATGATGTTTAAGTAAGAATTGTGTGATGGTGTTATAAATTGTGTCATTTAAACAGTTTTTGGATGATTGTAGCTTTTTTTTTTTTCTAAGCCTATGTGTTTATGAGAAATCATCAATTGAATATACAGGACATTCACTGTAGAATTAAATTAGTGTCTGAAATTCATAAACCCATATCTGTCATCAGAAGAATAAGAAATCAAGTCAGGCTAATACAATTTTAATGGTAACTTTTCTAGTTAGATGTCAGTGCCTTAAAGTGGCTCATCTTTATTTTTTTTTAATTGCTGTGGGAAAACTCTAAAACAATAAATTATTACAGTTAAAGTGTGAATTTGAAAATAAATTGAAACAAAAAAAGTTAAGTCTATGTAATTAATGTTAGAATGTTCTGATATGTCAACAGCTTTTTTTTTTTGCTTGATAAAAAGTTATATAGTTGTAAAATTATAATGCACATTTGAAAAGGGAGCTACAGCCAGTACTTTTGGCATATAGAAAGATGGATAACATTTGTTCATTTGTGTTTTAACTGCTAATGCTCTTAACTGTGAAAACTAAGTTTTTTCCCAAAAGGGGTAAGCTTAAAGAGCAGAGATGTTTGTCCCTTTCAGCCACTTAAACCATTTTCAGTTCCTTCCTGCATAGAAAGTACCAGCTTCATAAATTGTACCACAAATGTAGAAACTCTATTATGAGTTCTGTGATAAACCATACTTTTTGAGTGCATGCACTTAAGAGTAGATCTTAGCTATCAGTCTCCAAAATTTGAGTGATCAGTCAGACTTAGAAGAGGATAAGTAAAGTTTTTTTTGAAACTGGGAGAGGAACCTAGGGGTGGTGTTCCAGCAGCAACTCTTCTTGTAGGCAAGAATATGCAGGTTGAGAGTTGAATAATGAAATTTTCATGTTTCTATTCTTTGTTTTTATTACTGCATGCTGCTTTTTGCTGAGCTTTCAGTGTGATCATTGTTGTAGAGAAAAAGTTACCATAAGCTTAAAATTGGTGAAGTCAAACATAATATTTGATATATTTGAAGTGATGCTTTGCCATCTGTGTGCTTAACTATGGAGGAAATAGAAAACAAGTACGGCAAAGGCTACAATAAGAAATTGTCGTAATGCCATGGGTATTTCTTAGCTAGATACTTGGATGGCCCACAGTTGCTGTAAAATTTGGCTACTGTATCTTAGCATACAGAGTACTGACTAGTGAGTCAAAGAACTGAAAAATATGGAACTTTTGTCTGGAGTTCTTGACTGGTAGGAATTTTGTAAGCAGAAAAACAATATATGTGTTTTGAAGGGGAAATGAAAAACAATCTGTCATCTCGGACATGATTCATTTTCCCGACTACAAGGAGCTGTATAATTAAATAGGGAAATATTTCACCCTAAATAGCTGAGACTGCTGTTTAATGTTTGACAGTCTCAGGGAAACATTCCAGTTTTATAATGCACATGCAATCTTTTGATTTTAGAGTGTTTTGCAGGTCTTTGAAGTCCTCTATAGTAGTTGGCCAAACAATTGCAGTTTAACTATTTAGAATTAGAGCCAAATTGATACAAGTGTATAAACTATTCATACAGATTATGAACTGAAGGGATTATATTTCTTATGAAATAAGACTTCTTTTCTGTATATTTTCACAAATCTATGAATTTTGTAAAGCAAATTCTAATATTGCCTCATACAAGTAATTGTCATTGTCTTTTAATTTAACATGCCTGAAATACATCTGTCCAAAGAATAAGTGCCGAACAGCACTAATTTACACTATTCAGTATGGTGTGAGTATCCTTTAAATGTTTGCTAACTAGAAATGCGGAGAACAACACTGACAAGAAGCAAGCAGAAACAATGCAACTGATGACTGCATAACAGCAAATCCTGACTCACTTGTGTGGAGTCATGTATTCATTTCCAGTAGTTCTTACCTCCCAAAAAGTGATCAGAAATTAAACTGAGTAATGAGTTTATGAATGAGCCACAAGCACAGGTCATGGACAACATAAAGCTTTTGGAAATTATTAGATATTTTGATCTTTATCTAGAAAAACAACGTAATTATAACTATTTTCGGACTATATGAGATATACAGCGTTCTTTCAGAATCCTTACATGCTTTGGCAGCAATTTAAAAAATAATATCACATTGCCAATGCTATGTTTGTTTATAACATGATTTACATGATGTTACGATGTGTAGTTGTTTAGTTTCTCCATGTCTTCAGACTTCAAGATAGTATATCTAACTTCAGATATACACAGATAATGCAGTAAGTTGCAATTTTCTCATTAATCAGCTTTTTTAATAAAAATTTCCCTTTATTCTCAAGAGGGTTTGGTTTTAAAAACTTTCTAGTGATTTATCTCATATTCAGGTCAGAACTTGGGCTCTGCCTGAGAAAACTAAAAGCTGAATCTATGCTTGGTGGTCAGTATACCCCCTTCAGAATGTGGAGTAGTCTCATGTTGACCTTTTCTTTACACTGTTACATGCATTGTTTGTCTGCTTATGAAATTCTTACCAAGATCAGTTCCAGATGCAAGTTTGTTTTTCAGTTCTTTGCCTCACCAGTCGGCACTTTGTACGCATTTTCTGCCTTCTTTGTATGAGATGCTAAATATTTGCAAATAATTATATGAACAAGTCAGTTTTGGCCTTTTGAAATTGGAATAGGTAGCTGCCATCTTTTATTTAGAATTTTTAAGTGATTTGGTTTTGTTCACAAGCAAGTGCCAGTGTAAGCTCAAAACTGAAAAATGTGAATGAGAGGCTTGAACAACAGATGCTGAAAATTGCATTCTCATGCTCTTGTAAACTCCATTAATGAGGAAGAGAAGATGTGGAAATGAAAGTGTGCCAAGGTGCTAAGTAAAATTTGTGAATTTTGAAAGGGAAGTATTTTCTTTAATGTTTCTGCTTGGGGCTTCCTTATAAATGCAGTGCTTTAGCTTTACTTGGTTCAAGTTGCAGATATTAGCTCTCAGTAAAAGCAGGCTTGTGACAAAGGGTTAGTCACACTGGACCAAACAAAAGTAAAAAACCATTTGAAGCAGGAGTAACAGCTAAAAGGAATATAGCAATGACTTACTCAACCCTTGGAATTGTACTTTACCATTTATTTTTGTTTCATTTTGTTTTTCTTTTATTTGCTGCTAAGCCTCTCTTTGGAATCTCATGTTTAATGAAGACTTAATTTGATTTTGGGCTTTATTTGCCTTGAAACTGGCGTTTATTTAAACTCAGCCTCTTAATTTGTTCATTTATCAGAACTAAATATTCAGAAGTGATATAATGAAGTCTGCTTTTTATATGGAGCTATGGGAGACAGAGGGAGAAATATTCTACCTCATTTCCATGTGAAAAGTTCCATCAAAGAACAAAAAGGCAGTCAAAAGATACACTTTCTGAAGAGAAAAAGTTTCTTTAATATTACTGCTAGACAGTTTAATTAGAAAACCATACATTAAAATACTTAAACATTTTTGGTCTCTGTGTCATGAAGTATTTACAGGAGAGGTGAACATTATTATCTGTGTGTTCATGATGCAAACACAGACATGAGCTAGAGAAATCTTTTGTTCAAGATCATCCTCCAGGCCAGTAGCAGAGCTACAGGTTGGCTCGAGTCTGCTGAATCTAACCAAAGCACATAACATCTGTGGCAGTAATGATCTTGGTTTATGGAGTGTCCCTAGGCTGCATGCCACCAGTGCATCATGTTATTTATCCACTTATCAAGTTAGCCACTAATATGCAGGGTGGATGTAGTGGATTTTTGGCTGTTCAGTGCCCACATTATAATCCCTTCACTCGTGTGGAAAAGTAGACTGTAAAACAGATGGAATGGCCAGCAGGTGGGATTAGACTGTGGGCTGCAATTTAAACCACTGTGAACTAATCATTAGGCTGCTTTTATTTAGTAAGATATATTATAGTTGCTAAATTTCTTCATAAATCACTTCATAAGAATAAAATCTATATTAAAAAGATATAGACTAGCTGAGGGTGGAAAACTAAACAGAACTGGCTGTTTTTGAATTTATCATTGGGTATTTTATTTCAGATACTGAGAGTATCTGAACAGATTGCTGTTATGTTGTTATACATGGTCATACTTTACAAATAAATAAAACTAATTTTCTAAGAACGAGTAATGGGATCCACTTGTCTTGCAAGTAATAGACCATAAAAAGTTAGATGCTGTCCTCTCTAAAATGAATCCAGCAAAGCTGATTTCTGTTTAAATGGAAAATAAATGTCAGACATCCTGTAGTCAGCCTAGTATTTTGCAATTACCAAT
>VRYO01000406.1:2671607-2688707 GCA_009812075.1 Sialia sialis
TGTGCCATGGGCCCCGTCACTCCTGCCCCTGGTGCCGGCTGCCGCGGCTCCCCACCCACTCAAAAGTGGCGAGCCTCGCCGCCCAAAAATGCCAAGCCTTGCTGCCCGAAAGCGCTAAGCCTCGCAACTCAAAAGCGGCGGTGGCTCGCCGCCTGCTCGCCAGCGGCTCTGGCTTGCTGCCCGCCCGGCAGCGGCTCCGCAGCAGCTCCCCACCCACCCAGCTCACACTTCTGGGTTGGCAATTTGCCAAAATTTGTCCATATATAAGGTGCACCGGGTGATAAGGTGCACTTCCGGGGTAGGCTCAAAACTTCAGTCAAAAAAGTGTACCTTATACGTGTTAAATTACTGTATTTTGTGGTTTTATTGAATAAGGTATTACAGGATTTAGCTGGAAAGTTGGTGAAGTTCAGAAGTACACCATAGTTAATTTAATCATATAGATATAAGTTTATTTCTTGAATTTAATATTCATTAAAGATTCTGCTTTTCTGGATTATGGCTATGAGTTCTTTATCTTACTTGTATGTTTTCTAGCCTGAATATTTTTATTCTAGTGTTTGTATGTGCTGCAGGACTACACTTAACCATGAGATGCCTCAAACCTCAGTGGGATGTTTAGTAAAATGGAGGACAGAAGGTGAAGAGAAATCTTCTGTGTATAAAGAATTGTAAATATGGTTTTTATTTACTGAGGATGACATTTCAGGAGAAATACAAGACAGTTTCTGTGGCGTTTATCAGACTTTGCCATTGAGTGTGTTCAGACATGACTAGTAGTGAACTAAGAGTGTCTGATGCTCATTTCCTCTGTTACTTAGGCATATGTGGAGAAAATTCGGAGAAAAAACTGCTAAAAAAGGAAAATCTAAAGCTGTGAAAGCTGTACTTTGTTCTCTCTGTGATACTTTTCCGTGTGTGTAGGCTTTACTCTTCCATATTGCATATGAAGGACTTTAATGTGAACAGATTTGCTGTGCTAGGAATTGTACAAATCAGTAAGAAATCCAAAGTCTAAAATGGATGAGACATAACAGATTTGTTGTGTGCATATTTTGTCACAACTGAACAATGTGGTAAAGTTGAAAGGATCTTCTAAGCAGATTATCTAGTTGATGTGCTGTCTTCAGCAAGACGTTTCTCTTCCTTATTACTTTGGTTTTCATTCTGATAAGGTTTGTTTTCATCCATGTGTGCAACACCACTGTAAATTTAAACAGCATGAAAAACAAAAATTCTGAAGTGGAATTCCACTCACAAATCAGCGATAAACAAAACAATACCTTAGGTTTTTGGTGAAGCTTTTTGGGAAATTACCATGTGTTTCTGTCATACCTAATTTTTCGGGTAGGACCAGAATTTCTAGGAAGTCAAGTGTGTGTGTTGTACTCACTGCGTGCATCTCATTATCCACTTTTTATCAATTTTTATAGCATTGTATCAAAATACCTTTAATCAGGAATTGCCAGGCTATTACTTCAAAAGATTATTCTTCATGTGATCAAATGTGGAAGGACCTTACAAACGCAAAGGAAAAGCAGTTGGACTCTTGCACAATTTGATTTCTCCTTCTGTAGGAGGTACACTGTACAGTGTTGAAGTTTTAGGAAATAGCTGTTTCTTACTGTGGCTCCTTAGGGAAGGAAGCTTAGGAGTCAGCTGTCTCTGTGTTTGGAAAGACATTGAACATTCTGTTTATAGCAGAAGGTAGTTATGAAGCACATGTAGAAATATATGGGAAGAAGTCCATAGATGACCACTTCTTGTTGGCAGAGCCATATAAATTGCAGTGAAAGTGTCTAGAAGGTCTGTGGCCCTCTTATGCTGAGTTTTGGTGAGTCTTGGATATCAAACAAATTCCAGACTAGAATATGAATCCTAACTGCATCCCTTTTAAGCATGCAAGAGAGAGATGGCCAGAAATCTCAGCCTATTCAATATGCTGTGGAAAAATTCACCATAGATTTGTTTGATTAAAGATTGAGACAGAGGAGTATGACAATTTTGTGGTTTTGGAAAATAAGTCATTGAACAGTATTGTTCTTTGAAATGAAAAATTTGATTTGCTTTACCAAACAAAATTACATGTTTCTACTTATGCCTTTGGCTTCTAGTGTTTAGTGTTTTGATTTTAAAAGTGAACATTGTGTGTCCAGTTCATCAGTGTATGTTAAGGGGAGTAAGTTATAGATGACACAAAAGAGCTGTAATTTTTTATCTTTATGAAGACAGAATGTCATTAATAACATAATAAATTGTGTATTTAAATATTAAAACAAGATTAATTTCACAGATTAATTTTACATGGATAGATAGGCAGAGTAAGGAATGCCATAGAAAGAGCTGTGGCCTGGGCTATGTATTCCCAGAGCATGGTGTGATGGTGAAATGGATAAGATTCTATAAGATTCTTGTCTGATGCTGTGTCAAAAAGGCTGTTACAGTGTTCTGAAATGGCTTTGAAAATGGGGGTAGTGAAATCATGTTTCATGTCTGTGTACAGCTTTGTTGATACTAATAATTTTTTTACTGCTGCACATGCTTCTGATGTCTACATTTGAAGAAACACGCTGAAAAAATAATGGGCAGAGAGAAGGAGATTTAAAGAACTGAAGTAAAACAACTGTTAAAATAGGAACTAAAGATGACATGATAAGTGGTTTTTAAACTTGGTGAGGAGAAGGCATGAACTGCTAAAGCACTTATTTATTTGGTGAAGAAAAATAGAAAACAGCATAGAGCTGCAAGTCAGATATTCAACTTGGAAATAAGGGAAACGTTTTGACACAGCGATTAACCAGTGGAACAGACTACCAGAGAAGGTGATGATTTTCCATGTCTTGAAGGCTTTCAAATAAAGAAGAGATACTTTTCTGTAAGTTAGGCTTTAGCCAAATGATAGTTTGCTGTGAGGAAGTTGAAAAACTTTGAGCTTATACAGTTCTTTGGCATGAAGTTCACATGTGGTGCAGGGACTGTTAACATTGAAAGGTCTCCAAGGCCAAACTCATGAGGCACATGTCCAGAGTGGTGTGTGCCTAAGGATGAAGAGGCTTGAAGGGCTGGCTCCAAGTGTTGGTAAGTGCGTTTTTCTTCTTGAGCTCAATACAGGCTGACTATGGAGAACTGGATAGCTGAACTGAACACTAGAACTTAGAATAGAGGAGCCTCAATGTTAGTATGAATTTATTAACTTAATTTCTATTTCTTTGCATTAATACATGCCAAAGACTGAGGGGGAAATGAGTCCTGCTGCTGGCTGCTTCCACCTACGTAGCTGCGGTCAGAGGACAGAAGTGCTATACAACCAGCAGCTGCCCTGCTTGATAGTTTTTTCCACGTTTGAAAATTGCAAGTGCCTGCTGATGGTCCTTCACCCAAATGCCAGACAATGTCACTGTCTGACACTGACAAATGACTGACAGTGTCAGTGTTTCCATCTCATTTTGTTAGTTGTATTTAAAGTCTTTAAAGACTCTGAAGTCTTTTAAAGACTTGAAATTACTTTAAACCTCAGAGTTTTGTGCCCTGTTGGCTAGTTTTCCTGACTGGTAAGGATTTGCTAGTAATTCTGTGGGACTGCAAGGAGACAAGCGTGTGTTAGTGGTACACATGAAAGACTGTATTATAGAGGATAAATAAATAGAAAAGCGTGGAAAAAAGTATTTTCAAGCATGTGAGCAAGATGCCTCCTTGGAATTTTAGGAGTATTTACTGGCATCTCTTGCCTACTGTTTAAGCAAAGGGTAATAATTGTGCTTTTGATAATGCATTCTAATGTTTTGATTGGGTCGGCTTGGGCTGCCTTGCAGGAAAGGTTCTTCTCTAAGAAAAAAAAAACAAACCCTAAAAGCATCACAAATGCTTACACTTGCTAAAATATTTCTTCTCTTAATATAGAGTACAACTTTCAGTTTT
This sequence comes from Sialia sialis, assembly GCA_009812075.1. Classification (NCBI taxonomy): domain Eukaryota; kingdom Metazoa; phylum Chordata; class Aves; order Passeriformes; family Turdidae; genus Sialia; species Sialia sialis. The sequence goes on from VRYO01000406.1 coordinate 2,675,526, forward strand.
TAACTTTTTGAAAAGTCACTTCATACACAATGAAGCAAAATAAATACATCTGTTCTCCATTTGATTTTAGTTTAAGTTTTTCTTTTTAGCAGAAATTCTGCATCAGCATTAATCTCTTAACAGCACTAAACAATGAAGCATGAAGACAGACTGCCAGACAATTCAAGAGTGGTGGGGATGTATAAAATACACTTTCCTCAACATCTTAGTTTCTTCTGTTGTTTCTTATTTCTGTAGAACTGGATAGCTCACTTCTAAAGCATGTCACATTCTTATTTAGGCAAGAGTATTATGTTATAAGTTCTTTCTTTGTTACAAATAACATGGAAATCTGTCTTTTCTGCTTCTGTAAATTTGAGATAACCCTCTGGTTCCACTCTCACAATGGTTCCATGAGGAAGCTTCTGCAAGAAGGTTTGCTTCTCTTGTATAATCTCCACATCCTCATCTGCTGACATTTCCCTCATGGTGGAGAGAAAGGTGATTTCAGAAGAGGGTTCCTGATGAGTCGCTGTTATTTATACTGATCTTAAAAGAGAGAGAACACTTTTCAGTGTTTATCTGAACAGTCCAGCTATTTACAGAGCACATTGTGTACGTTGTGCATTAAATGCCACTAGGTCTCCTAATGTGGACTGGCTTTAGAAAGGATGTTCAAATGTCAAAATAGATGCTATCAAAATAAATATTATTGATGGGATTTTATAAACTGTTTCATAGCTTCTGAAAACATCTATCATTCTGTTTACTTGGCTATTAGTTGTTTTGAGAAAGTGTATTTCTGTATGGTAAAGAAGAGAAGAAAAAAATTTCTACGTGTCAAATGAAATATTGGAAGACTACTATCTGAAGTGATCATAATAAATGTCCAGAAGGTTGTTGTGTTTAAGAAGTACTTTTATTACTTTTTTTGCTCTTACCACAGCTAGAACAGTGCTTAAGATGTAGGCATCTGTTTTGAGCTCAAGCTTCAGATTGTAATTTGCAACACAGTAATGAGGATGTTAGATGATTAAATTCAATATCTCTTACCAGTTGTTTGTTCCTCAGTGTTAACATCTAACTATAATATGAAATTGTTCTTATTACCGTTCATGGTTTTGATGACTGTAAAAGTTCCTTGGCAAGCAGATAGTAGTTTATCAGTGAATTACAGGAACATTTTTCATATATTTCATAGCTTTAATTCTCTGTAATTGAAAATTATTTTAAAATAGGATCTATATTTTATGCTTAAGCTAATGATGTCTTTTTTACTGAGAGCATTCTCTGAACCAATTTTGTCGGTGTTCAGAAATGATATTTAGCAAAATTCATTTTGACAAGGAAAAATTTCTTACTGTAAACTGCTAAGAGTCGACAACCCTGAGAAATTGGTTCCTTGATCAGAATAGTAAATCTGAATTTTCATCTGTAGTTGTTTCTTGTAGATTAATTTTTTTTAAAGATACTGTGTTAGACTTAGAAGTCACTGTGAAGCCGTTTCAGAAATTTGGGTCGTTGTCCCTTGCATAAATACTTAGATTCTTGAACTTGGATTTATCTGTGTGTTATCTGTTTCTCTCTCTTCACCAACCTCTGAAATCTTCATCTATATTCCTACAAGTTATTTCTTTAACTGTAACACAATTAACAGAACATAAGCAAGTTCCTCTGAATTAAGAAGAAAAAAATATTTGTTATAGTAGGGGGAGGGAACAGAAAATAGAATTTTAGAAGCAGCACCTCCTGGGTTCTCATACATTATCAAATGTTGATTTAGACTATTTTTAGATGATAGCTATGGTATTATTCTATCAGTCTCAATAACCAAAAATAATTTAGTAAAACGCTCATACAGCATTTAACCAACTTCTTGTGTAACAGGTGTCTTTCCATAGAACTACAGATCTGTGAATTCATACAGTAGTCCAAAATTATAATTAATTATTTTAATTGTAGTTGTTTTCCTTTCTTTCTAGAATATTTTCTTTCTTGGACATAGTTACTTTGTGTCGCTGTGCACAAGTTTCCAAGGTATGTATTTCTCTTGGGGATTTTGGTTCTTCCTTATGCTATGCTCTTAATTACATGCAAATAATGGGATTCATTGCAATCTGCTTCCTGTTTAAAAAAAGCAAAATTTATTAAAGCAAATGAAGAGTGGTCCCAGTTTTGCATGTAGTTGTGGACTTAGTTGCTGTGTATAGGAGTTCTGTCTAAAGGCTGTGGAAAAGATAACCGGTCATGTATGCTCTGTGTCTGGAGAAATTTACCATGATGGCATTTGCTTTTTATAAAGCATGTGGCTATAACACTTTTTTCAGATGTAATTGCTGCTTAAAATTCCATGTAGTTTGGTTGATGTGCACCATGTGTCTAAGTACATCCATGTTAAGTAGATGGACTACTAGTGGAGGAAAAAGGCACACACAAGATACTAGTGAAGGCATGCTAAGTAAGTTTTTATGTTTAGCTTGTCTTCATTTTTTTTTCTTAAAATAAAAAGAATAGTACTCCGTTGCTACATCAGCAGTGTACAATGAACTCTATTATTATACAACATGAATGAACTTCATTGCATATTTTTCTTCCTTCTCTTACAATTGGGTTTGGTTTGGGGTTTAATTGGTTGTTTGTTTTTTTAAATGTATAATTAAGTGTGTAATTATTTCATTCTTTACCCATATCATCCTGTCCTGCAACTTCAGTAAGTCTTGTGAGTCAGGTAATGTTAGGTTTCATCTGAAATCTACAAAACTGCCTAAGAAAACCAAAGTGATTGAATAAATTGTATCTTTCTCTGAAACAACCTGTTAGTTGGATGCAGTAGCATTTTTTTCCTCATTTTCTGCACATATCTGTGTTTCTCTGGCTTTTTAATTTTGCTTTACTTTGAACAACTATTGCTTTGACAGTGAAGGACAAGTTCTCAAACTTGTACATGTAACTTAGCACATGTAAAGGAAAGGCTTGGTCCTAATAGTGGAAAGTCATCAGTTTTCTGAAAGGTTTCTCTTTTCTCAGAATAGTAACTAGTGATGTTGAGGAGCTGTGGTTTTGTTGAAAGGAATCTCATCTGCACTCTTATTTTTTCATTTAGATCTAGCAAAAGTAACTCATTAGAAAACTTTATAAAAGCTTTTTAAGAATGGAAGTTTAAATCTTTCTGTGTACATGCTTAACATTTAATATCTTGCTTTCTTGTATGTTTTGTAGCCACAAGTTAACTTTTGAAATGCAATTAATTTAGGAGATTTGAGATTAATTTCTACAAATTCTAAGTTTTTAGCTACTTCATACTGTATAAGTACTAATATCTACATTTTTTTGAAATGCTGCCTGAAATGGTCAAGTTTGTAGTATTTGCATTACTGAGAGGAAAATGAAGGGAGCAGGCAGTAGAGGTAATAAATAAACAAACTGTATTTCTTTTCTGTAGGCGTGGAATGTTTTAGCTCTGGATGGAAGCAATTGGCAAAGAATAGACCTCTTTAACTTCCAAACGGATATAGAGGTTAGTGTCTTTCATTTTTAGACTATTCTTCATTCCTATGGAGATGTTTAAGAGCATAGCCCATTTTGAGTGCCCCACATACTGTGCTTGTTTTCACACATTTTAAAGACTAAGTTCAAGAAAATAGTACTGTGAAGGAGCAAATGAAAAAGAACTCTGTATTTGCCTTTTTTTTTTTCCTGGATGTGTGTTTCAGCTTTGGTTTCCAGCTGTGTATCAGATGATTTTCATATATCATATACATATAGGTCTCTAGAACTTCAAGCCTGCTCATTTCCAGAAAGGGAAGATGTAAACAGTGCCTCTGGATGGAGTGAGATTCTTGGAATCACTTTTGTGATCTAGAGGATATTTTGCTGGTCCCAAATGCCTCTATAAGGGGGCCATCTAGTGCTGGAAGCTCACTGGATACTTGGCTATACGATTTGGAGATACAAGCACTGAAGTACTGGACAACCTTCCTTACTGTAGACTTGCCTCGATTTGATTTGGTGTATATCTAAATACCATTTTATGACCATTTTTTTAATAAGGTTTCAACCTTGTGTGAAATGCAGGTAACTGTGAAGTAAAGTACAGTAATTTCACACTGATAAACCACACCTATTTCACTGAAGAATCGAGCCAATCCCGGAAGTGCGGCTAATCATCAATTGCGGCTTATTTATGGAAAAATTTCGGCGAAATGCCAACCCGGAATTGTGAGCCAGCTGGGGAGGGAGCTGCCATGGAGCCACGGCCAGCTGGGTGGTGGGCAGGGAGCTGCCGCGGAGCTGCCGCTTCTCTGCTGCTTTGCCGCCTTCGCGCTGTGTTGCCTTCGCGCTTTGCCGCCGCTTTGCTGCCACTTTGCTGTGCTGTTTTGCCGCCACTTTGCCGTCTTCATGCTTTGCCGTGCCGATTTGCCGGCTTCGCACTTTGCCGAGCTGTGTTGCCACCGCTTTGCTGCCACTTTGCTGCCACTTTGCCGCCGCTTTGCCGAGCCGCTTTGCCACTGCTTTGCCGGCTCGCGCTTTGCCGAGCCGCTTTGCCAGCTTCGCGCGGCCAGCCCTCCGAGCCGCCGCTTTTGAATGGCGTGGGGAGCCGCAGCAGCCAGTGCCAGGGGTGGAAGTGCCAGGGCCCGCACAGGGAGGGCGCCTGGGGCTGCATTTAAAGGCTTTGCCAGTCTGTGAAAACTGCTTGCAAATTGAGCACCTGACAGCAAACCCCGCGATTGCGCGATTCTGTTACTAACTCATTACTTTGTTGCACATGGAGCCTCGCGTAAAAAAAACAAACAGTGCAGCTTGTCACCTGGTGCAGCTTATTTATGGACAAATCCCGTGGTCTTCCCAGCTACCCGGAAGTGCAACTTATAACCAGGTGCGGCTCATGAGTGTGAAATTACTGTAATTTCCAGTATGTAATGAAAGGTTTTAGGGCAGACTTGTCTTCTGTAAGGAAAATGTCTGTATTAATACTATCATAATGTGCATAATAAAATAAAATATGGCATCTGAAAAGAAAGAGAAAAATTATTGGGGAACAACAATTTCTTGATTCAGTCTGAACTGGTTTGTTATTTGTTGTTTGATACAAATTAAATGTAGGCTACAATAATAGATTTGCTTCTTTATTTTATGTTTTAGCTTCTTAGATGCATGAATAAAATCCAGATGTGTTTCATTTGCTCTGTTTTGCTAATCATGGTCCAAACTGTTCCTAAAGCTTTACAGTAACATAGAGGGTAAATTTTTTTCACTGCTCTTTGAAAACTTTATTGACATCTCCTGTGATCTACTCATCTTAAAAAAAAGGATCTTGCAGAGAAAGATTTTTGGCATCTGCCTCAATCTGAATGTGTCAAAGAAGACTTGGAGCTTTAATGTCACATTTTCAGTTGCCTTTAAAAATCTTGTGTTCCTCATTTGGTAAGAAATAAAGTAAAACCCCACAGGTTGGCAGTCCTTCCTGTTGATAGGCCTCTGTGTTTGCAATCATTTTGGTATTTAGAAACACAGTAATGTATTTTCAAGTTTTCTATATTTTTGTCATATTTTTGTCAAAATGTTTTGTCATTTTACTTAGTGGTGTTGCCCTCTGAGATGCTGTGATTTGTAGCATGGGATTCAGAAGAAGGAGTGAAACCAAGTTATGATCTTCTTTTGCTATAAAAAGCTATTGTGGTTTGGAGCAATTAATTTACTTCAGTATGTTATAATTAGTACATTTCTAATATATACCCCTTAAATTTACTCATAAAAGTGTGTTCAACAAGGAATTATTACACAAATCACTTCTTCAACATAATAGTTTCACATTTGGTGTCTAAGAACTCTGTTTAACTGTTTTAGTAATGTGTTTTGTCTGTGAATTAAGGACAGTTAAAAGCTCCCAATTGTGTTTGACAACTTTGTGCTCAGTTGAACATCGTGCTGTTTGGTGATTTTTCAGTCAGTACTTGATCTAAGAATATCAAATATGAGAAATTAGGTTTTGTGAAATTTTCTATATTTTAGACTTCACATGGTAGAGAATAAAGTGGGAGGGGGACCCTGTAGAAAGTTTTTCTTTTGTATCCAAAATGTGTGGTCTTGAATTTAAATATACCTTAGGATTTCTTGGTATGTGGGACCAATTGTAAGCTGAGTAGGTTGAAAAACTAGGTTTTTTGAGTGACAAACTATTCAAACATAGCTAAATGCTTTTGAATGCACTGAAGTTGTCTTTTTTATTATGCTGGTTTTTAGGAGGTTTTATGTAATTAAAGAAATAGATGGGTTTGGGAAAACTTATCTCATTATTTGTTTGTATTTTCTTTGATTAATTCTTCAGGATTTGACATTTTTCTGCAATGTAAATTGAAGTTGTGTTATGTGTTATTAATTTAAGAATTTATCCTTACAGTAAAGGTATTTTGCCTTTGCTGCGAAAAAATAGTGGTTAATTGAAAAGCTTTAAAAAAACATCTGATTTTCAGTTTGTTTTGGTGTAAATTCTTCAGAGTGATAGGATAAGCAATGTTACTTATGGACCAAGAAACAAGCTCTGATAAGAAAATATTTTCCCATAGTGATGGCCAGGATGTTAGTATTAGAAAAGGTCAATAAAATGTAACAATATGACAACAAAAAATTCACTGTCCTGTAATTCTATACATGTTCCTTCTTCCAAAAAATAAAGGGAGATAAAAGAATGCACAGTGCTGTTAGGTATTAGTCCTGTTGTTACTGCTCCCACCAAGGTGTTAGGCACCTTTCAATTGCAAACATCCCTATGGCAGGAGCTGTAACACAGGGACTTACTGGAGGCTGTCATGATGTACTGGCCGATGCAATTCTCTGTGGGCAATTTCAATTTGTGTGCTGTAGGAGTGACTGGGACCCTTGAGGAGTGGCCAAGGCTCCCATTCCACCTCTGGGGCAGTTCACATCTTAGGAAACTTGAAGCTCATTTTAGTAGTCTTAATGGGTAGGGTCTTCTGTGACAAAAAGTTGAGCTGTGTGTGATTGTGAAGAAAAGGAAGAGAGAATTAAAGATTGAATTGAATAGCATCTGAATGTGAGTGGAGATTCTTAACTGGTAACTGTTCTTTCTTGAAGTAACAAAAGAAATTCAGAGAGTTGTAGTTCTAGTGAGGTATGGCTGAGGCTGCTCTTAACTTCTGGGATTTTAAATTTGGCTAGAATATTGTGTCAGAATAAAACTCAGCTAAATCTTCATTTTATTTGGTTTAAGGGTCGTGTTGTGGAAAATATATCAAAAAGGTGTGGTGGGTTCCTGAGACAGCTTAGTCTGAGAGGATGTCTTGGTGTTGGAGACTCCTCTTTAAAGTAAGTAAAATTCTTGAGTAAGACATCACTTGTTTTCCTGATGTGCATGCCAAACGCAATTAGACTACTGTTATGTCTTTTTGTATTTCTGAGTCCTGACTGATGACCAAAACGGGTTACTTGGGTAAGTACTAATTACCTTAATGTTAACTAAATGAGTCATCAGTTTGAGATCAAAATGTAGCTTCTGTTAGTTTCTAGAAATGAACTAAGAAATGAAAATTGTGCTTTTCAGAAATGTATCTTTTTCTTCCATTAGGATTATGTTGATATTGTTCCATTTTCAAGCGGTTAAAAAGTTTTCAGACTATACTCTGGCTTCCTTCAATAGTCTGAGTATCACAATTAGTGGTCCTTTTATTGTTTATCATCTAGTCTGGACAAGAGGTGACCCTAGCAATAGGAGGAAGGATAAATCGGATGCAATTAAGTGCCTACAAAATCAGAAAATATCTGAGGTTCTCTTTCTTGGTCTGAATAAGAGCAGGCAGGCAACAAGAACACCTTGGGAGGCTCTAGAGAAGACAGTGTCCCTTCTTTCACACAGTATGAACTGAACTGTGCAGTTTGTTCCCAGAAGAATGTTTGAATGTAAATTTTTTTTTAATGCAAACTGTTTAGCCAGGTTCCTCTGGATATTTCTGTGAGTATTGAAACCCCAAGGTTCTACCTCCAGCTGATGGGTCTCTAAACCACAAGTGCCTTAGGGCTCAAATAACATTTGGAGGAAGGCTTGGGGTATGGCTTTTTGCACTTATGCTTTCCTCCTCTCTCCCTGGAGCCTGGGGTGGATGATGTTCAGTCTGATGTAATGTGGCCATTCTTAAGTGGAAAATATAAGCACAAAATTTTTTTAAGCAATGGGCATTAAATTAGTGTCATATGATCCTTAGCTATTCCTAAAATTTATAAGTTAAATTCATTACCTTTTGTCTCTAGATTAAATTCATGCAGCATTAATTCTCAGATACTCGTTCTGAAAGTGATTTTTCCTATAAGGCTATTTGTGTTGTTTCCAGGTCAGTTTGTTTTGTGGATGACACTAATATCTCTATTTATCCTACTTCTACATCAACTTTTGAGTAAAGTAGCCAATTACTGATGTAGGTATTGGCCATGTAACCACTATTTGCTTGTGGCAGATCTGTCAGGACATGGCCCACGCTTGAATCTCAGAGGCAATTTGCTGTTCCTTTGAAGTGTAACATCTTTCCAAGTGATTTGAAGAGTGTCTTGATTGTAAATCTCCCTCCTATATGAATTTTGTAATAGCTGTTTTGAGAATTCAAGTGGAAACTCTCACCAGTAGAACTGCTTACTGGGGCTTTTTTCCATTGTTTTCAATCCATGCTGGAGAGCCAGAAGTTGTTACCAGCTGTGCGTGTAGTCAGGTCTGTTAACCAGGGCAAGCCTCCAGACAGAACTGGTTTGTGTGTTTCCTTTCCTCCTGCCAATAAAATTATGCAGTTGAAGGAAGGATAGGCATAAAAACAGTGTTCTGAAATGCAGTGTAGCTGTAAAAATTACTTTGCACAGATGAAAAGAAAGTTTATGTATTTCTTCAGTGTAATTAGTATAATGATACATACAGGCTCTCAGTGGTATAATAGCTCCAATCGTCCTTAAAGTTCATACCCAGTAGTGCACACTGATGCTTTTTAATTTTTAAAATAATAAAGAAGCAGTCTGCAGCCTACAGGGCTTTCCACTGGTAGTTCAGAAAGCTTAGGTCACACTTCGCTATTGCACCAGGTGTGTCCCTTTCCATTTGCTGTGGGAGTAAGCTTCTTATTAAGACTTGCAAAGGCTTCAGTTATGAGATATGCAAAAACTCTCCCCAAAAGCCTGATGTTTTAACTGATGTAACACTTGAAGCTTTCTGTTTATGCCCTTTGAGTATTTTGTTATGGTATTTGAAGAAAGCTCTGGCTTGTATATGACAGAAATAACCACCTTGCCCAAGTGGTGTTTGAGAGAGAAACAACACTTGCCTAAGACCAGAAACTTGCAGTAGGAAAAGGAAAAAGCAACCACTGAGACAAATGTATTTGAGGCATACTTTGCAATTACTCTGTGGCTTGAAGATCAGGCTTTTTGATCAAGGTGGGAGGAGGTACAGGACAGAACGTGCTCTAGTGACTGCATTGTACTTGGGACATTATAATAATTCACCTTTTTGTTGCTGTTTTAGGACCTTTGCACAGAACTGCAGAAACATTGAACACTTAAATCTGAATGGGTGCACAAAAATCACTGACAGGTAAGTCAAAGAGGTTTTTTGATTGATGGTAAAATTTGGAAAAAGAAGTAGCTGAAGGTATTTTTAGTGTGTCTGCTGTTTTGCAGCACGTGTTACAGTCTTAGCAGATTTTGTTCCAAGCTGAAACATCTGGATCTGACATCCTGCGTAGCCATCACAAACAGTTCTTTAAAAGGCTTAAGGTAAGAAGATTCAGTGTTGTGTTAAAGAAAAGTGTTTAAGGAGCTGTTCAGCATTTAATAAAGTTAAAAAAATTGTGCTGAACCTTTACTGTGAATCAGCACTGGCTGTATTCTGTATCTAAGAGTTCTGGGTTGTAGACTGTGGTGCTTGTGTGTGGTCTTTTCTCATGACTTTTTTGTGGAGGCCTGGCACAGTCCACTGGCTATCATTAATTTCTAACAGTGTGTTTAATTTGGATTTCCCACTGTTATGACTATTTGAAGGCTGGATTTAACTTTATGTATTTTTTTAATTCTCCCAGTGAGGGTTGCAGAAATCTGGAACATTTGAATCTTTCCTGGTGTGATCAGATTACGAAGGATGGTATTGAAGCACTGGTGAAAGGGTGTAGTGGACTAAAAGCTCTATTTCTTAGAGGTTGCACACAGGTACATAATTGCTTGGGTGATCCTTTAGGAATAAAATTTTATTTTGGGTTTTTGAAATCTCCATGAATTAAAAAATGTCATTTTTGTTATAGTATTTTATTCAATATTGCAAAATGTGTTGGGCTGCTTTGCTGTGCTTTTAATTTATTGTTTCTTTTCCTATGTCCAATTTAATTACGAAATACAGTTAGAAGATGAAGCATTGAAACACATTCAAAATCACTGTCATGAGCTTGTAATCCTGAATTTGCAATCATGTACAGTAAGTATTTGAAGCTTCAAAAGGTACATCCTCTAAAAATCAGAAATCATTTTTGAATGCTAATGAATTGATCTATCAGATCAATCCATTAAACACTTCATAACACATAAATAAGATAATACATTTCTGCAGTTTACAGGATTTTGTGCAGAATAGTGGCTTTAAATGAACTGGTTGTTTCTACAGCTGAGTTTTGACTGAAGTGCTGGGTTATTTTTTTTCCCCCTCATTACATCTTTTAACTGGTAAGCTCTAGAGTAAGAATTAACTGCATTCATTCAAATTTCATTAACTCTGTAGCATTTTGGTCTATTCATAATTCTAAGGTTTCTAATTGAGCAGAGGTCATGTCCTGGGCTACATAATAGAAAGTGAAACATAATGGCATAACTGAAGATGATACAGAACTGTCTAAGTGACAGAAGGGGATGCCTTTCCAATATTGATGGAGAACACATTCATTCATAATGAAATGACTGGGAATCATTGATGTACTTTTAATCCTAGAGAACACGAATTTTGTTTGCTCTGGTTTATATTGGCTTTTTTGTTGTTTCTCATGTGACTTTTCAGGAATGGGAAAGGCCTTCTTTTAGATTTTAAATATATCTAAAATATTGTTTCCCTGAAAATAAGCCTTAAAATATATTGAAATAAATTAGTGAATTAGTGTTTCAGTCATGCAGAGTTGAATAATGAAATTATATTTTTGTTTGGTTTTGACAAGTTTTCTAGTTTTATTGCTAGAAGATATCATAAAAACTTGCAAAACTTACAAATCTGTTTTATAAATTATTCCAGAATGAATTGGCATGGAAACTTTTTTTGTTAAGATTGAACCTGATAGATTTCTTTAAAGTTTTTGAGTGTTAGAGATTATTAAAAGTTATATGAAAATTGCAGAAAATAAGAACAATACAAATACAAAGCTTGAGCTTCCATGATCCAGATGTTTAGTGAAAGAGAACTTTTCAGTCTGAATGTAGGTGCCCACTGAAGCTGGACACTTAAAGATAACGGCAGTGAAGTTCCTTTTTTTGAACCATAACTTAAATAAAGTCAGTATGTAATTTCTTCCCCTTTTTTCTTTTGCAGTCCACCTTTTTCTTTTGTGTTCTGCCTGAGACTAAAGAGATAGATCAAGGCCAGGCTTTTCTGACTATTTTTGTGGAAGGATCTCAAGAGGTCTGATGATAATCAGTTCCTATCTCTCCCACTTAACAGTGGCATAGGCACCAGAGCTTCCCCTTGGTCAGGATGTCTGTTATTGTGTAGTACAAACAAAAAAACCACCCGAGGGAAAGTATTCTTTCTTTCCAGTTTTTTTTTTGAGTTGCTAGTCTGTGTGTTCTACCTAATTACATGTGCTTCAAAGCTGTATTTCATTGGAGGTGTGTCCTGCTTGCTATGGCTTGGACTCATGCTTCCAGAAGCATCCAGGCTCCATATAATCAAAGGGATTATTACACAGCAGGTGTCCTTGTGCTTTATATGAACCCCACTGTAATTCTAGTGACTGTTTTATGGCCCCTGTAAAATGCCAGGCCAGCTCCAGCAGCTATGGAATAACTTGTATTAGCTTTGGAAACCACACATCTGAAAGGTACCATCTTTAGAGAAAGTTTTTTAGAAACTTGCAGGGACTTGCAGTCATTTTCTTTCCTGACAGTGATATGGACATTGAAATCAGAGCGACTTCAGAGTGGAAAGCTTTCATATATGACTTGAAGACTTTTTACAACGGCATAAAATTTACATAGTTCTTGCCTTCAGAGCAGTCCCTTTTCCCAGTAACAGCGTCATTAGTATTTCTCAAAGGAAGGAGAACAGTTCCAGAAAATAATATGGTTTTGGAGAGTCAAATCCAGAAGTACCTGACTGATTTGAACAGAACTCCAAAACTTACCTTCTTACCTGTAGATTATGCAAATTCTTCTGGATCCCCAAAAAGAAAACAAAACTTCTAATTTTCTGCTGATAATAATTTGATTGAACTAGTTGGAAATCTAAACTTCTGATATTAAAAAGACCTGGGCTGGGGAGGAGGGAGCATAAGATAATCTCCATTTTTGCCCAGTTACTGCTATTTCTCATCCTGTTTTTATCTAGGAAAGGTTATATTTGTGGTAATAGCATCAGAAATATGCTACACTTGTATGAGTGTACTCAAATGAGGGACTTATCCAATGCCTGTATATTATCTATTAAAAATACAGTGGAGGTCCTTGCTACTATTGCAGGAATATTATTAAGTCAGGAAATAAAGCAACCTGTTCCACACAGCAGAAAAATTAAATTCATAGTGGGAGGAGGAGGCGAGAGAGATTTTTCCAGAATAGAAGACTTGTAAACAAAATCATATTTGCACACACACAGTAATCCAGTTTCTGTTGCTATTTTGTGTGCAGCTGCAGTTGAGCTATTTCTTATAGTTCCTGTTTCAGACAAAAAACTTACTTATTCATATTCTAAATTTGGAGTTACTCCTTACAGAATATCTACTACAAAACATTTTTGAGAAATGAAAAGTCCTCTTTTGAGTTAAATCTTTCATTTAAAGACAACTGTATAGGGTAGGGCAAATCCTGCTTTTACATTTCTGTAAAAAATGTGTACAGTAACTTCATGATTATAAGCCGCACCTGAATATAAGCCGCACTTCCGGGTAGCTGGGAAGACCACGGGATTTGTCCATATATAAGCCGCACCCGAATATAAGCCGCACCTTTTTTTTTTTTTTTTTT